>CM050921.1:31422245-31478589 GCA_027742785.1 Vigna reflexopilosa | reverse complement strand
AAAGACAGCAGTGACCACCAGCCCCAAAAAGATCGAACCTACAATAGCGGTTGGAGACTTCATTAAGAAAAGAAAAAAGAAAGATTTATTTCTTTATTTTAGTCTTTGTTTCAAATCTTTGTAAGCCATTCACTTGTTGTCATTCAAATTTCTAGGAAAGAAGGACCAAAAATATTAAAAAGCGAACGTGCAAGAGTCTCTGATATGACCTGTAGTAGCAAAAATAAGAGATTTAGGAACGTGAAATCTTTTTGGTGTGCATTCAAAACATTCGATGTCTCCTTCTGTGTCGTTGTTGGTCTTCAATTTACATCTCTTGCCTTTAGCTTCGCATTCAGAACAATTTGGTTTGAACCATCTCAAAGAAAAGGGATACCCGTCCTTAAAAAGGATTGGCGAAGGGATATCCAACATCTTGGTACAGGATGTTAGATCTAATTGGAGAACACTTTCAAAGAATCAGAAATGACAATCGGACAGGAGACCAAATCTTGGGAATATGCCCCATAGCGGAGATGTCGATGCCCAGCTGAAGTACAGTTGAAGAAGGTCAAGTTACTCTGGGGTTGATAATATGGTGATTCAAATTGGTAACTCTGAACAAAGTTGATTATTTGCATAAAGTTGTTGAAAAGGCAGTTTTCCGGGTCAGTTAAGGAAATTTCCTGATATTCGTAGAGTATGTAATTGACTTGGAGTTTGATAGTTGGAAGCAGAAGCATGGTCTGATGTTTTTCAGTACAAAAAAGACAAAGACGGGGATAACTGCATGGCTCTTTCGTCTCCTTCACGAGTTGGAAGGGAAATCTGATAAGGGGTTGGTTGGGCCCACAAGACAAGTTTTCTCCATGGCACTCGTTATGAGCGCTGCCACTTCTGATAAGAATAAGTATTAGCGATAGCTTCATCAATACAGAATCACGTTGGAGGAGCAACACACTTCCCATCATCATGTTTAATTCTTCCCTGTTATTTTTAACAAACCAAGCCGAGTGCCTCTTTTGGTTTACGCTAAAGCTTCAAACTAGTATCATAATCAGTTGCAGAAACCACATAGAAAAGATAAAAACGACTTATGATTTCTCAGGAGTCAAAGTCTGCGCTTTTAAACAATTTTTTTAAAAGGAAAAATAAAGTCTCTTAATTAGGTGCATGTCATAAATATAATAGCATATATTTAACTTGAGTTAGTACAATTTGACTCTAACAAAAAAACTTACATCATAGTTTTTGCAAAATAGGTATCTTCCCAAGTAACCTGAAACCCTTTTAAATTTGCCTTTAAATATCAACATTCAAAACTAATTTTGATTCTACATGACTATCATATTACCTATTATATATACATTTTTCATGTTTAAATATTGTTATAATCTCTTAATTTAAATTTGATTTTTTATGTTTGTTCTCTAAATTAAAATTGTTTTCCCTTTTGAAATTTCTTTTCTCTCATAACTTCACTATAATAATAAAGCACCTATATGAAATAAAATAAACCCATCAGGTTGTTCGATCCTATTGGCGAAGTGATGTGGAACATCTTGGTAAAGGATGTTAGAAACGATTTTATGATAACAATTTTAATTTATATTTTTTACTTTAACAATCAGTTGCAGAAACCATATGGAAAAGATAAGAAAGACTTATGGTTTCCCACGAGTCAAAGTCTGCGTTTTCAAAATATATCTTTTATAGGAAAAATGAAGTCCCTTAATTAGGTGGGTGTCATATATATTTAATTCTATGAATGTCTAAGGTGCGTGCATATTAAGTTCCAGGAATTGACTCCCCCAAACAATAATTCAGTGAGAGTCACACTCATACAAATTCTTCGAAATTCACAGCCACAAAAGTCCAACTGTGCGATGGAAGCTTGGGTATAGTCAGTCATTCCTCCTATTCACGTTCTCCTTTATCTTCTACGCGGAATAACACAGAAAATTCAAGCCAAAGCCAAAGACTTATCATAAATACTCTCTCTAGTTTCAAGTATAAACAAACTACTGGTGAACATAATTATAAGCAAATTTCAATTTCTTAATTTATCTTTAAACCTAAGCACATTTGCAAATGAATATAATTGGGGTAATTTGGTAAAAGTATATTTATATTGTATACAAACAAAACCAAAAAATAAACTTAACATTAATGTAGAAAAGGAAAAGTACTTGTGGTCCATTTATCAAAAATAGTTGCCCAAGTTTTTTAATAAGGTGAAATAAATAAGTTAGGAAATTAAATACTTTGAGAAAAAGTGTGTAAAGCTGAGTTCGACAAGTTTCTTCTCTAAGTTTCTTCTCTATCTCTGTTCTCGCGCAGACAACTCATCTTAAGTAATTTATTTTTTATGATCCGTATGAAATAACCATATATAAGGTCCCCATTATATACGAATAAAGATCCGTATGTAATATTCTGTATGTAAAAGCCATTTTTCTTGTAGTGTATGCATATTCATTCCCATTTAACACCCTCATCTCCCTGATCAGTTTTCACCTTTTCTTAACTTTTATTATTGTACTTATCCGACCCTTATTTATATTATTATTATTTTTTGTATTATTATTATTATTATTATTACATATTTTTGTAGGGTCCAAATAGTCCAATAATATAGGATTTGAGTGCAAGATTCATATGATATATTAATCTCTCTAAAATAAGGAAAATATAATTTATGTAAGATATGATGTTATTCATGATTGATCAATTACTTGATTCAACATATAAGGTCTAAATTCTTTCTACTCTACTCGAAGTTTCATGATGACCCAAGAGAGAGAGTTCAGGCCCATCTTCTACAGATGACCTCAACTCTTCTTGAATGTACTTGACCATGACTAAACATGTTGTGTACGGTAGGGTACCAGAGAATGACATATGGTTTGAATGCACTTGTATGCCCATAAAACCTCTAGCAAATCTTTCGGCCATCTGTCTTTGGTCGAGTTTAATCTCTTCTTTATCTCTATTAGTATAACCTTGTTAGTGGCTTCAACTTGCCCATTTAATTGGGGGTGTTACACTAAGCTTGTGATGTGCTTGATGTCAAGGTTTGTAATACCCCTTTCATGATGCCACGTGTAATTAACTAGTGTAAGAATAAAAAACTTCTAATATCATCACGAAACAGTGAAAAATTAAAAACTTTATTTCATTATCATGAAAATAATTAAAATCATGCAAAAATAACAAATAATCCAATTACATCTTATAATACTTTTCAAAAATTACCAAACTACATTATATTAATGTCTCAAATATATTTTGAAAATCCTCCATAAGATTTCCCCATATTTCTCCTCGCTCTAAATAGTACCATCATCATCTATAACATCATTTGCTCCTGTACAATGACATGAATTATATGATTATCACACAAACACAAACAAGCAAGGGTGAGCTAACAAAAAAAAAATATACAACATAATAGGGCGGTTCGAGTCGTCCTGCCATCACAACAAGGACCTGTCTCCCCTGCTCCTCAAGGACTTACGAGTTAAAATTTTGATGTGTCACATATCGAGCACTATACTCAGCAATGAGCCAGAAACCTATGGGCGAAACATCTTTCCTTTCTCCACTACTTCACATAAACAAAAAAGTACAACACTTAAACTTCCACTCTTCCACTACTTCACACTGGCAAAGAGAAACCCCCTTTCCACTACTTTCAACAAGTAAAAGGTACAATCTTGTCTTTACACAATATGAGAAGAAGACATAACAAACAAAATTGCCTCCCGACACCAATTGAACTAACAAGCCAACACATTATCACGCCTCCTGGTGACAATTCAGATTGACGCAATAACAAACACACTCACCTGTTAGCGACAACTGGACCAACAAGCCATCACACAATCACGTCTTCTGACAACAATCTAACCGATGTGACAACAAACCATACCATTTCAACCACCACAATAAATCAGCCCACAACACCACACGGTATAAACAAATCATTGGCAATCAACCACATAATACGATGAACACACACACAACTCAACATTCATAACAAATAACTCGACAATCAGCACAAATAGCCCAACAACCATCACAAGCAGGTCGACTAAGGTCAAAAACCTCCAGGCCAACCTCTAACACACATAGGAAAACATGACTGACAACATACATTGTAAGACCCCTAATAAATAAAATATTTAAGTAGAATATTATTTTATTTATTATTGTGCTTTATAATATTAAATATTTCTTGTTGGTATGTTATTAAGTGATTAAAGGTTTAAGATGTCTAAATATCCACTGAGTTGACTCATCCTTCTTATCCTCCTTGTCCTAGTCTCAATGATCCTTCTTTCTACCATCATATCTTCAATGGTCGATTCGTGAGCCGCCTTTGTCGTCATGCCTTATGAACCGTTTAAGATGATAAACCTAAATAAGCTTATAAACCTTATCCTTGAGTGTAGTGCACTCGTTTGTTGTATAGTCGTAATTGTGATGGTATGTACAATGTTTCTTCATATCGCCATTTGGTAGTGTTTGGGGTTTTTCAGGTGGCGGTATGAGGTCTGCTCTTAACGCTTCCTCCAACACATGAGATCTAGGAGTATTTAAAGGTGTGTATCATGAGAACTGGGTAGGCCTGGGCTCTTAGTAGCAGAACCCACCTTTTTTAGTTGAATCTCGATCAGTTTCTTTCTTTTCAATTGGGCATGGTCTCAACTCTAATCTTGAACCTAAACCTATACTCCCTCACTTGCTCTAGCCGCATAAAAGTGGTGACCCTCTATGTTAACTCATACATACTTGTAAGTGATGTCATACATAAGTCATCTATAAAAGGTGTTGACCTTAGTGTTGTGATCATATAGTGTAAGACTACCTTGGGATTTAGGTTCTTGATCTTTAGAGCCATCTTACTAAACCTGTCGATAAATGTTTGTAGAGATTCCTTTTTCTCTTGCTTAACATTTAGAAGTGTTAGGGCATTGAGATGATGATGTCGACTAGTGGTCAACTATGTCGTAAAGGACGGCATCAAGGTGTTAAAGCAATCAATGGAGTAGGGGGTACGTGGGTAAAACACTTCAAGGCGGCCCCTTTCAAGGTGGTAGGAAAGGCCTTATGCATAACGACATCATCAATCGAGTATAAACTGACTTAGGTGATATACATGGTGACATGTTTGTCAGGATCAGTGCTACCATCGATCTAGTGGAAGGGAGTGGCAAGCTTGTGATACCGTCACCAAAGGGGTGTCAAAGACTTCCCTTACGGTTAAAGAGATGTTTATTATTCTTCTAATTTTATAGGTGGTGTTTTATCCACTTTCTTCGATTTCATTGATAATGCGAACACGAGACATGGTCTTATGCACTAAGTTAGTATTCTCATGGATTTTCTTCTCCTTCACCTTATTGGTTACCCCTTAACCTCTACCCTCCTCTCTATCTTGACATCCTCTTACTTTAAGGAATTTATTTCTTACTCCAAACATCTTGCTCTTGATAAACACCATATAACGTTTTCCTTCATAGAATATATGTTGACCACACGGTGAGCGCTTGTTCTTATAGATTTGAATATACTCTGCAAAGACTCCAACTCCATGCACTCCTAGCTCCAAATTCATGGTACTCATCCTCTCCAAGGGTAATCATCTTCTCTAAATTTAATGAAGGTTGTTCCTATAGAAAATATTCTGACACTTAAGTCAGCTAAGTGTGTAAGATAATACTAAATGTAGTAATTAATGAATGTAATCCCTATATCTTGTGTACTGTGTTACTTATATTATGGTTTATTGGTTTTTTACATGGATGAGCCTGATACATGTAAGTAGTTACCCTAACTTGCCTTTGGTTAACAAGCCTCCTAATCATACCTTAAACACGGTTTTAAGATAAGTCAACTTTGCCAACATTCTTAGAAGTTGATCCTAATTGACTGATATGTAGTCTGTTGAATATAGTGAAAACCTATATTTGGGATTAATCTCCCTTGTGTTAAATACACACATAGGGTTCTCTATTTATAATAGAAGAAATATGGGCTAAGCCCAAAATACAAATAAGAAATAATAACAAACTAACTAAAAGATAAAAGATAAAGATAAAAGATAAATATAAAATAAAGATAATATATCTAACACTCCCCCTCAAGCTAGTGCATACAAATCGTATGTACCAAGATTGTTACAAATATAACCAATTCTCAGTCCCCGTAAAGAATTAGTGAAAATATCGGCTAATTGATCATTTGAATTTATGAATTCAGTCTTGATATCTCCAGATACAATATTCTCTCGAATGAAATGACAATCAATTTCAATGTGTTTGGTCCTCTCATAAAAGACAGGATTAGAACTAATATGAAGAGCAGCCTGATTGTCACATATAAGCGTCATTTGCGTGACATCTCCGAATTGTAACTCTCTAAGAAATTGCTTAAGCCAAACAAGTTCAGAAGTGGCTGAAACCATAGCTCTATATTATGCTTCTGCACTAGATCTTACCACAACACTCTGTTTCTTGCTTTTCCAAGAGATCAAGTTACCACCAATGGAGACACAATATCCGGATGTAGATCTTCAATTAGAAGGAGATCCTGCCCAATCAGCATCAGAATAACAAACCACTCTTGTATGGTTACTAGAACCATATAACAACCCTTTTCCAGGAGATCCTTTAATGTACTTTAATATAGGAATAACTGCATTCCAATGATCTTCACATGGGGAATTAAGGAATTGGCTTACCACACTAACTGCAAAGGAAATATCAGGACGAGTAACTGTAAGATAATTCAATTTTCCAACTAGTCTTCTATATTTCTAGGGATCTGACATAGGCTCCCCCTATTTTGGTAGAAGTTTAGTATTAGGATCCATGGGTGTGTCCACAGGTTTTGAATTCATCAACCCAGTTTCCTCCAAAATATCTAGTGCATATTTCCTTTGAGATATAACAATACCATCATTGGATTATGCCACCTCAATACCCAAGAAATATCTAAGTTTGCCAAGATCTTTGGTCTGAAAATGGTTGCAAAGATGTTGTTTCATCTGAGAGATGCCATGACTATCACTGCCTGTAAGAACAATGTCATCAACATATACTATCAAGTATACAGATCCAACACGTGAGTGACGGTAAAAGACTGAATCATCTGCCTCACACCGAGTCATACCAAATTGTTGAACAACATCACTAAACTTTCCAAACTAGGCCCTAGGAGATTATTTTTGGCCATATAAAGATTTGCGAAGATGACATACTAACCCAGAAGACTCCCCTGAGCAACAAATCCTGGAGGTTGCTCCATATAAATCTCTTCTTGCAAATCTCTATTAAGGAATGCATTTTTGACATCCAATTGATAAAGAGACCATTGTTGAAGAGCTGCCATGGCTATAAATAAACAAATAGATGCCATCTTTGCCACTGGAGAAAAAGTATCACCATAATCCAAACCAAAAATTTGAGTATAACTTTTGGCCACAAGAGGAGCTTTGAGGCGATCAATAGTTCCATAAGGACCAACTTTGATAGCAAAAACCCACTTGCAACCAACAACAGATTTCCCAGATGGTAATGGAACAAGCTCCCAAGTTCCACTATGTTGAAGAGCACTTAGTTCATCTAACATGGCCTGACGCCAACCAGGATGGGCTAAGGCATCATTAATAGATTTTGGGATTGTCACAGAAGAAATAGAAGAAAGACAGGTATAAAAAGGTGAAGACAGTCTATGATAACTTAAAGCAAGATAATGTGGAGAGGGATTACGGGTAGAACGTATACCTTTTCGAAGGGAAATTGGAAGGGTAGACTCAGTTGTCGGAGCCGGAGGAGACAAGGTAAATGGCACTTCAATTGAGTCACTTGGTGGTTGTTGAGAAACCGCTGGAGAACTAGGCACAAATGGAGGATCACAAACAATAGGAATATTGATAATATTAGAAGGAGACGTATCAGAAGAAGAATGATCATTAAAATAAAAGGAAGACTCATTGAAGGTGACATCTGCAGATATAAATAACGATCAAGAGAAGGAGAAAAACACTTGTATCCTTTCTTTGATTTAGTAAAGCCTAAAAAAACACATTTGTGTGATCGAGCAACTAACTTATCAAGACCAGGACCAAAATTATGAACAAAACATGTAGACCCAAAAACTTTTAGAGGTAATGGGTGAAGAGGTTCATGAGGAAATAAAATAGAATGAGGTATTTTATTTTCTAAAACAGAAGAGGGCATGCGATTAATGAGATAACATGTAGTAAGAATAGCATCACCCCAAAAATATTGAGGAATGTTACCATGAATTAAAAGAGTATGAGTTGTTTCAATAAGATGTCTATTTTTACGCTCAGCCACCCCATTTTGTTGAGGTGTATAAGCACATGAAGTTTTGTGAAGAATACCATGAGAAGCCATAAATTGTTGAAAAGAATGGGAAAGATATTCACGACCATTATCACAATGCAAAATTTTGAATAGAAACACCAAACTGAGTTTTAATTTCATTATAAAAAGTTTGAAAATGATACAATAACTTAGAACAATTTTTCATTAAAAACAACCAAGTACATCTACAATAATCATCAATAAAGGTAACGAAGTATTGAAAACCTAAACTAGACTTAACACAACTAGGTCCCCAAATGTCAGAATGAACTAAGGCAAAAGGAGACGAAGCACGTTGTGAAACACTACGAGGAAAGGAACTACGAATATGTTTTCCTAATTGACACGACTCACAGACCAAATTGGACAACTTGGATAAGCTAAGAACAAGTTGTTGTAGTTTGGAAGGACTGGGATGACCTAACAGAGCATGAAGAAGAAATGGAGACTCCATAACTACACCAATATGTGTAGTGGGGCGAAGATGATAAAGACCATGAGACTCACATCTGGTGCCAATCACCTGTCTCAAACTCTGGTCTTGTAAAAAAACAGAATCTTTGTTAAAAGAAATATCACAATCAAGAGAACGAGTTAGACGAATGACAGATAATAGGTTAAAAGGAGACCCATGGACATACAGAACATTATCAATTGATAAAAAAAGGAAAATTTTTAACAGTCCCAACACCATGAGCTAAAACTCTAGATCCATCAGCCATTGTAACAGAGGGTAAAGGATTCAGAGAGGACAAAGAGGAAAGCAAAGATTTGTTACCAATAATGTGATCTGTGGCTCTCGAGTCAAGAACTCAAGAGTCAAAAAAAGAAGATGGACTCAGACCAATAAAAGATGTACTTGTGTGTGCTACAGATGCAGTAGAACTGGAAGGTTGTTGATCCTTATACCATTTGAGAAATTTACTGAAAATAACAGAGTCATCACTGATATCAGATGAAGGAGGATCCTCAGTACGTTATTGTGACGAAGAAGTAGTTTGAACAATTGCAGCAGATCTAGGAGGGCGACCATGTAATGCATAACGCCTGTCAATTGTGTGGCCTACCTTGCCACAATGGTTACACTTGAGACGTCCTTTTCCTGGTTTGTGAGAGTGATTGCGGTCATGACGTTGAGATGCCAACGTAGAGGAAACATATGTATCATTGATGGGTCTACTAGGTACACGCAAAAGAGTGGAACAAGTAGAAGTCAAAGTGGGAACAATAGGTGAACCCAAAATCTGATCACGAACATGAGAATACTCATCAGCAAGGTCGTGCAATGCTAGCAGCATGAAGAACTTTGACCGTTGCTCTATTTCTTTAGCAAGAGTAGAAGCATGAGACAATAATTCATTAAACTCATGAAAAAGAGCATGAATTTTACCCATATAATCAGTCATGGAGTCCTGACGCCGAGGAGCAAGAACATTGAGAAGATCATGACAAACACCATAAAGATGTTGAGTATCATTGGTGTATAATAATTTAGCGTGTTCCCAGATTTTAAAACATGTTTCGTAAGAACGAAAAATTTGTTTTAAAGAGGAATGAAGGGTACCCTTGAGAACAATGCATAACTGAGCATCAACTTTCAACCAATGGGTAACTGCAGCGGAATCAATAGTTGTCACATTCTGAGTAATATGATCAAGATACCCTTGACTCTTAAGCCAAAGTTTAACGTCTGATGCCCAAGTTGCATAATTAGTACCATCTAACTTATCAATAGATAAATGCACATTGACATAGTTAGCATATATGGACGGGTTAGAAGCCATGAACAAGCAAGAGAGTACAAAACCTAGAACTCGAAAGAGGCCCAATCAACACAGTCAGGTCATGGTGAGCCCAATGAAGGTGGTCGGCAATGAAGACAATGACTAACAGCGACGACGGTTGTAGTGGGCAGGATCAACAGAAAAAAAACCTTATGCTCTAGATAGCATGTTGAATATAGTGAAAAACTATATTTGGGATTAATCTCCCTTGTGTTAAATACACACATAGGGTTCTCTATTTATAATAGAAGAAATATGGGTTAAGCCCAAAATACAAATAAGAAATAATAACAAACTAACTAAAAGATAAAAGATAAAGATAAAAGATAAATATAAAATAAAGATAATATATCTAACATAGTCAATCAAATCATAATGCAAATTCATACTAAGAGAACCAAGTACATCAAAACATCAGTAACTGATATGTACTCGAACATGTATGATACATCTTACAAATTTTATCAATGATTAGTTGATAATTACTAGGATTTTAACTACTTATATTATTAGTTTATTTTATCAAGAAATAAGGGAAGATGTATCAAGAAAACTGAAGTCCCTTAATTAGGTGGGGTGTCATAAATATATTAGCATAAATTTAATTCTATGAATGTCTAAGGTGCGTGCATATTAAGTTCCAGGAATTGACTCCCCAAACAATAATTCAGTGAGAGTCACACTCATACAAATTCTTCGAAATTCACAGCCACACAAGTCCAACGGTGTGATGGAAGCTTGGGTATAGTCAGTCGTTCCTCGTACGTTCTCCTTTATCTTCTACGCTTAATAACATAGAAAATTTAAGCCAAAGGCAAAGACTTATCATAAGTACTCTCTCTAGTTTCAAGTATAAACAAACTACTGGTGAACATATAATTATAAGCAAATTTCAACTTCTTAAACTATATTTATCTTTAAACCTAAGCACGTTTCCAAATGAATTAATATAATTGGGGTAATTTGGTAAAAGTATATTTATATTATCACTAGTGGGAAAACGCCGTTTAACGTCAGTTCATAGACGTCAGTTAGAGGTTCACTAACGTAATATGATGACTGGTGGCATATCCGTAAATAACTGAAATTAGGAGACGTCGGCTACCTGTGCAAACAATGTCTCAAACAATACAGACGTCGGGCACACTGCACATGGACGTCTAAAAGGTCTACAGGAAGGTAAATAGTCGTCATATGGACGCCTAATACAACCACACCAACGTCTACACTTGTCCTTAGACGTCGCCTGGAAACAAGAGATGTCTGTAGTTCTGCCAGGAAGGTCAATAGTCGCCACGTAGACGTCGAGTAGTTGAGCACTGACGTTTGTGTCCTGACAGGTTGGTGCATGTAATTAATGTTCGTGCACATAGACGCTGGTGCCCCTTAAGAACGAACGTCTATAGCTTAACAGTTAGGTGAATTGTAATAATTTTTCCGCCATATAGACAGCGGGCAAATAGTTGGTGACATCTATAACATTAGAGACGTCGGTCACCCATGCAATGGACGCCTAAAATCCGCGCCATTAATAATATTTAAATCATAAAGACGTAAAATTAGTGAGAACACCGACGTCTATAACATTCTAGACGTCGGTGGACTAACGTAACCGACGTCTATAGGATTTTATAGTACAGAACGCGAACCCGCGAGCAGTTACCACTATTCATCGTCTTCTTCCTCGCGCTTGTTGTTGCGGCATTGCTTTCCAGGTTGATTTTCTCTCTTTTGCACCATTTAAATTCAGTTTTACTCCGATTAAGTTACTCTTCGATGAAATATCCTCCATTTGAACCGATTAAAATTCGTTTTCGTTACGTTTTGATGCAGTTTGTGGCGTGTTCTGGGGCGACGTTTTTGACCCTTTTTGGCCTATATTTTTGGGCGTGCAATCCTCCATTTCCCTCCATTGCTGTTTTAATCTGCTAAAAAGGTTAGCTTCTTTGTTGAAAACTTTTAGGTTTAATTACCTTTTTAGTTCCCAAGTTGGGGGTTGAATTTCTGTTTTGTACCCGCTTTTAAAAATGATGGTATTTGGTCCCCAAGTTACTAATTTTGCTGTTATTAGATCCCTTACGTTAAGTAATTTGTAACAGCGTTAATTTACGCTTATGTGGCTGCATTTTTTTTTCTCTCCTCTGCTTTTCCTGACAGTTATTTCTCTCTCTTCTATTTCTCTATCAACATTGTATAGATAGATAGAAGGCAGCAAATGTGTGAGATTTTTCAATATTAAATTACCGAAAAAGAAATTAACATCAGCAACTCCATATACTTCACTATCCTACCAAAACTAAACACTGTACTGCTTTCTCTCTCTCTGCGCTCTACCATGGCGACGTCGTCTGGTTCGGTGAACAACGCCATGCCCTCAGGCCTCCAAGAAGTGCTTCTCAACCGAAAGCGCACCGAACAAGAAGAAGAAGAAGAACCCAACAATAATGCCCAAACCTCAATTTCGCCCTCGCAACCTTCTTCACCCGCCGATGATGCCGTCGTCGACGAAGGTGACAACTCATAATCTCCAAACTCGTCATGTTGGTAACCAACAACGACGACATCGAGTCCCTGGGTCTAACATTCCTCGTCCAAGCTCTCGTGCGCAATCTTCTTCTCGTTTTCTTTTGTCCCCATTTCAAATTACTGCAACATATGATGGTGACCCTGAGGGAGTTTGACGGTGGAAGGAGAAATGATATATATAAATTTTGAGAGTGAAGTAGTTATTATGCAGTGGTAGGTGTTAGATACAGTGCCCCCAGCTGGTGGCAAGTGGCAACTATGACAGTCAATGGTATTAGAGAAAACTGACAAGTTTGGAAGAAATCAGAGTATGCAGTACAGTGCATTTAGTTAAAAGTATATCAGAAAACTCCCCAGACCCACATAAACTGCAAATAAGGTAGTAATATCAGTTGCTTTCTACCATTCTGATTTTCATCTCCTTCCTATTTTTAAATCTGTCCTTCTTTTCCTCACATGCAGTAAAACCAACGTGATGGGCCTTTTCATCTTTAGTTTTTATAATTATACATTTTTTTAGTTTTTAAATTTTTACGTAAAATTAAAATTTATTTTTATCTTAAATTTTGACATAATTTGATTTTGAAATTTTAAAAATTATAAATGTGATTTTTTTAACTCAAACAAATAAATTCATAGAGATTGATGGGGTAAGATTATTAGTATTAGAGATTGAAAAGTTTTTACTGTGAATTTGCAGTATTTGTGAACGGAAAACTTTGCAAAGACCCAAAAGCAGTGAAAGCAGAAAAATGTTTCAGTGTGGTAATTAATGATGAGAGAGAAAAATAAAAAAGAGAGAAAGAAATGTCAGAAAAAGTAGAAGAGAGAGAAAAAAAATGCAGCCACATAAGCGTAAATTAACGCCGTTACAAGTTACTTAACAGAAAGGACCTAATAACAGCAAAATTAGTAACTTGAGGATCGAATACCATCATTTTTAAAAGCGGGTACAAAACAAAAATTCAACCCTCAACTTGGGGACTAAAAAGGTAATTAAACCAAACTTTTATTGTATGTGTGTTATTGTCTTTTGTGTATGCATGTTATTGGATTTTGCGTTTGCATGTTTTTGGCTTTTAGGTATGCATGTGTTATCGGCTTTTGAATATGCATGCGATAAATTTTAGCGGTGTTATTATAATTGGCATGTTAGATTATAAGTATCAAATTATTGAGTGAAACTTAGTTCACGTTTGAAATTTAATACAAACGATAAATTTTTTAATCGTTTGTATTAAATTTTGAATTGTCCGATTGGACAGTTTGGGAAAATTATTTTTCATAAATTTGCTATAACATGTACGTTTGAGTTTATGCATAAGATTGATGAAATTTCGGTTCATTATTTGTGTTGTTCTCCGGATGCATATTTGATTGTGGTCATTCTTGTGACTACTCTCATTTCGTGTATTTCGGAGACCAATGCGAAATGCTACCGAAATTTTATTAAATTTATGATGTAGACTTCTTTGCACATGTCTTAGCAATTTATGAAAAATATTTTTCCTGAATGGGTATGACCTAACGTTGTGCGAGTTAAGAAATTTATCCTGATGAACTATGTTATGAACATAGTATGGATCGAAGCTGGATGAATGCACGTCGCATATCTAAAGAATATGAGAAGGGTGTTTCTGTGTTCTTGCAATATGTTAAAGAAAATGCAAAGTTTGTGAACGAGACATATTTTTGTCCTTGTGTTTGTTGTCTTAATCATATATGACAAGACTTAGGCAATTTGCATGATCATCTATTCATGTTCGGCATAACGAGAACGTATACCGTTTGGACTTGGCATGGAGAAGTACTGGACCAGCCTATGACGTCACGAGGAACAAATTATGTGGAAGAATGAATGAGTGATCATTTAGAGGACATGATACATGATGTTGGTGAAGATAAATTTCGAAGAGCTAATTTGTACGATTCTCTTATCAATGATTCAGAGCAACCGTTGTACCTAGGCTGCACAAACTTTACACGTTTGTCTACAACTTTGAAGTTGTTTAGTTTAAAAGCAAGGAACGGATGGACCGATAAAAGTTTCACGAAGTTGTTGGAGTTGCTGAAGGAGATGCTTACAGAAAGTAATACTCTTCCTATTTAAAATTACGAGGCCAAAAACGTTTTATGTCCAATGGGTCTTGAATATCAGAAGATACATGCTTGCCCCAATGATAGTGTTTTGTACATCAAGGAGTTTGCTTCGCTAAAGTATTGTCCAACATGTGGTTTAAGCCGTTTTAAAAAGAAATCTGACAAAAACACTGGTGAAAAAGGTAATGATGGTGCACCTGGTAAGGTGATGTGGTATTTGCCTATAATACCTAGGTTCAAACGTATGTTCTCTGTTAAGGATGATGCAAAGAAGCTTAAATGGCACGTTTTAGGAAGAAAGTGCGATAATCTTCTTCGACACCCAGCAGATTCACCAAAGTGGAAGAAGATCGATGAAACATTTCCAGAATTTGGTGCAGATCCAAGAAACTTAAGACTTGCATGTGCAACTGATGGTATGAATCTGTACGGGAACTTAAGTAGCACACACAGTTCATGGCCATTTATGTTGATGATATACAATCTTTCTCCTTTGTTGTGCATGAAGAGAAAATATGTCATGTTGTCAATGATGATATCTGGTCCTAAACAACCTGGCAATGACATTGATGTTTACTTGAAACCTTTAATTGATGATTTGAAATTGTTGTGGGAAGAAGGTGTCGAAGTGTTTGATTCAGTTGTTGAAGAGAAATTCCGTTTGTGTGCAATGTTGTTTTGCACTATAAATGATTTCTCAGCCTATGGAAACTTGAGCGGTTATAGTGTTAAAGGAAATTTTGCATGTCCGATTTGTGAAGAAAATACTAGTTACCTTCAATTGAAGCATGGTCAGAAGACGGTTTATACAAGACATCGTAAATTCCTTCCTCGCAATCACCCTTATCGTAGATTGTAAAAAGCATTCAATGGAAGTTCCGAGGATGAGGTTGTGTGCAGACCCCGAAATGGTGAAGAGGTGTACAATGAAGTCAAAAACATTGACATTGTATTCGGAAAACATCGTAAAAGTACATCTGCAAAAAATGTTTGGAAGAAACGATCAATATTTTTTAATCTTCCTTATTGGTCTAAACTTGATGTTAGACATTGTATTGATGTGATGCACGTAGAAAAAAATGTTTGTGACAGTGTCATCGGAACTTTATTAAACATGAAAGGGAAGACCAAAGATGGAATAAAATCAAGACAAGATTTGGCTGAAATGGGAATCCGAACAGAGTTACATCCACAGACAATAGGATGACGCACCTATTTGCCCCCAGCCTGTCATACTCTTTCTAAAAAAGAAAAACAAAGTTTTTGTAACTCTTTAAGAAGTGTGAAGTTTCCACAAGGTTATTCTTCTAATATTAGTAACATTGTTTCTATGCAAGAGCTAAAGTTAGTTGGTTTAAAGTCTCATGATTGTCATATATTGATGCAACAATTGTTACCAGTTGTTATTCGAGGCATATTACCTCCTTTTGTTAGGGGTATTCTAACACGTCTGTGTTTGTTCTTTAATGCCATTTGCAAGAAAGTTGTTGACCCTCGATGTTTAGATCAATTGGAAAATGAAGGAATAAGACTACTATGTGAATTGGAGATGTATTTTCCACCTTCTTTTTTTGATATCATGGTTCATTTGATCGTTCATCAAGTTCGAGAAATTCGAATATGTGGGTCGGTTTACCTAAGGTGGATTTATCCTGTTGAAATTTACATGAAAATCTTAAAGGGATATGCTAAGAATCAGTATAGACCAGAAGCTTCAATCATAGAGCGATACATTGCAGAAGAAGCCATTGAATTTTGTTCAGCTTACATGCCAAGTTGTGAACCAGTAGGTCTACCCAAGAGCATACATGAAGGAAAATGTGAAGGTAAGGGTCGTGGTGTGAGGATTCAAAGAGTGAGTAGAAAAGAAGTTGATCAAGCTCATTTGTACATCTTAAACAACACTGATGATGTTATTCCTTACATTTCTGAACATGTTAATGAAATAAAGGCATCACACCCAAGAATGAGTGAAAAATGGCATCTTAATGAACATGTCAAGACCTTCTTACAGTGGTTTAAGAAAAAGATTTATGCGATCCACATGTTTCTGAAACTCTATTGAGGTTATCTCGGGGGTCGAACACAGATGTCATTACATATGGTGGGTACTATATTAACAATATCTCTTTTCAGACAAAGGAAGAAGATGATAAAAGTAGAGCTCAAAATAGTGGGGTTACACTAAAAGCTGAGTCAGGGCACTTTTCTAGTTCTAAAGACAAAAATCAAATCACTGCATCAATTAATTATTTTGGAGTTATACAAGAAATATGGGAGGTGGATTATGTGAGGTTTAGAGTCCCCGTTTTCAAGTGTAAATGGGTTGATATAAATTTGGAATCATTACAGATGGCTCTGGTTTCACATTTGTAGATCTTAAAAAGATGAGTTTCACTGATGAACCATTTATTATGGCAAGTCAAGCAAGGCAAATATTCTACGTCAGTGATCCAGCTAATGAAAAATGGTCAGTGGTTTTGGAAGGAAAAAACATGCACGAGTTTGATAATGAAGAATCTCTTCATATACTTGAGACAACATGTGGCACATCAAGACCCATTGAACACTCAATTGATGACATTGTCGATGACATACATGCAATTCGTAGTGATCACGATGAAGGGATCTGGGAGAAAACAATATCTTAATAAGTAATGTCTTGTTTTTTGTTTAGACTTTATATGAACTTTTATTCAGATGAAAATTTCAATTTCAATTCATACTAACCTTGTATATATTTTTCAGGTATGTCGACCTCAGACTCAGCATCAGGACAGAGCAGACGTACACGAGGAGTGACACGTTTGCCAGAGACGACAACTGGACAAGTTCCTGGGCAGAGAAGACATCTTGAGATTGACCCCAGAACCAGTGTGGCATCAGAGCCAAATGCTAATAGATTTAGCAGTCATCTGGGTAAGATAGCCAAAACTCATGTATATATCCTTCATCCAACTTGGGATGAAGTCCCACAGGTTGAGAAAAACCTCTTATTGCAAGATGTTCAGGTATGGTTACTTATAAAAAATTTCCTTATATACTTATTCCTTTGATCTTATTATGTCATTCACACGTTCCTTGTTTTAGACAGCTAAAATTTGATGTTCCAAACACACTTGACATGAGGAAGAAAGTCTTATCGCAGATATCTAAGAGATGGATGGATTTCAAGACAAGGCTGACACGTCTGTACGTATTTGGAAACAGACAACATGAGAATCCATCTCAGCATTATTCCTTCACAGAAGAAGAATGGATGCAGTTTCGTCAATCTAGAGAGACTGAGGAATGGAAGGTATTTATCTTAACCAACAACGTCTTCAAAGGAGTTTTTATTATTATACAATTATGCATAAAAATGGTTTTACAGGGTAAAAGGTTAGCCGCCCAAGAAAGGCAAAGGCTAAATGATGCACCACACGTGTTATCACGAGGTGGTTATGCCAAACTGGAGAAGAAACTTAGAAAGAATCGAGCGGATGAGTTGGGGCTTGACTCCCCGGACCTAGCACCTCCACCCACAAGGTACGAGATGTGGAAGGCTGCTCGGACGAAATCAGATGGGAAAATGACATCTGCCTCCGCCGTAGTGATCTCACAGAGAATTGTAAGTTGAAATTGTAAACATTGTTTGATTGTCTTTTTATCATATCTTGCAATTTAAGTAACGTAATTTTTTTAATGTGCAGGATGAGTTGGTTGACCAACAGACACAGGGAACATTTACTCCCCAAGGTAGGGAGGACATTTTAACAACAGCCATTGGAAAACCAGAGCACCCAGGACGTGTATGTGCAGTTCCTGGGTCGATTGGTCTTCGTGACTACTTTGGCCCTGTACAAAAAAAAACTCAATCAACGAATCAGGAGGCACTGAGGCAGATGGATCTTCAGTGGGAACAAAGAATTCGTCAAATGGAGCAACAATTCACTAAGCAGCTAGAAGAACAAAAACAAATACAAAGAGCGCTTGAAGAGAAGCTGCAATCCATGACGTAGGGCACCCTGGGCGTGCCCACTGAAACTCCCACACCACCTTCTGCCAGCACCAAAGGATCCTGCTCTGCTGTTGAACCTAATGACTACATTGGTCAATATGACTTGTTGGTTGATGGGGATCCCGCACGCATTGTGGCTATTGGACGAGTAGTTGAGGGAGGCCAGACTGTTCATGGTGTTCCCATATCACCCCAGCACGTGTGTGTCATGATTGACGAGGTTCGGGATCCCCAGGCTCAAGTGCTTATACCCACTCCAGAAGTTCAATTTGTGGGGGAGGTCATAGGAAGTTATTTAGCTTGGCCTAGAGCATTGGTTATCACACACATTGGTACACACATTGGTTATCACTAATTTTATATTTTATATTTTTATCACACGTCCTCATAAGCAGCCGATGCATGAGGCACCAATACCTGAATATGATGATGGTGATGATGGTGATGACATGGCTGAAGTGGAGGATGATCCCATAGCAAAACTATTGTCAAACATTCCCAAGTTCAACAAAAGGATCAATACAAATATAATGGGATTTAAGAGTATTTGCTCTCCTCGCCCCCCATATGCCAATATATATCACATTCAATGATGTATCGGAGATCATTGCGGGAGACAAGATGTTGAATATTTCCATTATTCAACTCTGGTGCATGTAAGATAGTTAATTTTGTCTATCATAATATTTTAATTTAGATGCCTACTTTGTAACAAGTTAACTTTGTTGTTATAGGTACATGGACACAGTCATGTAGACCAAGGTCGGGCTTCCGTTTACGGATTTGTTGAACCTCAGACCATTCAACGTTGTGGAAACACAGTTGAAACGAAACAAAATTATTTGCAAACTTGGATGGCTGAGTCAAACAGAGACATATACCTTGTGCCATACATTGATGGGTATGTGTTGTTTTATGTAAAAGGTAATTAAAGTTTACTTAATTAGTTTACTAACTATTTATGATGTTCCAAACAGGGCACATTGGTAGTTGTTGGTTCTCATTCCCAAAAAAAGTACAGTTGTATTCTTCTGTTCGCTGCAAAGGAAGATGAAAAATGACTTGAGAAACATGCTTCAAGGGTAAGTGTTTCGCCAAAAATGACTTTTAAATTCATGTCGGCCTTAATTTTTTATGATTTGATACTTATATTAATATTACTTTGTGTTTTAATGTAAATAGAGTTATGGGTAAATCTCGAGGTCAGCTAAATCAAGTCCTGTATCGAAAGGTTTGGTGTATTTATAGTTTTAATTCATTTACTATGTTATTCAATGATCTTAATTCTTGACTATATTTTAGTTTGTCATTTTAGTGCAACAAACAGCTAGATTCATGGGAATGCGGATACTATGTGATATCTTGGATTAAGACCATCATTCGAGTTGCCATTACAGATAACTGGAATGAGGTAATAATCATGCTTACTTTGAAAACATCAGAAATCAATTAATAATTTTGAAAACATATATCAAACTATAATCAATATTCCTTAATTGTGTAGCACTTCAACAATTTATCTGCTTTACCCGAAGACACCATAAAGCAGTTAAGGCAGGAGTGAACAACTTATCTTGTGCAAAAGTGGAACTAGCAAGACTTTTTTTTGTTGTTGAACATTACTTAAATTTATTTTAGGTTTATAATTTCATATTTTTGATCTTTGATTGATTGAATTATATCTATTTATAGCTCAAACTCAAATATTTATTATAAATAATTGTTCTGGTAAAATTTTCTGATTTTCAGGTGTGGTTTTATTCGAAAAATAAAATATTTATTAAAAAAACATTACCCAGTAGACGTCGATTAATGCAAAACCGACGTCTACAGACGTCTGTCAGTGCACAAATCGACGTCCAATAAGTTACAGTGGACAAAACATTCCAGAACGTATAGATGTCTCTTTCGTTGACGACAGACGTCTATGGTAACTTCTATTTTATCTGTGACCGACGACTACTTAAACGTCGTCTGTGTACACAGCCGACGTCTATATAGACTTCTGTGTTATTCTGACCGATGTGTAGTTAATGTCACCCGAATAGACGTCGGTTCGATAAGTGACGTCAAAAGGCCAAAATAACCGAGGTAAAACAACATTTTTCCACTAGTGTGTACACAAATAAAACCACAAAATAAACTTAACATTAATGTAGAAAAAGAAAAGTACTTGTGGTCCATTTATCAAAAATAGTTGCCCACACTAGTGCAGAAAGGGCTTTAGACGTCTATTATTTTGGGCTTTTAACGTCTTTTTCACAATCGACATCATTACGGGTGACGTTAATGGGACGTCGAATTTACATATAACAAACGTCTATAGAGACGTCAGTTAGTGCCATGTCCGACGTCTATATAGACGTCGTTTTTGGGTCGAAACACCATAAGAAATCCAAAAGACGCGCTTTTTCTGGGAGGCAGCTAGCAAAGGCAGAATGTGGTACTACGTTACCCAAAGAGAGGAACAAAACTACACTAAAACACAACACAACGAAAACAGATTTTAATCAGTTGAATTAGAAGATAATCGATGACAGACTAATATAATCGGACTGAAACAAAGTTTAAACGGTTTAAATAAAAAAAGACGCACCTGGAGCAAGGCCGCAAGAGAGAAAAAGGAGAGCAGGAAGACGAAGATGTTTGCGTAACTGCGAGTCTGTGGATTATTTAACATGAATTTAGACGTCGGTTAGCTCACTAATGTGACGTCCAAGATAACTTTTAATCTGCCTTTTGCAGGAAACTTAGACGTCGGACACAATGGGCGCCGACGTCTACGGCGCTAATCGGAATGACTTTTCAATTCCGGTCAGGAAAGTAGACGATGGTTGACCTGGGGCACCGACCTCTATAACATATTAGACGTCGGCCCCCTACTACTGGACGTCGAAGTGTCTGCGAGTTTGGTGAGTAGCATTAATTACAGCCACATAGACGTCGGTCCCCCCAGAAACCAAACGTCTATGTGGCAGAAATTGATTGTCTTCTCGCCTTCCTGTCAGGCCCACTGACGTCAAGTCAAGGGGCACAAACGTCTATAAAATTATAGACATTGGTTATTTATTACGTGACGTCTAAGCGCCTGGGAATCAGGTGAAGAACATTAATTGCAGCCAGATAGACGTGAAAAATCAATTTTAACGTGAAAAATCCTCTCGGAAAAAACCACGGGACCTAGTCCACAAAAATATCTCCACTATGAAAGTAGGATTACAGTATTTCTCTCACTCTCTGAGGATCTCTCTGTGTAAATCTCACCCTCTCGGATGGTATACAAAATACTCTCAGTTCCACACACTTACAAAAAAACACTCTCTCAAATTTCTTCCCCTTCACCGTGGCTCTCTTTTTCTCACGATGGTTTTCTTCTTCTCTGTTATATATGTCTCCCTCACTCCACGATTTGTCTTCATTTTATAGCCAAATGAAGGGCAAACAATTGTGGTTTCGTAGTTGGTAAGTCTGTGGTGTGGTAGCTGGCAGATTCCTTTTCCCATCTTGCAAGGTGGAAAGCAAATAACTTTCGGTGCACACATACTGCAGCTTTGCTTCATGCTTTTTTTTTTTGGTGGATGCACATGTGTGTGGGTCCATTGTTAATGTTTTTTCAACAAATCTCCCCCATAAACATTAAATGGACCTTTTTCATCTTTCTGACTTAGTCAGAAGGTACTACGATACCAGCACCTTGGCAACAGTCTTCAACCTTTTTGGTTGGTATTGACTTAGCCATCATGTCAGACCAATTTAAGTCTGTATGGATTTTCTCTATCTTCAATTTCTTCTCATCCAGCGCTTCTCGTATCCAGTGATATCGTACGTCGATAAGTTTCGAGCGTGAATGGAACATGGGGTTCTTGGTTAGATGGATGGTACTTTGATTATCACAGTTCACCACATAATCGTCTTGATTATGTCCTAATTCACTTAGGAAATTCTTCATCCATAACATCTCTTTAGAGGCTTCAGTCACTGCTACATATTCTGCTTCAGCAGTAGACAATGTCACACATTTTTGTAGCTTTGACTGCCAAGAAACAGCTCCCCTACAAAAGTAATCAGATAACCTGATGTTGACTTCCTTGAATCGACATCTCCAGCCATGTCTGAGTCTGAATATCCAATTAGCTTTAGGTCTCCATTGCCAAAACACAAGCTTCTTTTGGCAGATCCTCTGAGATACCTTAGTATCCACTTAACAGCTTCTCAATGCTCCTTTCCTAGATTTGACAGGAATCTGCTCATAACTCCTACAGCATAGCCAATATCTGGCCTTGTACAAACCATTTCATACATAAGGCTACCCACGGCAGAAGGGTAGGGTACCTTGCTCATTTCTTCTTTTTCTTCTTCATTCTTTGGACAATACGACTTGCTGAGTTTGAAATGTCCAGCAATTGGAACACAAGCAGATTTGGCATTGTGCATGTTGAACCTTTTGAGAATCTTCTCAATGTAATCTTCTTGAGATACCCATAGCATTCTTCTAGAACGGTCTCTGGAGATTTTCATTCCAAGTATCTTCTTCACTGCACCCAGGTCTTTCATGGCAAAAGACTTACTCAATGCCTTCTTGAGAGCAGCTATTTTAATTTTGTCCTTCCCTACAATCAACATATCATCAACATACAAGAGAAGTATGATGGACTCACCATTTTCATAATGCTTCACAAACACACAATGGTCTGCGGAGGTCTTCTTGAAATTATGTTGGATCATGAAGGAATCAAATTTCTTGTACCATTGTCTTGGAGCTTGCTTCAGACCATAGAGGCTTTTCTTCAGACGACACACTAAGTGTTCTTTGCCTGGTTCTTCAAAACCCTCTGGTTGCTTCATGTAAATTTCTTCCTCTAGGTCTCCATGTAAGAATGTTGTTTTGACGTCCAGTTGTTCAATCTCCAGGTCTAATTTTGCTGCTAGACCGAGAATTGCTCTAATGGATGTCATCTTCACCAGTGGTGAGAATATTTCATCAAAGTCTATTCCTTTCTTCTGGTTGCACCCCTTCACGACAATTCGTGCTTTGTACCTTGGGCTTGGGCTGTTCTCTTCATTCTTGAGCTTGAACACCCATTTGTTCTGCAATGCTCTTCTTTCTTTTGGTAATTCTACCAAATCATATGTCTGATTTTCTTTTAAGGATTGCATCTCCTCTTCCATGGCTTGCAACCATTTGTCTTTGTCTTTCATCTCCATTGCTTCTACAAAGCTTTGAGGTTCGCCTTCATCAGTAAAATTAACATATTCATCTGAAAAATACCTTCTTGACGGTTGCTTCTGCCTTGTTGATCGTCTCAATTGGGGTTCTTGCGGAGCATCCTCAATTGGTTTATCTTCTTCCGTCAGATTAGGTTGATTTGCTTCTTCAGCCATTTCATCAAGTTGTAACTCTGGTTCGGCTTGATGAGTCTCTCCCCCTGAGTTGTTTATCACAATAGGGCTTTGATCACTTATCAGCTTAAGTGTTGGTTTCTCCACTTTCTTGATGTCTTGGATTGTCTGATCTTCAAAGAACACCACATCTCTGCTTCGAACAATCTTTGTTTGCAGGATCCCATAATCTGAAACCAAATTCATCTCTCGGAGAACCAAGGTATACACATTCTTTCGCCTTAGCATCGAGCTTTGCTCTTTCATCTTTCGGAATGTGAACTAATGCCTTACATCCGAAGACTCTCAAGTTGCGATATGAGGCCTTTTTACCGGACCATACTTCTTCTGGAATCTTTCCATTTAATGGTCTTGAGGGTGATAAGTTGATTAAATCAGCTGCTGTCACCACTGCCTCCCCCCAGAATGACTTGGGAAGTTTTGCGTGAGACAACATGCTCCTGACTTTCTCGGCAATCGTTCTGTTGAATCTTTCAGCTACACCATTCATCTCAGGTGTCTTGGGAGGTACTTTCTCATGTTTGATCCCATGAGTCTTGCAATAGTGCTCGAACGGACCTCTATACTCTCCACCATTATCACTTCTCAGACATTTCAACTTTCTACCAGTTTCACGTTCAACTGAGGCGTGAAACTCCTTGAAGATTCGTAGAACTTCATCTTTTCTCTTCAATGGATAGACCCACAGCTTTCTGGAGTGGTCATCAATGAAGGTAACAAAATATTGAGCTTCACCAAGGGACTTTTCAGATGTTGAACAAACATCTGAGTGTACAAGATCCAAAATATGCTCTTTTCTTCTTCCACTTTCAGATCTACGGAAGGACACTCTACGCTGCTTACCTGCTAATCAATCTTCACACAGTTCAAGTGGTTGCCCTTTTATACTTTGGAGATGATCTTTTGCGAGGATCTCTAATCCCTTCTCGCTCATGTGGCCTAGTCTTTTATGCCACAACTCCTTACTTTCTTCTTGAGCAACATTCGTCTCTCCTTTGTATATCTTTCCTTGCATGCAGTACAAGGAGCCTTCCTTCTTGCCTCGAGCAACAATCATGCTTCCTCGACAAAGTTTCCATCTTCCATCGCTGAATTGGTTGTTCATTCTAGCATCATCTAATTTTCCAACTAAGATAAGGTTTAGACGTATCTCTGGTACATGTCTTACCTCCTTCAGCACAAGTTTGTTTCCATTTTCTGTCGTCAAAGTCACTTCTCCTATGCCCACAATTTTGCTTGTGACATGATTTCCCATCTTCACTGTTCCAAAGTCTCCTTTTTGATAGGATGAGAAGAATCCATCATGAGGAGTAACATGGAAAGATGCTCCGGTATCAACTATCCAAGTGCAATAATCAAAAACAATATTTAGATAGTTTACCTCACTAATAAGGAACACATTCGCATCATATGATACCACCGTCGTTGTGGTCTTTTCTTCCACCTTCTTTTTGGGATCTACCACATCAGGGTGTACAGTTCCATTCTTCTGATCTCTCTTCAGGAATCTACATTCTGGCTTCTTGTGACCATCTTTTCCACAGTAAAAGCATGTCAAACCTTTGGAACGAGACTTGAATCTTCCTTGTGACTTTTCACGTTTTCCTTTGCTTCTGTGTTCACTCCTTCCTCTATTCTCAACAACATTTGCTTCTGAGTAACTACTCGATCCCCTTTCTTTCCTTCTGGATTCTTCATTCAGTAAACTGTCTGTGATGTTATCTAGACTGAGCTTTCCATCTGGTGCTGAGTTACTGAGAGTGACCACCAACGTGTCCCAACTCTCCGGTAGAGAACTAAGGAGTAGAAGAGCTTGTAACTCGTCATCTATCTTCATATATGCCTTCATTAATTGGTTCATTATACCTTTGAAGGTGTTGAGATGCTCGATCATATTCTGGTCGTCAGAATACTCCGACTTTACGAGTCGCCTGACAAGGTGAGCTTTATTTCTCGGAGTCTTCTTTTGAATCATAGATTCAAGCTTTGTCCATAACTCATACGCATCGGTATAAGTCGATACATGCTCAAATAAGCTTTTGTCGATGTATTTCCGAATCATAGCCACTATTTTACGATTCAGAATCTCCCAATCTTTTTCGGTCTTCCCTTCTGGAATTTTTGGATTTGTGATCGGCTCATACAAATCCTTGCCGTATAAATGATCTTCCATCATCGGCTTCCAGTAGGAGTAATTATCCGCAGTTAGCTTGAACATGTCTCCTTCCATCTTGAGTTTCACAGGATTCTGACTTTTTCGAACCGGTAGCTCTAATACCACTGTTGGGAAACAACGGTATTTGTTCCCTCCTCTGCTAACCCAAAATGGGCATTATGCGGAAGCGTAAAAAATAGAAGTGTATGCGTAAGATTAATAACACCAGAAATTTTAACGTGAAAAATCTTCTCGGAAAAAACCACGGGACCTAGTCCAGAAAAATATCTCCACTATAAAAGTAGGATTACAGTGTTTCTCTCACTCTCTGAGGATCTCTCCGTGTAAATCTCACCCTTTCGGATGGTATACAAAATACTCTCACTTCCACACACTCACAAAAAAAACACTCTCTCTAATTTCTTCCCCTTCACCGTGGCTCTCTTTTTCTCACGATGGTTTTCTTCTTCTCTGTTGGTATATGTCTCCCTCACTCCACGATTTGTCTTCATTTTATAGCCAAATGAAGGGCAAACAATTGTGGTTTCGTAGTTGGTAAGTCTGTGGTGTGGTAGCTGGGAGATTCCTTTTCCCATCCTGCAAAATGGGCTTTTAATTAAAGGAATGAGTTGTAGCTGCAAGGTGGAAAGCAAATAACTTTCGGTGCACACATACTGCAGCTTTGCTTCATGCTTTTTTTTTTTTGGTGGATGCACATGTGTGTGGGTCCAATTTTAATGTTTTTTCAACATATTTAACTTATGAGTTAGTACAATATTTTTGACTCTAACAAAAAACCTTATCTGATAGTTTTTGCAAAATATGCCTTTCATCTCTTCCCCCACCAAGTAACTTCAAACCCTGTTAAATTTGCCTTTAAATATCAGCTTCTGATTCTGTTGGCAGTAGAAGTTGAGAAAGAAAAGAGTTTTGGCGTGATGATGAGGAGAGAGATAGCAGTGACGGTGTTGGTGTTTCTACTGCACCAAATAGACGGAGAAGATCAAGGTTGCCCCCCTTGTGGCAAAATCAACATATCTTCCTGTGGCAAAATCAGGAACATATCTTATCCATTCCGATTGAAAGGAGACCCAGAAGGGTGCGGTCGGTATGAGCTATCTTGTGAAAACAATATAACGGTGTTATCTTTGTACTCTGGAACATTTCATGTGCAGGCCATCAACTACGATAATTTCACAATCCGAGTGGTGGATCCTGGACTTCAACCCACAAACTGCTCCTCCCTTCCTCGCTATTTCTTGTCTCCGCACAATTTTACTGTTTCTCACACCGACACCTTGCATATGTACGAAGACATATACGATGAGCGTCATTACGATCATATAGTGTTTTTGAATTGCAGTCATCGAGTGAGTGGGAACCCTAAGTACGTGGATACTAGTGGATGCGTGAATTGGGAGTCCAAAGGTTACATATACGCTATGGCTGATGACCTATCAGCAGATGACTTAGAAGTTGGTTGTCAAGTAAAGCTGGTTTCTCCCACATCTTGGTGGGGTTTGAACTCAAACAAATATTCCTACGCCATGATGCACACAGCTCTACTCTATGGATTTGAGATTTGGTGGCATCCTCTCGTACCTGAGAATATATGTCATCCATTTGATGACTGCTATTTCGATTTTTCCCAGAACAGGCAGCAATGCGTATACGAATGTAAGGCAGCCTTTCTGTTCATAATTTTAATTAAATTTAATCTTTTACTAAATTGGAATATTTTTACTTAACTTTTTTACTATTCAAAATTTTGATCCTTCTTATTTGAATTGCTAATATTTGTTATTTAATTTATGTCATAGTTATATTGTATATTCATGTATTATCCTGTCATTTTAGTTATTTGTTTTCACATTTTAATAATATAAATTTTATAGTTAATATAAAATGTTATGATAATTTCATTATTTATTATATTTTTATTAAATAAGTGAAAATCAATTTAACATTTTATATTAATTATAAAATTATTGTATATTAATTACCAAATTCTCATATTTATTAACATAAATGTTTTTAAACAGAAACTAATTTATCAGTTTTTCATTTATCTGCATTATATGTGAACTGATGTAAAACATTGTTTGGTTTCAAAAAGAAATAAAAGCATTTAGACAGTATAATAATAACCTTTGTGAAATTTATGTAATTTGTGAAATTATGTAAGTAGTCTTCCTTGTTGTGTTATTATTGATATTGATACTCTCTCCCTTTTTTGGCTGAATAGCGTTGAGACCTTCGATGCTGGTGCATTCTTTAGAGGGTAAGAATTCTACCTCTGGATTACCTATGTTAGAATTAGCACGTATTTCCAACAACTAATTTTGATTATAATATACATTTTTCGTGGTTAAATATAGTTATAATCTCTTAATTTATAAATTTGATTTTTTATGTTTGATGTCTAAATTAAAAGTGTTTTCCAACCATTTTGAAATTTATTTCCTCTCTGGCAAATATTTAATTGATGACTAATATTCTGCTTCATGAAGATTTATAAAATATGAATTTTAATGACTTTTAATCAAAATTTTAAATTCGTATAAATATTATATAATTATAAAATATTATTTGTGGAGATTTAGTAATAGTGATAATTGAGAACAATGAAACAAAAAGACAATTAATTCTTGAAAAAGAAAAAGGAAAGTGTTTAAGTTGTGAGATCAAAGTTACTCTGTGAGTCCTGGATCTCTAGGTGTTTATCTCCGTCAATGTTTGTTCATCAATCTCGTTCAATCACACGTGAAAGTTATTTTAATGTCAAAGTCAATAAAGATCTAACAATTTTAATAGTTAATGCATAATAAATACAATCACTTATCTCTTTACCTATTTATAGATTTCGGACTTCGGATTACTAATGGTCTAATGATGGTCCAATTGGTACTAATCAAACTTTGTCCTAAGTTAATCACTATTAGGTCTAATATGCTTAAGGATGATCGTTAATTATATATGTTACAACCGCTCAATCTCTTGGGTGGTCATCATGGTTAATCTTGGGGTACTCTTGATCGTTCGGATCTTCTAGTCCAGGTTGATCGAATAGTCATATTCCTCAAGTCTGAACGTGTTATGATAGGCATATGGATTTGTTATATAGACATTGGGCGCTTCAAGATAGGCTTAATTCTCTCTATGACTGATCGATTGAATGATTGTAATTGCTGGTTGTGATTCGAGGGGATGTGACAATTAAGGGGAAGTTACAACCGCTAGAAAGGAGGCACATGGTGTAGTGTATCTCGAGAAACGAAAAGTTGTACGATATGAATCATTAGATCCTCTTTGATCCAATGATTGAGGCCTACAAGTTTGGATAGTAGCTCTCAAGGTTTTTTAAGTCCTACATCTCTTAATTCTACAACCTCCTAAGGGTATATAAGCTACCTAACCAGTATAAAGATCAAAACTAAAACTATACATAAGATAACTTGTAATACAAGCAAGTAAAAGAGGAAGAGACTTATTTATTCTTATTTCTTTTAAGTTCAAGCTATGTGAAGTCTGACATTGCTTACACCTTAAAGAAAAAAATAATATATAAGCTTTTTTACAATCAAACTAAGATAAAGAAACTAGAAACTAGAATAGGCAAAATACAAGCCTAAGAAAAACCTATGTTATTCTTTTATGCTTTTTTCATTCTTGCCCTATGTATGATCATAGCGTTTATTTCCCAATGTAGGTAAGTTTCAACATCTTCCTTTCCATGTAAGTGAGGGAGGTCCATTCTAGTCTCTCTTGGTTCCCTTATATTTCTTCTTGACGGTGGAGGAGGAGATTGATTGAAATTATACACAAATCTACTATCCTCCTCATAGTGTATGACAAACGTAGGAGTCTTAGAGCTTTTATGGTGGCTCCTACTCTTTATCTTTTCTCGTAATATCTCTTTTTTTTGTTTGATGATTCTAAGCTCTTCCACAAAGATAGCAAGATGTTCAATTTTCTCTTTTTCTTTTAAAATAGCCTCTTTCCTCCAAAGTTTTAGTGACTTTAGCTCTTTAGCAATTTGTTTTCCAAATTATTCTCTTTCTCACTAGAGTTACTATCAATTTGGTATGAAGGATCCCTAGACATACTTATGTTTCTTTTTTATTTTCTAAGATTTAAAAATTTTAGTCTTTTAAACAAATTCCAAAGAAGTAGATACAAGCTTATGGAGTTCTCTTATAAGAAAGAGAGGTGAATGCTTAAAGATCAAGTCTTTCTTAACAAAATGAATTCAATATTGCATAAGACTTCTTAAATGGAATTAAATCAAAGACTAAGATAATACACTAAACTACAAAAGAAAACAAAACAAACAAAACAAGGAATTAAAAAGGCTACGTTAGACAACCCTAAGAGGTTTGTTGGTACAAGACACGTTCACCATTTAAAGCACTTTACTGTTTGATTATGATTTTAATTAAGAGACGAGAGAATAACAACTAAGGCTTCCCCCAAATACTTAATTAGGCTAAAATAAACAAGGAATTAAAGCAAAGATTACCACTCGAAATGCAATCACAAATTTCTCTCTCTCTCTCTCCCCTATTCCTCTAAAAAGCCTTAGTATAAAAGAATATTTAAATTTCTCATACTACTTATTAACTCAAGGATTTTTATTTTTTTTTCATTTTTGCAGAGGTTATTTCTAGTATCATAAAAGGTTAGTTCCCCTGTTTCTATACACATTTCTTAAGTGGAAAGGAAATAGTTTACTTTGTCTCTCTCACAGGGTTCCATCCTCTATTTCTATATAGGCTATAAATAATAAGTATGATGGAATAAGCTTCTCTATAAATATATTTATTTGAAGAAACATATATATATATATATATATATATATATATATATATATATATAATATTAAATAAATTACTTAAAAGTCAAAACTAGTTTATACATAAACTATTTTTTAGACCTTATATTATTATATAACTTTTTAAAACTTCTATTTCTAATTTTTAGATTCCTTTTTATCTTTTATTTTTATAAAAAAAAATACTTATAAAGAAATTTGTCTAAATATAAGTAATATTGCTTATACAGACTATTTTTTTCCAAAATAGTTCTATAATAGTTTCACATTATTATTAATTTTTTATTATGATGACATCCATCCCTTTAAAGATATCAATAATATAAAGATAATAATAATATAAAAATTAAATATTTTCTTATTATATTAATAGCAAAACTTAATAAGTGATTATTTTTTATCTTAAAGAAGGTGTGAATAGTTTTTTTACAACGTGATGATGATATTAGTTATATTAATTCACAGGATTGCAAATAGCAACATTTAGACCAAACCAAGATGCTGAAATTCAATTAGATGATTTTTATGAAGATGAAATTCGGTATGAACCAGCATTAGTTAAGTTGGGACAGTATGTTGCATACTTCATAGTTAGATATGTTGTTGGCATGATATTGTTTATTGTTCTTTTGGTTTACAAATGGAGAAGAAGACACTTATCAGTATATGAAAATATTGAAAATTATTTAGAGCAAAATAGCTTGATGCCTATTCGATACTCGTACAAAGAGATTAAAAAGATGACCAAAGGTTTCAATGAAAAATTGGGTGAAGGAGGTTATGGTTCTGTATTCAAGGGGAAGTTGCGAAGTGGACCTCATGTTGCCATAAAAGTGTTACGAAATTCAAAAGGTAAAGGAGAAGATTTTATCAATGAAGTTGCAACAATTGGAAGAATACATCATCAAAATGTAGTGCATTTGATTGGATATTGTGCTGAGGGCTCAAAACGTGCCCTTGTTTATGAGTTCATGCTCAATGGATCTCTTGATAAATTTATATTTTCTAAAGAAGGAAATCTACAATTAAGCTATGACACAATACATGATATAGCAATTCGAGTAGCACGTGGAATTTCATATCTACATCATGGGTGTGAGATGCAGATTTTGCATTTTGACATCAAACCCCACAACATCCTGCTTGATGAAAAATTCACTCCAAAGGTCTCTGATTTTGGATTGGCAAAACTATATTCAACAGATAAAAGTGTTGTGAGTATGACAGCAGCAAGAGGAACAATTGGGTACATGGCTCCAGAGTTGTTTTATAAAAATGTCGGAAGAATATCACATAAGTCTGATGTTTATAGCTTTGGAATGTTTTTGATGGAAATAGCAAGCAAGAGGAAAAACCTAAACCCCCATGCAGAGCATTCAAGCCAACTTTACTTTCCCTTTTGGATTTATGATCAACTTGATAAAGGGAAAGATATAGAAATGGAAGATGTCACCGAGAATGAGAACAAAATTGTAAAAAGATGATCATAGTTTCACTTTGGTGTATACAATTGAAACCAAATGATCGCCCTTCCATGAATAAAGTAGTGGAAATGCTTGAAGGAGACATTGCAAACCTAAAATTACCTCCAAAGCCTTCTCTGTATCCACATGAAACATTGGAAGATGGTGAAAGAATATCCTCTCACCAAACAACATTGTCTGACTTTGTTGGTTCTTCAAGTTATCCACTGAAGATTGTCTCAAACGTTCCTCTTGATGAAAGTATTTTATAGTGTAAATTATTTATTCGCATCCAACTTATTTGACTTGAACATTTTTCCTCTGTAATGTTTACATTGTGTGACTTATTTTTATACTTCATACTTTAAATATTATGATTTACCAAATTTAAACATTTGTTCAAAGTTTTCAATGTGTTCATTATACTATCGTATGTAGAAACCTAACTCGATCGAATATAATAACAAATGAGAAATCAAATTTAGTTAAAATAAATAAATTAAACAGATATATTATGTGTCGCCTAAATTTTAGAATAATTAAGATTGTGTTGTCAGCTAGGTAACAGTGAACGGTTATATGTGAATGTAACCAAACAATCTAGGAATCAAATCAATAATAATTAGTTTCTTTAATTAGTTATTTTAATTTGATTCTAAACACGTATTTTAAGAAAAGTTTTGATGAGTGTGAAATAAAATGAGTCATTCAAATCTATTTCAACCCAAATGACATTACATTAACTTATATTTTGGCGGGTTTTTTTTTTCTAAATTTCTCCAATAAGTAAATCCATGTGTCCAATGTTACCAACTTCCATCATAGGACGAAAATCCACGCCTTACATTCGTAAAGTGGAACACTATTAGTACTTCATAATTAAAATGTCTTACCCCTCACCGATGTCTAGATCTTTTTATTGTAATAATCTCAATGTTTTAATGTACTACAAAAATTTATGTTTTTAATTTTTTGTTTTATGTTAACAATTTAAACCCGTTAATTGTATTATTCACAGTCCTGAAAACTATGGTCAAAACATTAGTCATAAATAATTTACTAGTAGCTTTTTAGACAATGGTTATTAACACCAAGTATAACTAGTCATGTTTTAAAATATGTCAAGGCCGAAGAATATACATGCAATCTCATTAAGGCATATAACACTGTCTATTTTCTAACTATTGTTACCGTTTTAACGTTACTGACAATTTTTTAATCCCGCCAATGCCAAAACTTATAATCCATCATCTATCCATAGTCGTTTTCATTTGTATTTAACCTTCTATGATTAAAAGAAAAAAATTAAATAATATACAACCAAAATCTGTATATAAGATCCAAAATCCGCATATAACACTTGATTATATACAGATAACAATCCATATATAAAACTGTCGTAACTAAGTTATATACAGATTTATCTTTATATAACTTATATATGAATATATTCGTATATAAGTTATATACAGATATATCCGTATATAACTTATATATAGATATATCCTTATATAAGTTAAATACGGATAAATTCGTATATAATGTATATATGTATATCCATATACTTAGATACAGATATATTTGTATATAATGGTATTAGAGGAAGCAAATAAATGTCCTGCATGTAGCAGTGTCCTTGAACATGCACAATTCACACAACCAGACTTGGACATTATACATTTTACATTGACATATAAAACCAACAAGCATTTCACATACACTTAATCCACAAAGAAGCATTGTACATGAATACATAAATATTGTTTACATCAATATAAGTATCCAAATAAATAAGTTGTAAATATTAGGTATGTTCATAAACTAGTTCAGGTTCTAAATAAGTTCAAGTGTAATGGATATAAGTTCTATAAAATGCCTACTAATCACTATAATCATCATTTACATCTTGTGGTTATTGATCTGGTGGTTTCTATTCTAGAGGTTGTTGTTCTGGTTGGACATCATTGGGTGCCTGATTTTGAAATTGAGGATTTTGGATTTAGAAAAATTGTTGTGCAGTTGCGGCTGTCGAAGGCGAAAGGTATTGTAGGATGGCACCAATAAAGCCTTCAAACTTTTGAAGTTGCTGATCATGGTGTTGTAATTGTGTTCGGAGGTTAAAAATTTCTTGTGAATTTTGTTGCTGACTAGAAGAAGATGCTTGTATCTATTGTATGTAACTATCGACATAGTCATCTTGGGAACCAACATTTCTAATGTCGTATGCGCGTCCCTTGTAGTTTCCACCAACAACCTCTAACCAACATCGGTTTCTCAGTCTTTCCTCCTCCGCAGGGTCTAGGGGACTACATGCTGAGGCACCAATAGATGCAGTCTCAGATCTTATTTGAGAAAATTTTGCTTGAAATTGTTCCTGTTAAATGAATAAATGATTATAATTAAACGTAAGGTTTAAAAACCTTATACAAAATATATAATACAAAATGTGATAAAGTTAATAGAAACTAACATGTGTCTGCCTAGACCTTTCGTCCACAAATTCCCCTGTTGATTGAGGAATATATCTCTGCTGAAAGATTTCGTCAACATGCACTGACAGGCCAAGCTCTTGTGACTACAAACAAAATGAGTTGTTAATAAGTATTTGTAAAGTTTATTGTTACAAATTTAAGAAATAAAATGTATAAGTTACATACCAAACGAATAGCATGGTCATACACACTAATAGATCCTCTAGTGTGCAAACAACCACCCTTTTTGGATGTCTGATTCTTCTTCATCGTTTCACACTTTTGTCTATAAAGTGGCATGTTCCACTTTTCCAGAAGACCATTCCAAACATTATCCCCCATCCAATTAGGTTTTTTTCCTTGAGTTCTAGCTTTTTAATACATCTCTCAGAGTCTATGAGATGCCTTGGTGTGAAAATTCCTTTTTACCTTTTCCTCATCTTCAGGCTTCCATGAAACCTTTCTCTGTTACAGAAAAAATAATAGGTCTTAATTAATAGGAGTGTTGAAAACTTTATAACATATATGAAGATAACAATCAGAAAAGTAAATCAAATCAAAACTTAAGAGATGCATATGATCAATCTTTATGCAGGCAGCATGACAAACCAAAAGAAAGCATGCAAAAGTCAAGTGTTACTCATGGCTTTTCAGAAGCAAACAGCAGAACTTTCCAGCCAAGTTGCAATTACTCTTAACAAACTATTGTGTCTCAAGTCCATCCTCAGGAACAAAGCAATATAACAACATTGACCTACATGCATGATAGTGCATCACCCACAACCCATTATCATGCAACTTCACAGTACAATAGCTAATATTTACATCTAAATAACCTAATATCAACTTCAATGCAATAACATCTAACCCTACACACAACAGCAAGCTGAATCTAACACATTATCATGTTACCTATACCATTAGTACACATAAGTGTTGCCTTTCATTTCATATTTCACATGGAAATAGTATTTAAAATAACACTCATTCAATTGCAGTCTCAAACTCACTATAAACGATTATTCAGCGAAATGTACAACCAAAAAGTCAAGACAACTTCTAAATCAATCATATAACATCACGTACACTCATTCAATAGGCTCATGTCAAACAAGACATCAACATTCCAAAACTTTAATTCTTTCTAAACAGCCATGAACTTTAACAACCTTATCATAAAACTGCATTAAGACCATTTAGTACATACTATAAATTTGGAAATCATGTTCTGCCCATACCAACCATATTATCGTGAAATTTTCTATCAATCTAGCAACAAAACCTTAATCATTGTAGTAAAATAGCCATAAGTTTATTCAAGTCATGCAAACAATTTAAACAGCCATGAAAGCAGTATAACCCTGTATATTAGTATGTGCAGAATAAGTTCCAACTGTTGAAGAAGGAAACAACACCATTAACAATACTCTTCAAACAATCTCAGTTGATTGCAAATTGCTGCCAACTCCAATTACATTTGACACTCATCAACCTTTGCCAAAAGCTCTCTCAATTCCTCAATAAATAATCACAACTATAATCTCCACCAATCTTTATATGATATATATTCAAGTTAAAAAAAAGAAAGAAAAAAAGTGATAATGTCTATGAAGATTAGTGTGTCTCAGACCACTTAGTTATGGTGCCTTAAATTGAAACTCTGAGGAAAAAATAGAGCGTATAAAGCATTATAGGGTGTTGTCAAGTTCAGCATTATTTTAAGTAATGTTGCATTCTGTGGCAATGTATGAGATGGTGTTTTGGTCCTTGACCATAATAAAATATATTTTAATGAATACAAGTGTAAGGGGCAAAAGTAATTATTGTGGTGCATGGCTATTGTAAAATAAACTTTTTAGTACTGAGTAAAGGCTTGAATTATTACCTTAAAAGTTATCATAGGGTTTGGAAGAAATCACTTTTGTAAAGATATGGAAAGCTGAGTTCCATTACATTCTACCACAACATTATTGAAATAAAAAAGCTTTCTCTATATAACATTCGGATTAATCCTCTCAACCCATATGTTTCCTCTATTCACTGATTATTTTTGGTGGAATGGTCTGCTCTCTGATTGCAACAACTTACAAGAAACAAAAAATCATATCCTTGTTTTCACATTGACAGTCCAGGACACGCCATCGACAATGAAAAATAACAGTGTTTGTCTTTGGACAAATATTGTCATTCCTTAGGTCTAATATGTTAGACACAAATCTGTATTCAATAACTACTATAACTGTCTTAAATAGTTATTCTCCTATATGTTCTTTTCTGTATAAATACTTTGAATCTCTTTTCATTCAATAAGATTTTAATACATTTTTCCCGAATTCTCTTTCTCTGCAACTACTATGCATAATTCCTTTTCTCTGCATAATCTCTGTGTTGGCTCCATCAGTGGTATCAAGAGCTAGGTTCGGCGGTAGGAAAGAATCTTGTGGCAGCGATGGCTGGTATAATTCACAGCAACCTTCCGGTGTTTGATGGTAAAGATTTTGACGATTGGTGCGTCAAAATGGAGGCAATTCTTGGCTTCCAAGAAGTAGATGACATTGTGAAAAAAGGTTTCAAAGAACCTTTGAAGAACGACACGGAGGACGTGAAGAAAGAATACAAGGAGAATAAGCGATTGGATTGTAAAGCCAGAATGTTACTTCACCAATGCATATCTGCGACGATTTTTCAAAAGGTGTCGAAGGCTGTCACGGCGAAGGAAGTATGGGATATCCTTCAAAATGGATATGGAAACTCTGGTAAAGTGAAAAAGGTGCGATTACAGGCACTTCAGCGGCAGTATGAACTTCTTGGCATGGGCGAGGAAGAAATAGTGACAGAGTACTTGGGAAGAATTCAAACCCTTGTCAATGATATGAGGGCTTGCGGGAAAGTTGTCAAAGACAGAAAAATAATCGAAAAGATTCTACGCACGTTGACGCCACAGTATGATCATATTGTGATCACCATAGAGGAGTGCAAAGACCTGGAGACGCTGAAAATGGAGGAGTTACAGAACTCTCTCGTGGCACATGAACAAAGGCTACTTGAAAGAAAGAATGCAGAGAAAGTCGCGTCTCAAGCAACAAGCCAAGCTCTACAAGCAAGAAGCAATCAGAACTTCAAAAATCGCGGTAGAGGAAGAGGAAGATCACGTGGTGGACGCAACGGTGGCAGAGGTACAAAACCATCAGAGCAAAACAATGAAGATAATGGAAGTGAACGAAAGATTGAAAACGGTCGAGGAGGAAGGCAGTCCAGGGGCAGAGGTCGAAAAGGATACGACAAAAGAAACATTCAATGTTTCACGTGCAGCAAATATGGTCATTATTCCTCGGAATGCTGGTATAATGAAGACGCGAAAGGAACCAAGAATGGGGAATCATCTAATCTTGCACAAGAAACTGGAAATTCTGAATCTGATCATGTTGTGCTAATGAGCACGGTTGAAAAACCCAGACAAGAGCATCGCGAAAGATCAACAGAGATGGAGTATAATAAAGAAACGTGTTATCCGACAGACAGGTGTTATGGGACATACGTGTCAATCCCAGAAAAGGATGTGCATGCACTGGGTGTTGGAAAACACGTGTCGTCTCCCTGCGAAACGAGTCATGCGACACCTGCACATGCATTACTCTCAAATAACACAGACCGTGCGGTGACAGATGAATCATGCAGCTGGTACTTGGATAGAGGTTGCTCAAATCATATGACTGGGAAACGAGAATGGCTGGTGGATCTCGACTCAAGTATAAAGAGCTGCGTGAAGTTTGCAGACAATAGCACAATCATGGCAGAAGGAATCGGGAGAGTCTTGATCAATTGCAAGAACGGAAAGATCGCCTACATGGAAGATGTGTTATACGTTCCAACAATGAAGAGTAATTTGCTAAGCTTGGGGCAACTTCTTGAAAAAGGGTACACTATGTCCATGCTTCAGAGACACATTGAAGTTTATGACAGCAAATAGCGTCTCGTAATTAAAGCACCTCTCGCCAAAAACAGAACCTTCAAGGTAAATTTGGATGCTGCAGCAATACAGTGTTTATCAGCAATGAATAAAGAAGAAGAGACATGGATTGAGCATTACAGATTTGGTCATCTGAATTTCAAGAGCCTGAGAGAATTGAACAGCAAGGGATTGGTGCTGGGAGTACCCCTGATAGATGCTCCAACTAAAATTTGTGAAGGATGTGCTATAGGGAAACAAGCTAGGAATAAATTCAAGAATTTTGCACCAAAGAGAGCAAAGCAGCCACTTCAGGTAGTCCACTCAGACGTATGTGGCCCTTTCGATGTGTCATCACTCGGAGGTAACAGATACTTTCTAATCTTTGTAGATGAATGGACTAGGAAAATTTGGCTTTACTTGCTGAAAGAAAAGAAAGAAGTATACTCACTCTTTGTTAAATTTTGTGCTATGGTGGAGAGGCAATCGGCCTTGCAAATCAAGACTTTCAGAACCGATGGTGGTGGTGAATTCAACTCTAGAGAAATGAAAAGGTTCTGTGATGATAAGGGAATAGTACATGAGGTTAGTGCTCCATATACACCCCAACACAACGGCTTGGCAGAGAGGAGAAACAGGATGTTGCTTAACATGGCAAGGTGCATGATCAAAGGTAAGAGGTTGCCACATTGTCTTTGGGGAGAAGCTGTTTCCACTGCTGCGTACCTGTTAAACAGATGCCCAACCAAGGCGTTGTCAAACTGCACTCCTAAAGAAGCGTGGTCTGGAGTAAAGCCAACTGTACATCACCTTAGGATTTTCGGATCTGTATGTTACAAACACGTGCCTAACGAAAAAAGAAGAAAGCTGGATGACAAGAGTGAGACACTTATCCTAGTTGGTTTTCACCCAACTGGTGCTTACAGATTGTACGATGCAGCAAAGAAGCAAATTGTCATTAGCCGAGATGTGAAGGTAGATGAAGCAACAACCTTTGAGTGGAAAGATGATGAAGCACCAGATGTTGTGTCAAGCTGGTTAGAAGATAAAAATTCAACTGAGAAACAAGTCCCAGCAGAGAGTGAAATTAGATCAACTAAAGAACAAGTCACAGTAGATAGTGGAATCGACAATAGAAGATCCGAAAGAACCAAATTCCCATCAACCAGACTTCAAGACCATGAGGTATTTACTGATAATGAAATAACTGATTCTGGTGATCTATTGCATTGTGTATTTGTAGCAGATGTAGAAGCCTTGACTTGGGAGCAAGCAATTGACATCAAATAATGGAAAGAAGCTATGCTGGAAGAACTGAGAGCTATCGAGAAAAATAGAACCTGGGAAATGATGGATTTGCCTCATAACAAACAAGCCATTGAAGTCAAATGGGTTTTTAAGACAAAATATAAGCCGAATGGAGATGTAGCAAAGCTCAAGGCCAGATTAGTTGCAAAGGGTTTTCTACAAAAACCAGGAATTGATTTTACTGAAGTGTATGCGCCTGTAGCAAGGATTGAAACCGTGAGATTAGTGATAGCTGTGGCCAATTTCAAGAACTCGAAAATCTGTCAAATGGATGTCAAAACCGCATTTTTAAATGGACCTTTAGAAGAAGAAGTCTATGTGAGACAACCTCCAGGGTTTGAAAGGAAAGGAGAAGAGCAAAAAGTCCTCAAACTGAACAAGGCACTATACGGTCTCAGACAAGCACCTAGGGCCTGGAATAAACATATCGACTCTTTGCTTGTCAGACTTGGATTTCAGAGATGCACGGTAGAGTTCAGAATCTACACAAAAGCTAGCAGACAACAAGGTATGCTATTAATTTGTTTGTATGTAGATGATTTGCTTATTACAGGTGACTCAATGGATGAGATTGAAAGACTCAAAAGAAGAATGAAGGAAGAGTACGAGATGACTGATCTCGGGAGCCTGAGCTACTTCTTGGGATTAGAGTGGTTACAGACATCAGATGGAGTATATCTTCATCAAAAAAGGTATATAAATGAAGTTCTGAAAAGGTTCAAAATGGAGAAGTGCAACAGTACTACAGTACCAGTTATGGCAAACCTCAAACTGACTGATCATTCAGACGAGAAGAAGGTAGATCCTACTCTGTACAAACAGATCGTGGGGTCTCTCAGATACATTTGCAATAGCAGACCTGATATCAGCTATGGAGTTGGAGTGATCAGCAGGTTCATGAGTGATCCAAGACAATCTCACTTGGCTGCAGCAAAACATGTTCTACGATATCTGAAAGGAACTACAGATTTTGGACTTTTCTTTCCCAAGAAAGGCGACAACGTGAAGAAAGCTTTAGAGGCTTGGTGCGATGCTGATTGGTGTGGTGACAAGGTTGACAGGAAGAGCACATTTGGATATTTGTTCAAATACATGGGGGCAACAATTTCGTGGTGTTCCAAGAAACAGAACGTGGTTGCCTTATCGTCTTGCGAAGCGGAGTACATTGCAGCTGTTGAAACCGCGTGTCAGTGCGTTTAGCTAGAAACAATCTTTGAAGAGTTAAAAATCGAATGTGAAACTTCTAGTTGACAACAAATCAGCTATAAGCTTGGCTAAGAACCCTGTCTTCCACGGCAGAAGTAAACATATCGAAACCAAATTCCATTTTCTGAGAGAACAGGTTAATAAAGGAAGGTTGGAGCTGGCCCATTGCAGTTCAGAAGATCAAACAACAGATGTTTTCACTAAAGCTTTGAAGCAGTCCAGATTTGAGAAGTTGAGAACATCATTGAATGTCATACCTTTGATGAATTCAGATTGAGGAGGGTGTGTTAGAACCGATCTGTATTCAATAACTACTATAACTGTCTTAAACAATTATTCTCCTATATGTTCTTTTCTGTATAAATACTTTGAATCTCTTTTCATTCAATAAGATTTTAATACATTTTTATTGAATTCTCTTTCTCTGCAACTACTCTGCACAATTCCTTTTCTCTGCATAATCTCTGTGTTGGCTCCATCATAATAAACAAATGTCATAACACTTCAGCTTCTACTAAACTAAAATGTTTCAGTTTAAACCCTCAAGTCCAAGAATCCTAAAATTTTAAAAAAGAAATAATAAAGGATATATGCAATACATTGGAATTTAAATACATGCAATTAATGCTCAATTATCGTGCAAAAAGAAAACAAGATCAAATAAATCACTTGATTTCTGTTTTTAAAGATTAAATAAAGGAGTTACATGTACCATTAGGATCCACATATAGAATGCAAATAAAACAATATCTCAACAGAAAATAGGGAGCATCAGGATATGATTATAAAACCTCTATTGTTGCCAACAACACATTGAACTCTCCTATTCACTAGTGCAAAAACAAAGTATAACGTCACGCGTTCAACGTCCAACCATTGAATATTCAATGTTAAAAATGACTGGTTGCATTTTTGTAAATAAATGCAATTATTAGACGTCGCTTAGAATTGTAAAAGATCAAAGCCCCATAGAATTCGGCGTTCTATGATGGTAATTATATAAACTAGCGCGCCATTCTTTTTCTTCTTTCTTTTAAACCACCAATAGTATGTCGAATTCTATACGGGCTTCAATGTAACATTTGTCATCCATAAGCCAAAGAGTAACCCCTTTTTATTTCTTTTTCTTTTTTCTTTTAAACCACCAATAGTACATCGAATTCTGAAGGGGCTTTGGCATATTATTTTTCAACTACAAGCCAAAGAGTTACCCCTTTTTAATTCTTTTTTCTTTTTTCTTTTAAACAACAAATAATACGTCGGATTCTGTAGGGCCTTCAACATATTATTTGTCAGCCAGAAGCAAAAAAGAAACCCTTTTTAATTTTTTTTCCTTTCTTTTAAACCACATATAATACGTCGAATTCGGTAGGGGCTTCGACGTACAATTTTTCAGCCAAAAGCCAAAGAGTTAACCCCTTTTAATTCTTTTTTCTTTTTTATTTTAAACAACAAATAATACATCGAATTCTGTAGGGGCTTCAACGTATTATTTGTCAACCAAAGGCCAAAAATGAACCCCTTTTTAATTTTTTTTCTTTTTGTTTTAAGCCACATATAATACGTCAAATTCTGTAGGGGCTTCCACGTACTATTTTTCAGCCAGAAGCCAAAGAGTTACCCCTTTTTAATTTTTTTTTCTTTTTTCTTTTAAACCAACAATAATACGTTGAATTATGTAGGGGTTTCTGTTGAGATTGTTGATAAGGGAAGCACTGGTTTAGCTAAACCTTGATCTCACAGTGCTCTGGTTTTTTTATGATGACAACACATTATTAATAACACATGTATTGTTATGTGTTACATGTTCAATTCTTTATTGTGAATGATATCTTAAAGAACATGTTTGTGTTGATTCTCATATATGTATGCATATTCACTGCTTCATGAAACATCATTTGTGATTGCATTACATATGTTTAAGAAAAGAAAATAACATTCACTTTGTTGAACTTATATTGTGTGGCAAAACTGCAAGTTTTAAGTCGACTTCATTATGAAGCAAGTCGATTAAAACTCGTGACTTTGCACAGATTTTCAAAAGCAGTGTTGTGAGTGTTTTTGCATTGAAAAGATTTTCAAAACTAAGTTGAAGTGTCTTAGTCGACTGCATGCGCAGTGAATTCGACTTAATTAGTTATTTGTTTTGAAATTCTATTAATGCTTTTGTGCTATATCGACTATATTTCAACTCTTTGTCAAAGCATTAAATGCAAGTCAACTGAATTAAATGTGAATTCAATTTGGTTGTTATGACTGCTGCTAATATACTTAACTGTTATAACTGTCTGATGACAGTCGACTACATTAGTGGCAAAGTCTACTACAGGAGCGTCTGATTTATAGAAAACTATAAATAGACGTGACTCTGTTGATCACAATGACTTTGGATATTCTAACATTTTCATTTGATAATTTTCAGATTGTGATTCTATGTAAAGGCTCCAAGAACTCATCAAGAAGACGGAGGAGATCATTCTTGGAAGAGTTTCTTAAGGAGGAAGTGAATTACGCATACTGTTTGATCAAGATCTGCACAGTTGGTTTTCATCATATTGGTCAAGTTTTTTATCAATCTTTGGAAATATTGTTGTTGTCCTATTGGGATTGCAGGAGGTGAACTTATGGAGTTATGGACACTTTGAGGATTGTTCAAAGTGGGTTGAATATTGCAGAAGAGGGGATATCTTGCTGCAGATCTTTTGTGTTCACTGCTTATACTTTTAGTTAGAGGGTTAGAGAGATTTTCTATACTTTTGACGTGGAGGTCTCTATAGAAATCTTGTTGTAAAAACCTTGACTAATATAGTGCATTGGCTTCCTGGTTGTGGAAGGACACTAGATGTAGGCATTGAGGCCGAACCAGTATAAAAACTCTGTGTTTGCTTTCTCTTTTCCTACTCTTTTACTTTAAGTCGACTTTAAAATTTACACAGTCAACTTTATATTTTCACTGCACTTAAACTTCAACTTTGTAAAGCTTGATACTTTGCGAAAAAGAATTTGAAAAGACTTTGATTTTTAAACCTCACCAATTCACCCCCCCCTTCTTGGTGTTGAAATTGAGCCATCCTGTTTCCAACAATTGGTATCAGAGCTGGTTTTCATAAGATATTTCAAAAACTAAGAATGCAAATCTTTCTTGAATCCGTGGATAGAGGAATTTGGGATGCAACTTTGAATGGTCCTTTTGAGCCAACTCAAATTGTTGATGGAAAAATTGTTCTGAAAAACTTTTCTGAGTGGTCTCAAGAAGAGAATAGGAAAGAACAATATGATGTCAAAGCTAGAAATATCATTTGTTCTGCACTAACAATTGATGAATTTTTCAGGATATCTCAATGTAAATCTGCCAAGGAAATGTGGGATGTCTTGGTAGTTACTCATGAGGACACTGATGAAGTCAAGAGAGCAAGAAAGAATTTGTTGGTTCAAGAGTATGAGCTTTTCAGGATGAAGACTGGTGAAACAATCTATGAAGTCCAGAAAAGGTTCACTCATATAGTCAACCATCTTATGGCTCTTGGCAAAGTCTTTGACAAGGAAGAGATCAATATCAAGATACTTAAAAGTCTGAGCAGAAGTTGGCAACCAAAAGTCACAACAAACTCTGAGTCCAAGGATCTGACTAGCATGAACATGGCTACATTGTTTGGAAAATTAAGAAAGCATGAGCTAGAACTTGGAAGATTGAAGGATGAAGAAGAGATTGAAGAGAAAAAGTCCATAGCATTGAAAGAAACAAGCAAGAAAGCCTCAAAGTCAGAGGATGATTCAGATGCTGAATTGGACAACAACGAACTGATGTCCATGGCAGTAAGAAAGTTTAATAGACTTATGAAAAATAATAGTCAACTTACTAACCATGCAGGTAATAGTAAAGCCAATAAAGCTTTCAGGTCAAATGCAATTCAATGTTATGAATGCGGGAAAGAAGGACACATCAAACCAAATTGTCCAGACCTAAAGCCGAAGCAGAAAGCCAACAAAAGATTTCAACAGGACAAAAACAGAAAGGAAAAAGGAGCTTACAAAGCCTGGGAAAATAGTGATTCTGATACATCAAGTGATGAAGATGTTGATCGTGAAGAGGAATCAAATATATGCTTCATGGCAGGGACATCATTAGCAGATTATGACAGTGATACAGATTTTGAAAATGAGCCGATAGAAGTGAAGTACGACCTACTAATAGATGCATTCAAGGAAATCCATTTTGAAGCAATGCGACTACAGTATAAGGTTAATCTACTCAACTCTGAAAGAAAAGATTATGAGTATAGAATTAATAATCTTATTGCTGATAATGAGAAATTGCAAAAGGAATTAGATGATGCTTTATTGTCTGGCAAAAATTTTAAAACTGAGACTATTATAGTAGAAAAGAAGTGTGATAAATGTCCTACTCATGTTGAACAAATAGATTACTTGAATAGCACGCTAGCCAAATTCACACAGGGTAGAAATAACTTGAATGATGTGTTAAAGTCTTCTGGAAGAGCAATTTATAGACAAGGAATTGGTTATAAAGCTCAATCTAATAGAACCAATACAAAGAAATTTATTGATTTAAGCAAACCTGTCAAGATTATTTGTTTTTATTGCAACAGTATTGGTCATACAGTTAGAAAATGTTATTACAAAAGACTTGGAGTTCCTAAAGGCTTATATGTGTGGAAACCTAAGGAACATCTAGCTACAATTAACAATCAAGGACCCAAATTCAAATGGGTACCAACATCAAAAAATCTAAGTTGTTTTGCAAGTTAGCAAAAGATGCAGTGATGTGTAGTGAGAACTCAAGGATGAACAGAATTGATGAAATCAAGTGTTCTTGAGTGTCTACAACTGGTAACAAGTATTATCTTATTGCATCATGCATAAATATTGTTTGATTGAATGATGTGTGATTGTTTGTATGTTTATCTGAATAATTGATTGTTTGTTATGTCTGAAAATAAATTTTCACGATTTGTAATCGACTTGATTATGAGCACAGTCGAATGTATGTCTCTTTATGTCTAACTCTGTTTTGAAAACTCTCTTTCAAACAATAGTCAACTTTGGTTTTATTCAAATCGACTTAGTATCTCTATTTTGGGTTTTTCAAATTTGAAAATTTAAAATGGGACTCTTTTGAGTAATGTCTTGTTCGTGCCTTTATATATGGGTGCTTTGTATTTCTCTGGTTCATACACTCTGTAAGAAAAACCCTTATTCTGGTGAAAGAAGTCTCTCCACTATTGAAAATGCCTGCTTCTTCATCTCGTCTTGGAAAACGATTTGTGTCTACAATAAGGGAAGCGAATCTGTTTGGATGGTTCAACAATGATGAGCAAAGGACTGACTTCATATGCAAATGGGGCTTCAAAGAAATAATACAACATAAATGTATGAGCATTCTTTTCTTTCGTAATGAAGGCTTCACATTTCAAGAATGATTAGATAAGGTTGGTTTGACAAAGTTTGTTGAACTTCAAGGTGACTGCTATCCAAACCTAGTAAAGGTTTTCTACTCTAATCTGAGGAAAGACAGGAACAATTTGAAATCGATAGTGAAAGGTGTTGATATCAGCATAGACTACTTCATCTGGAAATATGTCGCAGGTCTTCAACTCTAGCTTTTACAAAAACGACTTATACAACAATTTCTTAAAGAATCGTGACTTGGCTGAAGAATATGAATCTTTTAGTATCAAGAACTTGAGAATGAATGAATTTCTGTGTGCATATGTGATCACCTGGATATTGCTTCCAAGGGAGGATGATAATTGTTACTAAATGGGGAGGACATATACCTATTATATGTTTTACAAACTGCTACTCCAACAAACTGGGCATATGTGATCCGTGATCACATATTAAAGTTTACAAAAAGAAAAGGGCTTTGTTTTCCATATGGGGTTTTCATCAGCAAAGTGCTAAAAATGCAGAAAGCGGACCTCACAGATGAGAAGATTATCAGCTGCAACAAGAAAAATGTGATGGAAAAGCTATTTTTGGAATTTGTAGGATTCAAAAAATTAAACGAGGACTAGATCATAATTGATGATATTCCGAATGCAACAGAAATGAATCCTATAAACATTGATTCATCCAGATACAAGTTTCATCGTCATACCATATTTGAAAATTTTGTGGATGAAAGATTCAAGAGACTTGATAATAAAATAATATTGCTGCAAAAGTCATTATCTGAACTACATGGGATTGATTATGCACTCAGGATAAATGCTTTTGGAAACACCTTTGTGGATGACTCGGACAGTGGAAAGAACAGTGCTGACAAAAAGATTGTAGAGTCTTCTGAATCAGAATAGAGCCTTGTGATTACAGCAGTGTGCCTTGAGTCTTAAGTCTTTTGTTGATTTTTATTGTGTCCTTGTTCTTAGTTTTCTTTTGATAATGGCTTAGATTGTCATTCATTTTCTATGTCATCGTTTTGTTCTAGTTAATCGTTTGTAATATCTTTGGAAAAGTAATGAAATCAATTGATTTTGGTTTAATATTTCCTGATTGAATCTGCTTAAATGAATCTTAAAATCGACTGAGTGATTAGTGAAGTTGATTATGCACATGTTTACTGTAAGATTATTTCTTCTGCATACTCACTTCTTAACTGTATTATTTCTTGCATTACCGTGATTCTAAATTGCTTGATCTTCAAAAGATTGTGAAAGTTTTTTGCAGGAAACATTGCTTCTGAACTTACTACTGGAATCACGACTCAATGAAAAACAATTAAATCGAATTGAACAATGGATCAATCAACTATCACTTATAGGGGTTATAAATTCCAGCTACTGGAATTTGGTTGTTAAGTTGTTTGATCATTTTATATTGGTTATATTCAATATATCTCTGTTTCTATTTGATTGTTATAACTGTGAGAATATATTGTGAGATTGTTGATAATTGTATCTTTGCTTGATTGAATTGTTTGAAATTATAACTCTGATACAATTTTGATACAAACTGTTGTATGCTCTGATACTTGTGAAACTGCATTGTGCATATGGATTTGATTTTAAAATATGCATAATGACAGGGGGAGTATTACATAATTGCATAGATTTTTCACATGCCTACACTTTAGGGGGAGATTTTCTTTCTCATGTGAATATCTGTGATAGGGGGAGCTTCTTTGAATGTTAATTTGTTTACATTGATGCATCTCTGGTTTTTCAGTTTATCAGCATATCAATATCTAAAAGCAAACCTTTTTTGCTAATGCACAAAGGGGGAGAAAAGTTTGAAAAGTTTGATTGATTATTTGCTTGATATGTGATTGCTTGATACTGTTTATTTTTTATTTGCTCTGATATATTGGAAAATCATTTAATCACTTGTTCTTACTAAATGCTTATATTAGCTCTGATATTTGGCGATTACTTGATTGATTTTATGCGCTGTTTGTGTAAAAACATGGTTGTTTATTAATCATGGTTGTGCATCATCAAAAAAGGGGGAGATTGTTGAGATTGTTGATAAGGGAAGCACTTGTTTAGCTAAACATTGATCTCACAGTGCTTTGGTTTTTTTTTTATGACAACACATTATTAATAACACTTGTATTGTTATGTGTTACATGTTCAATTCTTTATTGTGAATGATATCCTAAAGAACATGTTTGTGCTGATTCTCATATATGTATGCATATTCACTGCTTTTCTACATGAAACATCATTTGTGCTTGCATTACATATGTTTAAAAAAAGAAAATCACATGCACTTTGTTGAACTTATTTTGTCTGGAAAAACTGCAAGTTTTAATTCGACTTCATTATGAAGCAAGTCGATTAAAACTTGTGACTTTGCACAGATTTTCAAAAGCAGTGCTGTGAGTGTTTTTGCATTGAAAAGATTTTCAAAACTGAGTTGAAGTGTCTAAGTCGACTACACACGCAGTGAATTCGACTTAGTTAGTTATTTGTTTTGAAATTTTGTTAATGCTTTTGTGGTGTAACAACTATATTTCAACTCTTTGTCAAAGCATTAAATGCAAGTCAACTGAATTAAATGCGTAATCAATTTTGTTGTTATGATTGTTGCTAACTGACTTAACTGTTATAACTATCTGATGATAATCGACTACATTAGTGGCAAAGTCGACTACAGGAGCGTCTGATTTATAGAAAACTATAAATAGACGTGACTTGGAGGTCTCTATAGAAATCTTGTTGTAAAAACCTTGTCTAATATAGTGCATTGGCTTCCTAGTTGTGGAAGGACACTAGATGTAGGCATTAAGGCCGAACCAATATAAAATCTCTGTGTTTGCTTTCTCTTTCCTTACTCTTTCACTTTAAGTCGACTTTAAAATTTACACAGTCAACTTTATATTTCCACTGCACTAAAACTTCATATTCCTTGCGATTCAAGAAACTTTGTAAAGCTTAATACTTTGTGAAAAAGAATTCGAAAAGATTTGGATTTTTAAACCTCACCAATTCACCCCTCTCTTGGTGTTGAAACTGAGCCATCCTGTTTCCAACAGTTTTGACGAATTATTTGTTAGCCAAAAGTTTCCCCATTTTAATTCTTTTTTCTTTTAAACCATCAATAGAACCTCTAATCTGCATCGGGCTTCGACGTAATGGGCATTGGAGTTGTTAGATGCATTAATTGAGTGATGTTATCAAAATCCTAAGAGAACTATTACAGAATGATGTTTGAACGTTGAATGCCCCAACGTTAGACGTCACAAGGTTAGTGAATTCAAAAAAAAATTGAGCGGGAGATTGAAAATTCATTCACTTTATCTTAGCGCGCTAGACCCTCTTCTCTTTTCAAACTTTTCTCGAACGAAGTTTGATGACCATCACATATAATCTTTCTTTCATTTGAAACAAATGCATGTTAATTAACTACTTTATGTATGATTTTCGTTTGTTTTGATCGATTATTTTCGTCTTTTTGTCCTTCATAGGTGCATTATGCTTTCTCTCTCACTGGTGACGAAACTTTATTCCGACGAACCCACCTTTTGAAGGTTAGTATTCGTTTTCATTTTGAAGAACTTATTTGTTGAACTTGTTTGTTGTTTTTTTTTGTTGAACTTGTTTGTTGTTGTTGTTTGGTTGAACTTGTTTATTGTTGTTGTTTGATTGAACTTGTTTGTTGTTGTTGTTGTTTGATTCAACTTGTTTGTTGTTGGTTATTGTTGTTTGTTGTTGATACTACACTACATGTGCATAGTTCATGCTTTATAAAACACCAAAAACTGAAATTTGTTGTTTTTCTGCTTTTCAGGTCTAGTAGAATTGTAAAAAGGATCACAATTAATTAAGAAAAAACAAAAAGAAATTGATTAACGTCGTATATTGACAAAATTCGAAGTTAATTTAACTTCGAATTTTTTAAATTTGACGTCAATTTAACATCTCCCAATATGACGTTAGCCTCAAATTCGACGTGAATGGCCCAAAATATTCGATGTTGTACACTATTTTTGTACTAGTATATTAAAGCAGAAGAATAATCAGCAGTAAAGACCAAAACAAATAATAGGAAGAATACCTTTAAAGCCTTCTCGATCTTTTAAACAATATAGCACAACTCAATGAAGATATCCTAACAATGCACCAAAGGGTTCAATACACCAACCAAACCACACACCATTTTGTGCACGGAAAAAACATATACATATTAGAGTTTTTCGATATCACAAATTAAGGTATTTACGAAGTAAGATTAGTTTACCAATTAAATCCCTAAACACCAACGAAACGCTAACAGATGCCAAGAACAATGGTGTTGCCGGTGCGAGGGTTCCACAAAAACAGAACTAGGGGTCGAGTAGGGCAAGAACTAGGGTTCGACTTAGCCAAAAACGATGACTCTAATGCGACTCTAGGCTTCCAATGATGGAGAATGGTGGTTCCCGTCACACAGAACAATGGCTGGACGAGAGACAAGTAGACTGCACGAGGGAGAACGAGTGCAAGATATGGTGGCGGTCACGACAAGGTATGGTTGCGGTCACGACAACGGATGGTTGCGGTTACAAAGAGGAATGGTTGTAGTGTAGGGTTCGAGTAAGGGGCGAAATATATCATATTTATGTTTATGTTATTTTTTTTATCATATTATGTTTATGTTAATTTTATATTATTAATTAACTCCCAATCCATATATAACATTCGTATCTAAGTATTTTTTTTCTTGTTACATACGGATATATCCATCTGAAACTTCCTGCTAAAACACACCAGAATTACATACGGCTTTTACATGCGGACCATCCGTATATAATTTATTTTTCACAGTACATATGGTTATTTCCGTATGTAATTTATTTTTCATGATCTGTATGAAATAACCATAAATAAGGTCCGCATTATATACGAATAAAGATCCGTATGTAATATTCTGTATGTAAAAGTCATTTTTCTTGTAGTGTATACATATTCATTCCCATTTAACACCCTCATCTCCCTTATCAGTTTTCACCTTTTCTTAACTTTTATTGTTGTACTTATCCGACCCTTATTTATATTATTATTATTTTTTGTATTATTATTATTACATTTTTTTGTAGGGTCCAAATAGTCCAATAATATAGGATTTGAGTGCAAGATTCATATGATATATTAATCTCTCTAAAATAAGGAAAATATAATTTATGTAAGATATGATGTTATTCATGATTGATCAATTACTTGATTCAACATATAAGGTCTAAATTCTTTCTACTCTACTCGAAGTTTCATGATGACCCAAGAGAGAGAGTCCGGGCCCATCTTCTACAGATGACCTCAACTCTTCTTGAATGTACTTGACCATGGCTAAACATGTTGTGTACGGTAGCGCACCGGAGAATTGCATATAGTTTGGTATCACTTGGAGGTGCTTTGGATCTTGTGTCATGATTATGGTGTGAATTAATTTATTAATTTGGATGTTTTGAGAAGTGTGGATGAGTATGATTATTGTTTATTATTTGTTATTGTTTTTTGGTTAGCTCATCCTTGTTTGTTTGTGTTTGTTCGATGATCGTAGAACTTGTGTTGTTATGCGGGAGCAGATGATATTACAGATGATGTTGATGTTGTCTAGAGTAAGAAGACGCATAAGAAAATCCTATAGGTGATTTTCAATAATGTTTTATTTTAATTTAATGTTTTTGGAATATCATATTATGATTTTAAACTTGGAATAATGTGATTTTTGCTTGGTTTATTTTTGTTTGTGATAATTAAATAATTTTTTTATTAATTCACTATTTTGTGATTGTATCAGAGTTTGTGATTTTCGTATGTTAATGTATATTTTATAAACTACACGTGACATCCTAAAGCAGGTGTTATATTTCCCAATTAATGGAGAATTCATTGTCACTCTTCTTGACATTGAGAGTCATGCAAAAATAACAAATAATCCAATTACATCTTATAATACTTTTCAAAAATTTCCAAACTACATTATATTAATGTCTCAAATATATTTTGAAAATCCTCCATAAGATTTCCCCACATTTCTCCTCGCTTTAAATAGTACCAGCATCATCTATAACATTATTTGCTCCCGTACAATGACATGAATTATATGATTATCACGCAAACACAAACAAGCAAGGGTGAGCTAACAAAAAAAAAATACAACATAATAGGGCGGTTCGAGTCGTCCTGCCATCACAACAAGGACATGTCTCCCTTGCTCCTCAAGGACTTACGAGTTAAAATTTCGATGTGTCACACATCGAGCACTATACTCAGCAATGAGCCAGAAACCTATGGGCGAAACATCTTTCCTTTCTCCACTACTTCACATAAACAAAAAAGTACAACACTTGAACTTCCACTCTTCCACTACTTCACACTGGCAAAGAGAAACCCCCTTTCCACTACTTCCATTACTTCCAATAAGCAAAAGGTACAATCTTGTCTTTACACAATACGACAAGAAGACATAACAAACAAAATTGCCTCCTGACACCAATTGAACTAATAAGCCAACATACTATCACGCCTCCTAGTGACATTAGATTGACGCAATAACAAACACACTCACCTGTTAGCAACAACTGGACCAACAAGCCATCACACAATCACGTCTTCTGACAACAATCTAACTGGTTAGACAACAAAACAAACTCATCTCACAATACTAACTGAGACAAACAAACCATACCATGTCAACCAGCACAACAAATCAGCCCACAACACCACACGGTCTAAACAAATCATTGACAATCAACCACACAATACGACAAACATACACGCAACTCAGCATTCATAACAAATAACTTGACAATCAGCACAAATAGCCTAACACCCATCACAAGCAGGTCGACTAAGGTCAAAAACCTCCAGGCCAACCTCTAACACACATAGGAAAACATGACTGACAACATACATTGTAAGACCCCTAATAAATAAAATATTTAAGTAGAATATTATTTTATTTATTATTGTGCTTTATAATATTAAATATTTCTTGTTGGTATGTTATTAAGTGATTAAAGGTTTAAGATGTCTAAATATCCACTGAGTTGACTCGTCCTTCTTATCCTCCTTGTCCTAGTCTCAATGATCCTCCTTTCTACCATCATATCTTCAATGGTCGATTCGTGAGCCACCTTTATTGTCATGCCTTATGAATCATTTAAGATGATCAACCTAAATAAGCTTATAAACCTTATCCTTGAGTGTAGTGCACTCGTTTGTTGTATAGTCGTAATTGTTATGGTATGTACAATGTTTCTTCATATCGCCATTTGGCAGTGTTTGGGGTTTTTTAGGTGGCGGTATGAGGTCTGCTTGTAAAACTTCCTCCAACACATGAGATCTTAGTAGCGGAACCCACCTTTTTTAGTTGAATCTCGATCAGTTTCTTTCTTTTCAATTGGGCATGGTCTCAACTCTAATCTTGAACCTAAACCTATACTCCCTCACTTGCTCTAGCCGCATAAAAGTGGTGACCCTCTATGTTAACTCATACATACTTGTAAGTGATGTCATACATAAGTCATCTACAAAAGGTGCTTACCTTAGTGTTGTGATCATATAGTGTAAGACTACCTTGGGATTTAGGTTCTTGATCTTTAGAGCCACCTTACTGAACCTGTCGATAAATGTTCGTAGAGATTCCTTTTTCTCTTGCTTAACATTTAGAAGTGTCAGGGCATTGAGATGATGATGTCGACTAGTGGTCAACTATGTCGTAAAGGATGACATCAAGGTGTCAAAGCAATCAATGGAGTAGGGGGTACATGGGTAAACCACTTCAAGGCGGCCCCTTTCAAGGTGGTAGGAAAGGCCTTATGCATAACGACATCATCAATTGAGTATAAACTGACTTGGGTGATATACATGGTGACATGTTTGTCAGGATCAGTGCTACCATCGATCTAGTGGAAGGGAGTGGCATGCTTGTGATACCGTCAACAAAGGGGTGTCGAAGACTTCCCCTATGGTTAAAGAGATGTTTATTATTATTCTAATTTTATAGGTGGTGTTTTATCCACTTTCTTCGATTTCATTGATAATGCGAACATGAGACATGGTCTTATGCACTGAGTTAGTATTCTCATGGATTTTCTTCTCCTTCCCCTTGTTGGTTACCACTTTAACCTCTACCCTCCTCTCTATCTTGACATCCTCTTGCTTTAAGGAATTTATTTCTTGCTCCAAACATCTTGCTCTTGATAAACACCATATAACATTTTCCTTCATAGAATATATGTTGACCATACGGTGAGCGCTTGTTCTTATAGATTTGAATATACTCTACAAAGACTCCAACTCCATGCACTCCTAGCTCCAAATTCATGGTACTCATCCTCTCCAAGGGTAATCATCTTCTCTAAATTTAATGAAGGTTGTGCCTATAGAAAATATTCTGACACTTAAGTCAGCTAAGTGTGTAAGATAGTAGTAAATGCAGTAATTAATGAATGTTACTGTATTACTTATATTATGGTTTATTGGTTTTTTACATGGATGAGCCCGATTTATGTAACTAGTTACCTTGACTTGCCTTTGGTTAACAAACCTCCTAATCATACCTTAAACACGATTTTAAGATAAGTCAACTTTGCCAACATTCTTATAAGTCGATCCTAATTCACTTATATGTAGTCAATCAAATCATAATGCAAAATCATACTAGGAGAACCAAGTACATCAAAACATGAGTAACCAATATGTACTCGAACATGTATGATACATCTTACAAATTTTATCAATGATTAGTTGATAATTACTAGGATTTTAACTACTTATATTATTAGTTTATTTGTCTCTAATATTAAAAGAAACTGATTTATAAACTAATAAAACTTTTGTAACAATTAATTTAGAATTTTGATTTATAAACTAATTGTAAATTTTTGTTAATAATAGAATTGTTTTAGATGCAATATTTAGTTTATAAAATAATGTTAATTTAACTAATATAATATATAATTATTTTTGTCTCAAAATTAGTTGTTATTAAGTAATTTTCTTGTAATGTGAATGTGCGTGCAAAATTAATAGTGTTCGACTATCATTTTTCTATAGTTTATGCTAACACTTTTCATTTATAGTTTTTACTTTTACTTTTGTCAATCAGATGCACAAACCACCGGAAAGATAAAAAAGACTTATGATTTCTCATGAGTCAAAGTCTTCGTCTTCAAAAAATATCTTTTATAGGAAAAATGAAGTCCCTTAATTAGGTGGGTGTCATATACATATAATTGTATGAATGTCTAAGGTGCGTGCATATTAATTTCCAGGAATTGACTCCCCTAAACAATAATTCAGTGAGAGTCACACTCATACAAATTCTT
>CM050921.1:28715102-28977602 GCA_027742785.1 Vigna reflexopilosa | reverse complement strand
GATGAGTGGTGGCGTACTGCATTGGCGACGACGTGGATGCGTCCTGTGAATAGAGAAAATGGGTGAGGGATTCAGTGGAGTGTGGGAGGAGGCGTTGCTGAGCATGGGAGGGAAGCGTTGCTATGTGTGTACATGGCGGCACGTGCAATTGTAGAAGAGAGATAAAATAATAACTCTTCGGTGGATGTCAATCTCCGTGAACCTCTTAAATGGATGTCAACATTCGTGAATGAATATCAACATCCGTTTGTCTTTTAACGGATGTTGATATCCATTTAAAAATTCAACATATATTTATATTCGTTTAAATATTAAAAGGTAAAAGAAGTTTAAATATTAAAAGGTAAAAGAAGGATGAAGAGGTAGAGAGAGAGTCTCTGGTAGAAGAGGAAGTAACACACGTTATATTGAGGGCGGGCCCATTATTACACAAAGATAAAACAAAAGCCCTCCGAAGAGAAAAAGGGCATTAGAGTAAAATCCGAACACGACCCATCGCTCTCACACCGCAATCTGTCTCCACCTGTACCAATCGAAATAATAATTTCTTCTTCAAAATTCATTTCAACACTACACTTTGATCTGATCTCCACGAACCCAATCAATTTCCTCATTCTTCTTCTTCTTCCACAAAGATCAAGGAGAGAAAGTTTAATCACCGTAGCAGAGGAATCAAATCAAACCATGGCAGGTTTCAGTGGCGACGAAACCGCTCCTTTCTTCGGCTTCCTCGGCGCTGCCGCGGCTCTCGTTTTCTCCTGTTCGTCACTCTTTCTTCTTGGTTTGTTCAATTTAATGATAATGATGATGATGATTTAATTTGTTGCCTTTTGATGATTCAAAGGTATGGGAGCAGCGTACGGAACTGCGAAGAGTGGGGTGGGAGTGGCGTCGATGGGTGTGATGAGGCCGGAGCTTGTGATGAAGTCGATAGTGCCGGTGGTTATGGCTGGAGTGTTGGGTATTTATGGGTTGATTATTGCGGTTATCATTAGCACCGGGATAAACCCCAAGGCTAAGTCTTACTATCTCTTTGATGGTTATGCCCACTTGTCCTCTGGCCTTGCCTGTGGCCTTGCTGGCCTCTCTGCTGGGATGGCCATTGGAATTGTTGGGGATGCTGGTGTTAGGTAATTCCCCCTCATACCTATGGGCACTTGTAGAATAGAAACTGTAGTAATTATTGGAAATCTCATATGGATTCTAATATGATGAAAGTAACGCGTATATGTGGGACACAAATCTCACTTTGATATTGAATGCTGATATGGTCGAAATAGTGTATATAAATTTGGTGTATACCTTGTTCATGAGTTAGTTTTCCTAGTTGAAATATGCCTAAACCCAAATTTAAAGAGCAAGACCTTTGAAATAGTGTGCAAAATATAATTAATTATTCATGCAATATGATTCGGGATTGGGTCTTGGGGAAAAGGTTTGTCTCCCATAATGTGATGAATCAAGGTTTGAACTCCCGCTGGCAGAGGTATTCACATTTGGTGCTCGACCTATCTTGAATAAGATTGCCTTTGGAGAAGGATACTTATGGGAAATTAAAAATAAATAGCATAGAACTTACATGTTTAGTATTACTTTTAAGTTGTTCTCTAATTACTTCACTAATTCATGTAAGAAAAATTTGAATGAAAAGCCTGCATAGATTATCTAGGAAAACTTCCAGTTTTGATTGGAGAACAATACAATTACATCTAAGTTTTGTCCGTTCGTTTCTTTCATGACTGGAAGCAACGAATTTGATTAGATTGTGGTTTTGTAGAGTATATATTGCTTAGGAATGTTTTAAAAGTCATATATTTCTTGTTGTTTAATAATAACTGGTGAGCAACCTTTCATATTTTTCAGAGCATTGAAATGTGTTGTGTTTACAATTCTGTCCTTCATTTGTGCTATTATATTCTTCAGTTCACTTTTGTTATTCAAACCATTTCTTATTGATCCTGAAAAATGTTAGCTAAAGGAGTATGAACCATGTTTTTGTGATTTAAATGTTTAACTCGTTAAAATCAGGGACTACATTAAAGTTTAAGAGGGGGGACATTTTTAAGAATCAGTGTGCTATTTATTTTATTTCTATGAAAACTATGCGGTGCTCCTCACCTAAGGTTAGCTCCATTGCACATATTCTGTTTTTTCTAATAGATTTTGTATAATCATTTCTATATATGCTTATACGAGGCTTTCTTTTTGCTGACGTGGAAATTAGTAATTATTAATGGGGGCTAAATAGGTGTATTGGACTATTTCAAAATATCTGCTTGTGGAAATTGCTGCTCAGTTCAATTCCTGCTGCGAAATGTTGTGTATTGGTTTGTTCATTATATGTTGTTCGAGTGTAATATCAGAGTATGTCTTAATTTATCTTGTCTTTATTAACTTGTGGACATATAAAATATTTTATTCACGTTGCTTGTGTGATTAAGTGGATTGAGTTGATGAAAGAAATCTGATGTGTCTCTTTCTACATAACATGTTATTCACGTTGAAAGGGTAAAATATTATCAACTTAATTAGGGAGGAGATGGCTATATTGACTTTCCATCCTTTATGTTGTGTGAATGAAACCTACTTTTGCCTTTTTAAGTGGTTGTTATTAGAAAGGCAATTCATAAATTAATTTGTTGCTTGTGGAGATAATTATCTAATTTAGAATCTAATTTGCAATTTATACTCTATTTTATGTTCTTTTCCAACTAAAAGATATATTGATCGAAATTCAGCTGCTGTTACTCTTCTCCCTCTTTATATAGTTGTTGACCATGGATGGTTCATGTAAATAACCCTGCTTCTGCCGCCATTTTCAGATGTTTAATATTTATTTGAATACTTTATTTATTCCCTTTTGTGCGATTCGTCATTTTTTGTTGTTTTATGCCGTGCCATATCGATTTTCTACCTTCTTGTGTGCAAATGTGTGATTTTGCATTCCCCAGCTAAAATTATAGTTTGCTTTATAGATCTATGTAATATGTGTAATTGTTAACTTATCGAATACTTGAACACTAAAATGATTTGTTTTTTGTCAGGGCTAATGCTCAGCAGCCGAAGCTGTTTGTTGGTATGATTCTTATTTTGATTTTCGCTGAAGCTCTTGCGCTTTATGGCCTCATTGTGGGTATCATCCTCTCATCTCGGGCTGGCCAATCTCGCGCTGATTAAAACGAGCCAACTCACTGATACTTGGTAGTCCGGTGATTTTTATTATCAGGCCTGTATTTGAAATGGGAGATATCTGTCTTTAGTATATTGCTATTATTTCATTTATTTTCGTACACAAACCTTGTATCCAAACTCCATCAGTTTTATCAAGTATTTTCCTATGGACTTCATATTTGGATGGCTGCATAGTGATTTGATACTCTTTTGTTGTGCAGAATCACTGGAAATTGTCGATACAATATACCTTGTTTGTACAAGTTAAAACTATTGATGACTTGGCCTACTTTTGTTGCATTATGAACTTCCATGAGATTAGGATTATTCTCACGTTTACAACCCTATTTGAACAGAATGAAATGGTTGTTTAACCTTCTTGTGAGAAGATAACAATTAATTTAGTGAAAGGAAGAAAAGGTGTCAAATTCCAAGACCAAAAAATCTCGGGTACCTAAGCAATATATGCTGCCTCGTCGCAGTGGGAATCTAATATTAAAGACTTCTAAATGTACCTTTTGTACATTATTCACATGTATATGACGTGTGCGCTATAATATGTGATAATGTCATCATTTATAGAGATGTACAATACAACTTGCATGTATGACGCGAAGTCGAACGCACTTATTTAAGCTAGCCACGACTCTCTTTCCAGAGAAGACACAGTCCGCTACTTAGAAGTAGAGTTGTCAATTTATCTTAGAATCCCAAGGCCAGCCGGGACCTTTCATAGAGTTAGATCTCATCTTTTTGGCTCACATTCTAGTAGCTTTTCCAAAGCCTCTAGTTCTAAAACTCTCATTAAATAGGTAGGCATTGAATTAGGGCGGGTTAAGCCCCTTGACCCCCAAAACTTATGTTCAAACCAACCTTCTCCAATTGTCGCTAGTGGAGCTCGTCAGTAGCTGGAGTTCGACAACAACACATGCGGTGGAGTTCGACAACAACACACGGTTGAACTCGACAGAAACATTCGATACTAGCACACGGTGGTACAAGCGTTGGTGATTGCAACGACGATCGAGGAGAATCTTTATGGTTAACATTTCTTTAGAAAATCGTGGACGATGTTAGGGTTTTTGGGTGGGATGCATTTTGGTTAATCATTTGCCTGTTGTGATTGTTGGTTGGATTTGGGTGTTGGTGGTTCGATGTTGGATTGTGGGTGTTGTAGTTTTTTTTTTTTTTTTTTTTTTTTTTTAATTGTGGGTGTTTGTCGTTTTGTTGGATTGTAGGTGGTGTTTGTGGTTCTTTCTCCATGGCTGTGGGAGCGTCTTTTGTGCTTTGATATCCCATTTCCTCTCTCCGCATCATTTAGGTTTCAGTGTTGCCTTTAGGATCTTTTTGAGAGAGCTAAATGTGGTGGCTCCATATTTGTTTTACATTTTCTTGACCAAGTATTCCTAACTTTTCTTAGTAAAATCTTGAAGCATAGAAGTTTTAATAATGTCTAAATCAAGTCTCTGAGGAACTCTATATTGGAAGAAGATCCTTACGAAGACTTGTATTACGTGTGAAAGACTTGTATTATGTGTGAAAAGCTTTTCTAATAAATAGTTTTTGTATAAAACTTAGTGTTGTCCTTGATTTCCTGTATTCCTTGCATTAAAATTATCTTTGGAGTAAAAAATACTCTGCAACAACAAATTAGCTATTTATATAATTGATTGTCACACGGAGGTTTCATAAAATGCTAAAACCTCTATTTGGCCTCTATAATAATAGATTATCAGATGACTAGCTGTTGGAATTTTTGAGAACTTTTTTGATCGTTGTACATTCATTTAATGCAAAATTGATTACCTTAATGAGGTAATCGATTATCACGTGTGAAAGGGTTAACAATGGATTTTTGAAGGTGTCTTTGAATGAAGTCTTTATATACAAAATATAGATCCTGATTCTAACATACAATTGCACGTTTTTGAACTAAAGTGAAGTGTGACCTAGGGTTTTTGTAACTCTGTGAATTGGCTTTCGAAACTTGGTGTGGACAAGAGCGAGAACTTTCATTGTAGGTGTGATTGAGTGTTGCTGATGTTGTTAAGTGAAAATTGTCATCCTTTGTGAAGATTCAAAGGAAGTGTTCATCCTTCGTGAAACATTCGGATGAGGTGTTCAGGGGAAATGAGTATCATCTCTTGTGGTAACCAGAAAGGTGTTTCTAAACCTTAAACTTATTTTTCTGTGTGATTGTAAAAGTTATTTGGTTTTGTGCTAGTGGAATGTTAATCTCCTTTATGGGATTACCAACTGGACGTAGGATCCTTGTGATCTGAACTAGTATAAAATCATTTGTGTAATTTTCCACTTCCCTTACTTTATTTTATAATTTTTTAAATCATTCACTAAGTAAGATAAAATTGAGAGAAAATTATAAAAGGCACACATTTGCGAAAAGAAACCAATTCACCCTCCTCTTGGTTTATTGTTCACCTAATCATTCCGCTGCACCGCTCTGACAACTTTTAGGAGAGGTTGGGCGCCACGAATTTGGACTCAATTAGGTAGTTGTCCCCATGATGCCAGGCTGTTATGATGAGGTTGGGCATATTATTTCGACAAATATGATTTTGAGGTCGACAATAGGGCAATGAGTCAAGACAGACACGCAATTGAGCTCGACCATATCTTGTTGAGCCCGGACAAAAACCCAATTGCACTAGTGTAGATTCGGTTGTGAAGTTGAGAGATAACATGTTATTTAAAAAAAATAATGTGCAGGGTATAATACAATGGACAAACAAAAAAGTGGAATAGTAAGTATCACCTAATTGTGTGTATTAATATTCAATACTTTGATTGTTGTATTCAATGTATGAACCTATGGTTTGATTTACACTTGTAGGATACACTTAGAGTTAGGCACATAGTACAAACACAACATATAGTTGATTTGAATGATTGCCTAAAGTCATTCCAAAAGGAGCACTTGAAGGTCACACCTTTTAAATGGGTAGTGGATATGGTATTGTGTGTTGTAATTTCTAGCCTTGTACTTGTAGAATAAATCAGTAGGTGGGATGTTGGTGAAAAGGCTTTTAGGATTAGAGAGAGTTGAGTCCCTTTCACAATTCAGGATGTTTGTTTTTTCTTAGGTTTATGCAATAATGGTGAAAATGTTGACTTGGAAAATGATGTAGGGGGAATTGTTAATAAGTTATTTAGGAAGGAGAAAAAGGACATAACAATTATGTGTTCAGAGTTTTAAAGCAAAAGAACTGTTGATAGTTTTTGTTGATTGCATACTTTGTTGGCATTTAGAGTTTTTTATTTTCCTAGGAAATGTGATGTTATTACTAGTGTCCCTGTTAGTAAACTAAACAACCTACATGAACTGAATTTGTACAATTGGGATGATGTCGTGCATAGTTTGATAGTAAGTAGTTTGAATCGAGCATCCCATAAATACTACAACCAAAGTTACAATGAAGTTTTACACTTAGCAAATTGTGCCGCAATTTTACAGTTGTGTTTTTATATATATATATATATTTGTGTTCTTTGTTACATATTAGATTTTGTTAAATTTGAAATGTTTTAAACTATTGCAATTTCATTTATAGTTGTGGATTGTTGAACACATTACTTTTCTTTATGATGTAGGAAGAACTTGTTTTCCTCGATTTCTTGATTAAGTTGTGGTTAAAGAGAAAACAAAAAAATTAAATCAACTTTTGAATGTACTGAGGTAATTTCTCATGTTGTGTTTTATTGGTTACATTTGTGTTGGCAAAAATCACGTATGAAGTTTTGATGATGAACAGAGTTGCACAAGTCAAGACAAATTAAGGATTGATGTATTTTTATAAAGCTTTTGTAATAATCTAAGTTGATAAAGTAGTGCTCACAAATGTATTATGACTGATTATTGTAATTTACATTTAAATGTTGTTGAGATTCGTCAACATTCTGTTTTAATCGATTAAACCTAGTTTTAATCGATTAAAACCGAGGCTGGCCTTGAAAGCCCAAGTGCCACTGGAATAATCGATTAAAGTGTATAATAATCGATTAGCTAATCGATTAGTCCTGAGAATAATCGATTAACACTGACCGTTGGGGTTTTCAGATTTGAAAAACTAGCCGTTGTACTCATTTTAATCGATTAATACTTATGTTAATCGATTAAATACGTTAGATGGCCAGTTTTCGTAGAATGGAAGAGTATTAGGCTGAGTCTATAAATTGGCTCACTATTTCTCTCAAAAACAACTCTTCCCTTGTGCTCTAGTACTCTGAACTCTTTTGAGAACTCTGTGAATTTGCTGAAGCTAAGGAAACTCTTGTCTGCAAAGTCCTGAAGTGGTACTGCGGTGACGGAGGAATAGCTTGATCATCCTTGGTGTGTCTGAGGAAGTGTTTGGAAGAGAATCATCCTTCGTGAAGCATTCGAAGGAGGTGATCATCCTTTGTGAAGATTCAAAGGAGGTGTAAGTTCATCTCTTGTGGTTTCAAGAGAGGTGGTAATTTCTAAACTGTTACAAATTATTTTTCTGTGTGACTAATATTTGTAATTGTTTTGTGATAGTGAAAAAGGTTTATCTTGTTTGAGATAAGCGACTGGACGTAGGATCCTAGTGATCTGAACCAGGATAAAATACCTGTGCAATTTTTCTCTTTCCCTTACTCTCTTATTTACATTTAATTATCTGCTTAGTAAGAAATTAAGAGAAAAATATTAAAAAGGCACAATTAAAGGATATAACCAATTCACCCCCCCTCTTGGTTTATTACCACGCTAATAATTCCGCTGCAGCGATTCTAACAATTGGTATCAGAGCTTGCTTTGATAGTCATTCAAATGGCAGGATCACATCAAACCTTTGCAGAGGGTGCATCAATCAATAGACCCCCACTATTCACAGGTGAGAACTATGCATTCTGGAAGGTAAGGATGCAAATATTTATTGAATCTATTGATTGTGAAATTTGGGATGTTATTGCGTCTGGTGCTTCTGTTCCTACTAACAATATACAGGAACCAAAGCCTCGTGGTCAATGGACCATTGAAGAAAAGAAAAGATTTCAGAATGACGTTAAAGCTCGGAATATTATTGCATCAGCATTGACTGTTGATGAGTTCTATAGGGTTTCTGTCTGCAAAACTGCTCAAGAAATGTGGGATGTGCTCAGAGTGACACATGAAGGAACAGATGACGTAAAGAGGGCAAGAAAGAATTCCCTGATTCAAGAGTATGAAATGTTCAGGATGAAGCAAGGAGAAACAATTTCTGACGTTCAAAAACGCTTCACCAACATTGTCAATCATCTCATTGGACTGGGTAAGTCATTCGATACTGATGAATTAAACATTAAAATTTTGAAGTCTTTAGACAGGTCGTGGCAACCTAAGGTGACTGCAATCTCGGAGTCACAAAACCTCAACACCATGACTATGGCAGCGTTATTTGGAAAGTTGAGGGAACATGAATTAGATCTTGGAAGACTTGATGAAGAAGAAGCTAAAGCCAAAACCAACAAGAAGAGTTTGGCGTTAAAATCAGAGGTTGATAGAAGCAAAGGTAAATCGGAAGATGAAGACTCAGACGATGAGGAAAACTTAAGCCTCGTGATCAAAAGATTAAACAAATTTATGAAGTCTAAAGGTAAAGGAAGGTTTAGGTACGAGAAGAAAGATAATCAAGCATCTTCCTCAAATTACCGATGCTACAGCTGTGGAGAAAAGGGGCATCTAAAGGCAGACTGTCCAAATCTAAAGAAAGGTGAAGACAAAAAGGAGAAAAGATTCTTCAAGAAAAAGAAAGCATACATTGCATGGGAAGACGATAATGAGACCATTTCAGATTCAAGCGACTCAGATGAAGAAGCCAACATCTGTTTAATGGCAGATGATGACAATGTCAGCCAAGTAAGTAGCTCACATTATTCTGATAATAATAGTCAGGTTGATGAAGATGAATTGCATGAAACATATGCTGCATTGTTGATTGAATCTGAAAAACTAAATATTTCTCATAAAAAGCTGAAAAAGGATTTTAAAAATTTAAAATATGAATTTGACAACCTTCTTGAAGAAAATAAAAATTTGAAGTTTACTTCTGAAAATCTCAATAAATTAAATGATGCTTTGAAAACTGAATTTTCAAATTCATCTGAAGAAAACAGAAATTTGAAAAATAAATTTTTATATCAAGCAGAAGAAATCAGGAACTTGAAAAGTAAAGTGCTATATTATGAAAAAGAAAAATATGTTGCTAATCATGAATGTGAGTCTTGCATACAATTCAAATATTTTTCTGAACAAACAACCTTAGGAGAATGTAGCAAAAATAATGAAAATAAGGTTGTTAAAAATGAGTATGTTCCTAAAATTATACAAAATATTAGAACCCGTAGAATATGGGTAGAAAAAGGAACATCTCATGGGAACACAAACGTTGCATCATGCTTTTATTGTATGAAAAAGGGTCATACTTCAAATAAATGTAAAATTAAGCATTATGGTGTTCCAAGTGGTAGATATGTTTGGGTTGCTAAATAATTTGAATCTAACCCAAAAGGACCCATACAAAGAAGTTGGGTACCTAAAATAGCTTGTTTGTTCCTTTCTTTTGCAGGTAGTACAAAAATCAAGAAAAGTCATGTGGTGTCTTGATAGTGGTTGCTCAAAACACATGACAGGAGACATAACAAAATTTACAAACTTTAAAGAAAAGGAACAAGGCTTTGTTACCTATGATGACAACAACAAAGGAAGAATTCTTGGAAAAGGGGATATAGGAAGCAAAGACACCTTGATGATCAAAGACGTTCTATATGTAGAAGGACTGAGGCATAACTTAATTAGCATCAGTCAACTGTGCGACAAAGGATTCAAGGTAACTTTTGAGAAGAATTCTTGCACTATTTTTCAGAATGATTCTTCTGAAATTGCTTTAAAAGGAGTTAGATATAATAATATCTATCTAATTGATTTAGAAAACGTATTAAACAAAAATATCTCATGTTTAGTTGTTAAAGAGGAAAACCCATGGTTGTGGCACAGGCGTGCTGCTCATATACATATGCAACAACTTAACAAACTAGTATCTAGAGAACTAGTAATTGGTTTACCAAAATTAAAATTTGTAAAAGATAAATTATGTGATGCATGTCAAAAGGGAAAACAAGTTAAAAATTCCTTTCATTCAAAAAATATTGTTTCAACTTTAAAACCGTTAGAACTCTTACATTTGGATTTATTTGGTCCTTCAAGGATAAAAAGTTTTGGTGGAAACTATTATGCTTTAGTTATTGTTGATGATTTTTCAAGATATACTTGGACTCTGTTTCTCACTCTTAAGAGTGAAGCTTTTAAAGAATTTAAAAAGTTTGCTATTTTAATTCAAAATGAAAAGGATTTAAGAATAAAAGCTATTAGAAGTGACCATGGTGGTGAATTTCAAAATGAACTATTTGAAAATTTTTGTGAAGAACATGGTATTTCTCATAACTTTTCTTCGCCTAGAACTCCCCAACAGAATGGAGTAGTAGAAAGAAAGAATAGATCATTAGAGGAACTTGCTCGTACTATGTTAAATGAAAATAATGTTCCTAAACAATTTTGGGCTGATGCTGTAAGTACTGCTTGCTATGTCTTAAACAGAATGTTAATCCGACCTATTTTAAAACGTACACCTTATGAACTCTTTAAAAATAGAAAACCAAATGTTTCCCATTTGAAAATCTTTGGTTGCAAATGCTATGTTTTGAACAATGGAAAACAGAATTTGGGAAAATTTGATTCAAAAGCTGATGAAGGAATTTTTCTTGGATATTCTTTAACTAGCAAAGCATATAGAGTCTTTAATAGAAATCTGCTTACAATAGAAGAATCCATACATGTTACTTTTGATGAAATTGTGGACCTTGAGGCAAAACCTCTTGAGTCAGAAGAATTTGATGCAGGAACAAGTGAAAATTCATCAAAGGAGACAAATGAAGAAAAGAATGATGACGATCCTCAAGATAAAGATTTAAATAAAATATGGCAACAACCTAGAGGATTATCTTTGGACAACATAATTGGCGATATCACACAAGGGGTAAACACAAGAAGTAATACTGCAAATTATTGTATGAATGTTGCTTTTGTGTCACAGATTGAACCAAAGAACGTTAAAGAAGCCCTTCAAGATGAAAAATGGTGTATCGCAATGCAAGAAGAACTCAACCAGTTTGAAAGAAATCAAGTATGGGAATTAATTCCCAGAAAAGACACTCATCAAGTAATTGGAACTAAATGGGTGTTCAGAAACAAACTGGATGAAGAAGGAAACATAACCAAGAATAAAGCTAGGCTTGTCGCAAAAGGATATAGTCAAGAAGAAGGTATAGATTATGATGAGACATACGCTCCAGTTGCCAGGTTAGAAGCAATACGCCTACTTCTTGCTTATGCATCTATGATGAAATTTAAATTATTTCAAATGGATGTTAAAAGTGCTTTTCTAAACGGTTATATCAAAGAAGATGTATTTGTTGAACAACCACCTGGTTTTGAAGATTTTAAAAACCCAAATCACATCTACAAATTAAAGAAAGCACTATATGGTTTAAAACAGGCACCTAGATCTTGGTATGAACGTCTGAGCAATTTTCTAGTAGAAAATAATTTTAACAGAGGAAAAATTGATTCAACTTTATTTATTAAAAAGAATGGAAAACATTTTCTACTTGTTCAAGTATATGTAGATGACATTATTTTTGGTTCATCTAATGCATCTCTCTGCGAGAATTTTGCTAAGTCCATGCAGGGAGAATTTGAGATGTCAATGATGGGAGAACTTACCTTCTTCCTCGGACTTCAAATCAAACAAATGGAGGAAGGAACCTTTATATCTCAAACCAAGTATTGCAGGGAAATTCTTAAAAAGTTTGAGATGGACAACGTCAAAGAAGCATCAACCCCCATGGGGACATCCTGCTACTTAGACAAAGATGAGACAGGTAAAGAGGTAATCCAGACCAAATACAGAGGTATGATTGGCTCTTTATTATATCTCACTGCTAGTAGACCTGACATCATGCAAAGTGTATGTGTGTGTGCTAGGTTTCAGTCAAGCCCTAGGGAGTCTCATCTCACTGCTGTAAAACGTATCTTTAAATATCTTAAGGGGACAACATCCTTTGGGTTATGGTATCCTTCAGGCGCTGAACCTAGTCTTGTAGGATTTTCTGATGCTGATTATGGAGGCTGTAAAATAGATAGGAAAAGCACCAGTGGCACCTGTCACTTTTTCGGTAGCTCCTTAGTCTCTTGGCACTCTAAAAAACAAGCCTGTGTAGCCTTGTCAACCACTGAAGCTGAATATATTGCTGCGGGTAGTTGTTGTGCACAGATCTTATGGATGAAACAGCAATTAGTAGACTACGGTATTCATTTGGATCATATTCCGCTTAAGTGTGATAACACCAGTGCCATAAAACTCACCAAAAATCCCATCATGCATTCTAGAACCAAGCATATAGAAATTAGGCATCATTTTATTAGAGACCATGTCCAAAAAGGTGATTGTGAAATGGAGTTTATAGATTCTAAGCATCAATTAGCAGACATTTTCACCAAACCTTTGCCTAAGGATAGATTTTTTGAGCTTAGGAGAGATCTTGGAATATTAGACATAGTAAAATAGGCATATTTAGAATTAATCTGGCATTTTTCGCTGTTTAACGCATTTAATCTGCTTATAAATCGATTAAAAACGCTGCCTCTAGATTTGCGACTGGATTAATCGATTAATCCAAGTATTAATCGATTACATAATCGATTAAAACTTCCTTTAATCGATTAAATACGCTCCAGGAAATTTTTTAAACAATTCTTTCGCAATCCAGCCGTTGCCAACGGCCATAAACGGCCTAAGCCTATATATACACCCCTTGGTCCCCATTCTCCTTACTTGCACCCACCTTAAGCCTATTCCTTCTACTTTCTCTCTTCTTTCACCCAAATCCTTGCCTTTCCACTATTTTCAATGGCTGAATCTTCAAGAAGGAGGAGACGAAGAACCAGTGCTGTGTCAGAGAATCCAGTTCAAACAAGAGATGCTACGGTAGAAGGGTGGCTCTCCGATGAAGCGGACCAACTGTCTTTCTCACGTTTCTGGAAGGAAAGGAAGCTGATCAAACAGAAGTTCATTGATCTATCATGGTATATATCTTACAACTTTTCCTTCCCAAATCTCATCATTGAACAAGGAGTTCAACACCTTATGGAACTCCGTGGAAGGTATTATCCGGATCTCGTTCGCACCTTCTATTTCAATTTAAAGATCCGGGATGGGGTGTTCCAAACAAGAGTAAAAGGAGTAGACATTGTCTTGGACAATGACATTTGGATTAATGTTGCAAAGGTCCCTGTATTAGAGCATTCTCAGACTATCCCAGATGACTTTGCACAGTTCAACAAGATTGTGGTCTACCAATCCTTTCTCCGCAATCCTCGTCTGCACAATGCGCGTCTTTTCCTTGCAGGTGGACTCAAGATGGAAGAACGTCTCCTGCACTACCTCATTGTCTGGATTTTGTGCCCCAGAGGATCCAACCATGCCCAATGCTCTGAGACTGATCTAATCATCATGTACGGTATTCTTCAGAGCATTCCTCTCAATTGGCCTCATTTGATTAAGACAATCATGTACAAAGCCAAGAGGTTAGATGTAGCCCCTCTTCCATATCCTCTCCTAGTTTCCCAAATCTGTGAGTACAAAGGAGTGGATATCACCAATGAAAACCATGAGACTGTACTCCCTGGTCACAAGGTTGGAGATAATTCCCTAAGACAAATGGGTTTTATCAAACAGGGACAATCTTACATACACCCTGAGGATGCTATTGAGGGCAATGAAGATGAAGCTGAAGATATTCCAATGCCTGATCCCACAAATGTTGCTGGCCCATCTCAAGTCCATGAGGAATATAGTCTAGAAAGTCTCTCTAGACAAATGACTGAGATGACTCGTCTTCAAACTGAGATGATGAACATCCAAAACATTCGCCATGCAGAAATTTGTACTCATCTCAGAAATTTAGACACTAGGGTTTCAGGTTTAGAGCAACATCTCTTTAGTGAAAGTGATGAATTCTAGGAATTATTTGCTTGTCTTGTTTGTTTGGTGTTATGATTATGTGCATCCTCAATAAAAAGTGTTGTTTATTTTATTTTTCGATATGCCTTATCTCTTTTTATTTAGGGGGAGCACGCAGTTTTTTTTCTTCTGATCAAAAAAAGGGGGAGAAAACTAGCTTATAAAGCTTATAATTATTATTTTCTATTAATCTCTCTTTTTATGAGTTGTGACTATTTCAGATTATTAAAAAGCTTTGAACTCAGAGGAATTTTTTGATCATCATCAAAAAGGGGGAGAATGTTGGCAAAAATCACGTATGAAGTTTTGATGATGAACAGAGTTGCACAAGTCAAGACAAATTAAGGATTGATGTATTTTTATAAAGCTTTTGTAATAATCTAAGTTGATAAAGTAGTGCTCACAAATGTATTATGACTGATTATTGTAATTTACATTTAAATGTTGTTGAGATTCGTCAACATTCTGTTTTAATCGATTAAACCTAGTTTTAATCGATTAAAACCGAGGCTGGCCTTGAAAGCCCAAGTGCCACTGGAATAATCGATTAAAGTGTATAATAATCGATTAGCTAATCGATTAGTCCTGAGAATAATCGATTAACACTGACCGTTGGGGTTTTCAGATTTGAAAAACTAGCCGTTGTACTCATTTTAATCGATTAATACTTATGTTAATCGATTAAATACGTTAGATGGCCAGTTTTCGTAGAATGGAAGAGTATTAGGCTGAGTCTATAAATTGGCTCACTATTTCTCTCAAAAACAACTCTTCCCTTGTGCTCTAGTACTCTGAACTCTTTTGAGAACTCTGTGAATTTGCTGAAGCTAAGGAAACTCTTGTCTGCAAAGTCCTGAAGTGGTACTGCGGTGACGGAGGAATAGCTTGATCATCCTTGGTGTGTCTGAGGAAGTGTTTGGAAGAGAATCATCCTTCGTGAAGCATTCGAAGGAGGTGATCATCCTTTGTGAAGATTCAAAGGAGGTGTAAGTTCATCTCTTGTGGTTTCAAGAGAGGTGGTAATTTCTAAACTGTTACAAATTATTTTTCTGTGTGACTAATATTTGTAATTGTTTTGTGATAGTGAAAAAGGTTTATCTTGTTTGAGATAAGCGACTGGACGTAGGATCCTAGTGATCTGAACCAGGATAAAATACCTGTGCAATTTTTCTCTTTCCCTTACTCTCTTATTTACATTTAATTATCTGCTTAGTAAGAAATTAAGAGAAAAATATTAAAAAGGCACAATTAAAGGATATAACCAATTCACCCCCCCTCTTGGTTTATTACCACGCTAATAATTCCGCTGCAGCGATTCTAACAATTTGTTGTGTTATTTTTTGAATCTTTTTTTTTCTAAAGTAAAATTGTATTTGGTTTTGAAGATTGTGTGGGATTGGAATCTTACATAAGTGTGACATTGAAGAAATTAAAGAATCACTTTGTTGTGGTGGGAACAACATTCCTGAGTCAAATGACATCATTTCTGAGTTGGGAGCACTTGTTCAAGAGCAATGTGTGGGAACTTATAGAGCTACCCCAAGGAAAACATGTAGTCAAAGCTAAACGGGTCTATCACAACAAGTTGGACGAAGACAAAAAATTTATGCGAAACAAGGAAAGACTAGCTGCAAAAGGTTACTCACAACAATAAGGTATTGACTACACTGAAACTTATGCTCCAGTAGCAAGGTTAGAAGTCATTCACATTTTGTTATCATTTGGAACATTTAACAAGATAAAATTGTATCAAATGGATGTCAAGAGTTCTTTTCTGAATAGTGATATCAAGGAAGAAGTATACGTGGAAGAACCACGTGGCTTTAGATGCTTAGTTGATCCTACACACGTCTTCAAACTTAATAAAGCCTTATATGGATTAAAACAAGCCCCTAAAGCCTGGTATGAAAGGTTAAGTATCTTCCATACTAAGAAAAACTTTACAAGAGGACAAGTAGACACCACTTTTTTCAAGAAAAATGTCAACCAAGATTTCATCATAATCCAAATTTATGTTGACGACATTATCTTTGGTGCTACTAATGAGGATCTTTACCAAGACTTCTCTGTCGGGATACAAAAAGCTCGCTATAAGACAAACTCATCTAATAGAAGCTCGTCTAATAAAAACCTTGGTTTTGAAGTTTAACTAAATAACATGAAACGAAGAAGTCATTGTGTATGGAAAACTAACGAAGAAGTCTCTGTGTATGGAAAGCTATCTAAGCTAGAAAAACACTTAGCAAGCCAGCCAACTTAGAAACACATAGGCTAAGGATAGAAAACCCCAAGTTAAAAAACCAACCTCAAGATAGAAAATAAACACCAAACATTAAGGAAGAACATCGAACACCAAAAACCAGGAAAGAAAACCCCAAGACCAATTCTAGGATATAAAACAAATATTAGACACTGAGGTATAATTCCTTAAACTAGAAAAATTAAATAGGGAAAAACTAGAGAAGATACCAACCCGAGAAAAAAACTAGGCTAGAAAACCATGAGCCAGAAAGAGTAAATAAAATCACAATTCATTGAAAATAGAAAGGAAAACAAAAAGGTCTAAACACTAGGACAAAATTCTAAGGAAAACATACCCAAAAGATGTAGATGATCATCTAAGAAAACGGATTGAAAATAGAAAAACTAGGCTAAGAAACTCAGAAGAAAAGCATAAGAAGAAAACTTGACGCACCAGCTGAAGACAAACCAATTAGGATAAAAGCACAAGATTTAGAGCCTAAACCCCAAACACACAAAACTTAGAACCAAAATCCCCAACATAGAAAGACTTAGGAAAAAACATAGGTTCTTAGGAAATAGAAAAACATCTAGGTCAAAACATCCAGATGCAATGCTAAACGATGATATGCCTAAAGCATCTAAGAGAGTTGAAGCTAAACATTTGATGCTTGTCATACCTCAAAAGGGTATTCAACATTACTCTTGAAAACAAAACAAGTCGAGACAATGTCTCTGACAAAACATGTTTAAAAGATATAAAATCAAATTATAAAACAAAGCTTAAACAAGCTAAAGGATATCTGTCTAGAAAAAGACAAAAATAAAAGAAGAGTTTACTTGACTAAACGATACCATGAGCTTAACAGAAGAAAGACAAAAGCACTTTGTAAAATGCTTGATATCTTTTTGAAAAGAAATCAATTGTAAAAGGCTACCTAACGGTAGAAAGTGTTACCAATAAGGAGCATTGATACTTTGAAGATAAATGATTTTGATGATGCTGCAAGAGATAAACTCGAAGAATCAAGTTATAATTGATTTAAAAGCACTTTTGTAGATTGCAAATGTATTAGGAAAAACTTTGAACTTGTAAAACTTAGAAATCTCGTATCTTTAGGATATTCACGCATATAATCGATCATCTGGTGTAATAATCGATTATCACGAGCATTTTTGGAAAACCTTTGCTCTCGCAAATAATCGATTATTGTTTCAAATAATCGATTATCCTTGTCTTGATAAGAACTGCCCAAGTCGCGCAGATAATTGATTATTCCTTAGGATAATCAATTATCATTTTTTTGAAAACCTTGTAACGAACTTGAATAATCGATTATTACTTACAATAATCGATTATAACTGGCAGTTGAAATACGTCTTTTTAATTTCAGACCAGTTATCTATATATACACTTTGTCTAAACCCTTAGAGGCTTAACCTGAGCTTTTTGAGAATACAGTGTGATATGAGGAAGTTCCAAAAAACTAGTTCATTGCCTTGCCTGGTCTTGTGAATAGGAGAAGCTCACGCTTTGTGTGTCAAAGGTCAGGGCGGTTCTCTTCAAGTTGGCAAAACTGTTATCTTCTAGTTCCTTAGTCAAAGGAAGATTGTTTCTACACTATTCTGGTTCGTCTGTCGAAGGAAAGTGTAGGTTGCTCGCTTCTGGTTCATTTGTCGAAGGAAGGTTATTATCTTTATATTTACATTCACTATTTTGTAACTTGTTAAACTGATTTTTAAGTGAAAACGTTAATCACTTTTTATAGTGATTAACAACTGGACATAGAATCTTTTGATTCGAACCAGTATAAAAATTCTGTGTGAATTTTTCTACTCCCTACACTCTTTATATTTTCCGCACATCAATTGTTCGATAAAAGTTCTTTAAGAAAATTAATTTTCTAAAAACGGACCATCGTAACTTGATTTGTGACCGTAACACGCTTTCTGCTTATTTATTCCGCTGCGCGACTCTACGATACCGGTTGTCCTGATACTGAAAATTGGTATCTGAGCTTACTTTGATATTCTTTCAATCTTTTTGAAAATGGCTGGTCATCAAACTCAAGTATATGCCGAAGTTGCTTCAATCAACAAACCAACACTTTTTACTGGTGATAACTATGCATTCTGGATAGTCATAATGGAAATATTTATGGGGTCTGTTGACAGAGGTATCTGGGAAGCTGTACAAAATGGTCCTTATATTCTTAAAAGTACTGATGACGGTGTAGAAGTAGAAAAACCATACTTTAACTAGACTGATGAGGAAAACAGAAGAGCCCAATTTGATATTAAGGCTTAGAATATAATTTTATCTGCACTAACCCTTGATGAATTCTTTAAAGTTTCTTTTTATAAATGTTCCCAGGAAATGTGAAAATTTTTAAGACTCACTTATAATGAAGTCATAGATGTGGATAAGTTGACAATATCTCATTCAAGCTTTATATCAAACTCCTCAAGCTCAAGCGATTCTAATGAGCAATAAAATCCATGCTTAATGGCTAGCGTTAAATCATCTGAAAGCCAAATCTTGAAGGAAAAGAAGGACAATCAAGGCTCCTCTTCAAGCTTCAAATGTTATGGATGTGGTGAAAGAGGCCATGTGAAAGCTGATTGTTCAAGCAACAAAAGAAGTAAAGAAAGAAAAGAAAAGAAAATTCACAAGAAAAAGAAGGCCTACATTTCTTGGATGGATAATGCATCAAGTACTTCTAGTTCAAGTGATTCTGTTGAAGAAGCAAACTTGTGTTTGACAGCTAATTTTGATGACACTGCAAGCCAAGTAAGTTGTTCTAGTTTTGAAACTTGTGAATTTGATTTACAAAAGGCTTTCCTTGAATTACTTGATGAATATGAGAAACTGAATGCTGCTCATAAAAATATGAAAGAGGAACTTAAAGAATTACAAATCAAATATCAGAAGGCATTAGATGAAGAAGTAATTTTGAGAAATAAAATTTGTAATTTAGAAGTAAAAGAGTCTATTGATATTGATAATCATGTTGAATGTTTGTCATGTAAGAGTCATATGTTTAATATTGACATACTTGAAAACTTACTTGCAAAGGCAACCAAGTCCAATTCGCATGCTAAAACCAACTTTAAAAGAAGCAATGTAAATAATAAAAAACATGCATCATCATAAAAAGTCTAAAGTTAAGAGAACTCGTAGAGTTTGGGTTGAAAAGGGACTTTTGTGAAAAATAAAGTGCATGATGTTTGTTGTTTTTATTGCATGAAACATGGTCATACATCTAACAATTGCAACATTAAACATTTTGGAATTCCAAATGGAAAATATGCTTGGATTCCTGTTATAGACTAATATATCTCTAACATCAAAGGACAAAAATGAGATTATGGGTACCAAAACTATATTGTTTTACTTTTTAGATTACGTTTTCAAAAGGAGAAAATAACTCTATGGTATTCTGCTTTTGGAATTGATGCTCCAAGCCAGGAAGTGAATCCATCAAGTGATATCCAAAGCCTTGGTTTAAGCACCAAGTGATTAAACTAAGTGTTGTTTAAACTGTGTTGTTGCATTTTGTTCTTTTTGATCTTCCATTATTTGATTACTGTTATATTCATTGCTGTTTGGGCAAATGACATGTCCATCATTATTTCATTCATCTTATGGTGTGTTCTTATTTGTTTACACATTTTAATTAGTGAAATTCATCTATTTGAGACATTCATGTGCTGAATTTCATCTTTATGTTTAGTCATGTGCATTGTTATTTCAGTGATTTGTTTTTAAATTTTAAATTAAATCTGTGCTTAACTAGTTTAGTATTCAATTTCATGAGTACTTTGAAGTTAGCCTTAGTATAATCTTTGTCAAGCATCAAAAGCAATGAAAGATTCATTTGAATAAGCTAGGAGATGAAATCCATTGGACCAAGATAAACAATTTTTATTGAATTAAATCTGATACTGCATATTGTTGGTTTAATGTTTGTATATGTTGTTTTGATATGCACAGCTGAATTCATGGGGTTGAACAGATTGGGATATGAGAGTGCATGGATCATAGTTGTTGTTTGGGAAGTTGTAAATTGTGTTGTCAAAGTTAGTTTTTGAACTGATTGTGCTAGTAGAAATGCTTTCCTATTAAACCAGGAGCAACTGTGATCATATCCATTTAAGCTACTATTGCATTCATTGTAGTTTATAAATTGGTTACCGAATCATTAAATATCTTAATTGTTTGAAAAATTATTGTTGATTTCATGGGTTAATTGAGCATGATGAATACTGAATTTGATTTGGTAAGAATTATTGAAACTGGTTTGAAACTACAAATACTAATCTGAACTGGCTTCTAAGAATTTCTGCATTGCATTGGACTGAACAGATCTAAAATATTTTTCAGAATCTGTATTTGAGTTTAAGGGAAATATCACATCTAGGGGGTGAAATTTTTGTTTGACATCTTATGTCATGATCTTGTACCTATTTGAGGGGGAGATATATAAGGTTATTAGATACTTTGTTATTTATCTATACTATGGTATTTCATCATGTATTTGCCTTTCTTTTTATAACATTTCAAATTTTATAATAATTGAATTGCATCTTTCTTTTGTTGAGAGTGAGAGCCACTTGAGAGGGTGTCTTGATTCTATGAACATAGAAGAGAGTTAGGAGTGTTAGACATGTCTTAGGATCAAGATTTCTGTAAATTTCAGGATTTTCATAACTCCAACGTATTTAATCGATTATCCCAAACAAATAATCGATTATTCTTAGCTCATGAGAATTGCCTTAGGTTCGACAATAATCGATTATAAAATAGAATAATCTGATTATTCTGGGTTGCCTCCAAAAATTGGAGATTAATGAACAGGTAATCGATTATCTTCATCCATAATCGATTATCATGCAATTTCTGGAAATTAATTGTTGAACAGATAATTGATTATCACGTGTGCAGATTCAAAAATAGAGTCGTTGCAGCGATTTCAAACGGCTATAAATGGCCATAAACGGCTAGTTTCTCGATTTTTATTATAAATAACCCCTTATAATCAATTAACAGTCACTCCTTTGCACCCAAAACACTGCTCCACTTCAATTTGCACCAAATTTCTTCCCTTTCCATTCATCTCTATTTTCACTTCTTCCCATTTCTCTCATGGCTGATTCAAAAAGACCTCACAGGAGGACTACTGGTGCTTCTTCATCTCGTTCCAAAATTGTTCGTCCTGCTTCCATTGAAGGGTGGATCTCTGATCCAGAAAAACAAGCTGAATTTGTACATTTTTTGCAAGAATGTCAAATTCTTGGTGTCATGTTTTTCAGATTGGATTTCACAGATATTATGGTTTTCAATTCTCTGAGTTATTTCAAACTCAAAGTCTCACTCATCTGGTTGAACAAAAGGGATGCATCTATCTCGACTTGATTTGTTTGTTCTATTACAATCTCAAGTATCGTGAAGGCATTGTGACAACTAAAGTGAAAGGTGTCCAAATCATCCTTGATGATGATATATGGACCAATGTCGCCAAGATCACCGTATGGGATGCTGCTGTGAAGGTTCATTTGGGCGTTTCAGATTTCAACCATTTTCTTGCTTATCAATCATTTCTGAGAAATCCCACACAACAAACCAACCGTCACCAGCTGTTGGTTGGAGGATTCAAGGTGGAAGAAAGGATGATCCACTACTTGATTGTGTGGCTTTTATGTCCTCGTGCCACTAACCATGCTTAATGTTTTGAGCAAGATCTTCTACTCTTGTATGGGACCTTAAACAACATTCATATCGATTGGCCAGTGCTTATTCAAGACACCATGCTCAAGGCTCAAAAATACTCTTCATACCATCTTCCTTATGCTCCCCTCATCTCCAAGATCCTTGAATACAAAGGAGTACATGTAGAAGGAGAGCTAACTCAATCCATAAATGCAATTGAAACTGAAATTGGGGAGACAACATTCAAGCAAATGGGATTTATTGCTCGCAGACGTGTCCTTGTTCATAAGGATGATCATCAAGACGATGATGAAGATGAAGACATGGATTCTCATATGGCTAAACCAGTAAGAGTTGTTGCTCCTTCTAATGTTGTTCCTTCTCAAATGCCTACATTTTCCACACTAACCATGGAAGAACATTTTGCAAATCTGTCTAAACAAGTGGAGGACATGAGTCTTGCTCAACAAGCTCACTTTGAACAAATATTTGAGTGACAGCAAAATCATGAAGATTATGTGGTTGAAAAGTTTCATGACTTTGATGTTCGTCTTGGGAACATTGAAAATCGCCTCAATCTTCAACCTCCAAAAAAACCACCCAGTCTGGAGTTTTAGAATTAGGATTCTATGTTTGTTTCCTTGGTTGATTGTTTGTTTTGACTTAGTATGATGTTTCTAAATGATTATGTCTTTCTTAATGATGCAATTATAATCCTTCTTTCCATGAATAAAATGCCTTCTTGTTCTAGTACATACATTGTTTTAAGAAGAGGGAGCATTTTTATTAATCTTTTTGCTTATGATAAAAAAGGGGGAGAAGAATCAATTCCTAGTGCAGTTACTGCTAACCCGTTTTTTGTTGTCTGTTAGTTTGCATTTTATGCTGATAACCCAAAGTTGCTTTTAAACAAATAATTTTTTATCATCATAAAAAAGGGGGAGATTGTTACCAATAAGGAGCATTGGTACTTTGAAGATAAATGATTTTGATGATGCTGCAAGAGATAAACTCGAAGAATTAAGTTATAATTGTTTTAAAAGCACTTTTGTAGATTGCAAATGTATTAGGAAAGACTTTGAACTTGTAAAACTTAGAAATCTCGTATCTTTAGGATATTCACGCATATAATAGATTATCATGAACATTCTTGGAAAACCATTGCTCTTGCAAATAATCGATTATTGCTTCAAATAATCGATAAACCTAGTCCTGATAAGAATTGCCCAAGTCATGCAAATAATCGATTATTCCCCAGGATAATCGATTATCACTTTTTTGAAAACCTTGTAACGAACTTGAATAATCGATTATTACTTACAATAATCGATTATCACTAGTAGTTGGAATATGTCTTTTCGTTTCAGACTAGTTATCTATATATACACTTTGTCTAAACGCTTAGAGGGTTAACCTGAGCTTTTTGAAAATACAGTGTGATATAAGGAAGTTCCAAAAAGCTAGTTCATTACCTTGTCTGGTCTTGTGAATAGGAGAAGCTCGCGCTTTGTGTGTCAAAGGTCGGAGCGGTTCTCTTCAAGTTGGCAAAGTTGTTATCTTCCAATTCGTTGGTCTAAGGAAGATTTTTTTCTGCACTATTCCGGTTCGTCTGTCGAAGGAAATTGTAGGTTGCTCGCTTCCTGTTCGTTTGTCGAAGGAAGTTCCCTTCCGGTTCATTCGTCGAAGGAATGTTTTTATCTTTATATTTACATTCACTATTCTGTATCTTGTTAAACTGATTTTAGTGAAAATGTTAATCACTTTTTATAGTGATTAACAATTGGACGTAGAATCTTTTGATTCGAACCAGTATAAAAATTCTGTGTGAATTTTTCTACTCCCTACACTCTTTATAATTTCCGCACATCAACTGTTCGATAAAAGTTCTTTAAGAAAATTAATTTTCTAAAAACGGACCATCACAACTTGATTTGTGACGGTAACACGCTTTCTGCTTATTTATTCCGTTGCGCGACTCTACGATACCAGTTGTCCTGATACTAAAAATTGATATCTGAGCTTGCTTTGATATTCTTTCAATCTTTTTGAAAATGGCAGGTCATCAGACTCAAGTATATGCCGAAGTTGCTTCCATCAACAAACCACCACTTTTTACTGGTGATAACTATGCATTCTAGAAAGTCGGAATGGCTGGAAAGTCATAATGGAAATATTTATGGGGTCTGTTGACAGAGGTATCTGGGAAGCTGTACAAAATGGTCCTTATATTCTTAAAAGTACTGTTGACGGTGTAGAAGTAGAAAAACCATACTTTAACTGGACTGATGAGGAAAACAGAAGAGCCCAATTTGATATTAAGGCTCAGAATATAATTTTATCTACACTAACCCTTGATGATTTCTTTAAAGTTTCTTTTTATAAAAGTTCCCAAGAAATGTGAAAATTTTTAAGACTCACTTATAATGAAGTCATAGATGTGGATAAGTTGACACTATCTGATTCAAGCTTTATATCAAACTCCTCAAGCTCAAGCGATTCTAATGAGCAAGAAAATCCATGCTTAATGGCCAGCGTTAAATCATCTGAAAGCCAAATCTTGACGGAAAAGAAGGACAATCAAGGCTCCTCTTCAAGCTTCAAATGTTATGGTTGTGGTGAAAGAGGCCATGTGAAAGTTGATTGTTCAAGCAACTATCAAAGCGGCTACAGCGAAATGGTTAGCATAGAATAACAAACCAAGAGGGGTTTTAATATAAACGTGTTCCTTTTAATTTCTTCTCAATTTATCTTACTATGCAAATAATAAATATAAATAAAAGAGTAAGGTTGAGAGAAATTTGCACAAGTGAATTTTATACTGGCTCGGATTTTACCAATCCTACGTCCAGTCGCTTATCTGAAATCAAGATAACCAGTTCACTAAGCACAAAACAATTACAAACTACATTCACAAAGAATTAATTTCTAAAAGTTTAAAAATCACGTCTCTTGATACCACAATAGATGAACCTGCACCTCCTTTGAGTCTTCACAAAGGATGAAACACCTCCTCCGAATACTTCACGAAGGATGAAACACCTCCTCCTAATACTTCACGAAGGATGATCCTCTTCCACACACCTCCTCAGACGCACCAAGGATGAACCAGCTATTCCTCCGTCACCGTAGCAGCACTTCACCGGCTCCACAGACAAGAGTTTCCTTAGCTGAGCAAGAACACACAATTCTCAAAGAGTTCTGAGTATTTTAGCGCAAGGGAAAAGTCGCTGTTGATGGATAAAGAGAGTCTATTTATAGACTCAAGCAAATACTCTTCCGTTTTTCGTAACTGGCCATTTAACGCTTTTAATTAATTAATACAAGTGTTAATCGATTAAAATGAGTACAACGGCTAGTTTTCAAAAATAGAAAACCCCAATGGCTAGATTTAATCGATTATTCTAAGAATTAATCGATTACTAATCGATTAAAATAAGTAATAATCGATTATTTCTATGCCTGTTGAGTTTTCAGCACCTGTAACATTTTAAGCGATTAATACTTGATTTAATCGATTAAAATCGTGCGTTTTTTATTCTGAACAAAAAATACAAAGTATGAAAGTACATAAATCAAAACCTACTACAAATCTAAGTTCTAAACATTAAACTACAATTATTACAAAAACTTTTTATAACAAAAACAAATCTTCAAAGGATCTTCATGAATCATGATATATCTTGACTAGATTTGAGCATCATCAAAACTTCATCTTCACCATTTTGCTAACAGCAACAAAAGAAGTAAAGAAAGAAAAGAAAAGAAAATTCACAAGAAAAAGAAGGCCTACATTGCTTGGATGGATAATGCATCAAGAACTTCTAGTTCAAGTGATTCTGTTGAAGAAGGAAACTTGTGTTTGACAGCTATTTTGATGACACTACAAGCCAAGTAAGTTGTTCTAGTTCTGAAACTTGTGAATTTGATTTACAAAAGGCTTTCCTTGAATTACTTGATGAATTTGAGAAACTGAATGCTGCTCATAAAAATCTAAAAATGGAACTTAAAGAATTACAAAGATGAAGAGGTAATTTTGAGAAATAAAATTTTTAATTTAGAAGTAAAAGAGTCTATTGATATTGATAATCCTGTTAAATGTTTGTCATGTAAGAGTCATATGTTTGATATTGACAATGGAAACCATCCTTTGATTGCACCTACACCAATAGCTAGAAGACAAAAAATCTCAAGACAAGTTTCATTAAAACGGTCATATTATCAAATCTCAAGACAAGCATCGCCACGATGACTATATCAACAAGGTGTATAAATAGAAGACTAGAAGAAAGAAGAAAATGATGATTAAGAAGAGAGAAAATATGAAGATATAAAGATATTTCATCATCCATTGAGTAAGGAAATCTCTATGAGCTATTAATGCTAAATTCCTCCGTCAAGAAAAGGAAAAGAGAATAGCTCAAGAAAAGAAGAACATTCTCAACCTTCATCAGAATATCCACTTGAAGAAAGAGAAGAAAGTGAAAAAGTGAAATACAGAAGAAGATTTCTCAAGCTTTATTGTAATATCTTACTTGTGCTTGTAACAAGAGAAAATGAGAGAAAGAGAGAAAGAGCGACGTAAATGATCTGTCTAGTACTTCATTGTATTAAATGCTTACTTGTGTAAGGTGAGAGAAAGAGAGATGAGAGAAACACTCTCAAGCTTCATCAGAATATCCACTTGAAGAAAGAGAAGATAGTGAAATACAGAAGAAGATCTCTCAAGGTTTATTGTAATATCTTACTTGTGCTTGTAACAAGAGAGAAAGAGAGAAAGAGCGAAGTAAAGCATCCCTTTAGTACTTCATTGTATTATATGCTTACTTATGTAAGGTGAGAGAAAGAGAGATGAGAGAAACACCTGTCAGTGTATAGATGTATTATGTTGTAAACATATCCTCTCTATGAGAGTTATGGTCTAAATGACTTGTAAGCAATCTATTATTACAATTCTGGAGAAAATAAAAAATACTTACAACTTAACTCTAAGAGGTTAAGGAAATCTAGGCGAGGTCGTCTAGTAATAGGAGTGGTGTGAATACTCTATTGATCTGTGGTAACTGAAGGTTATTCGTTGATTAAGGATACCAGGAGTGGTAAAGAATATTGCACAACCAGGAGTGGGTGAAACTCAACTAGGCGGTATCGTGGATACTAGGTTGCCTAGGATACCAGGAGTGGTGAGAATACTCAAGAAAATCTCGGTAGGATTGTTGAGTACCAGGAGTGTTATGAATACTCAAGGAAATCTCGGTAGGGTTTTTGAGTACCAAGGAAATGTAATACTACGTAACCAAAAATTGGGGAAACTAAACTAGACGATGTTTCTCAGTTGCACTAAGAGCGTATAGGGATACAAGGAGTGGTGAATAATACTACACAATCAGGAGTGACTTAAACTCAATTATATTTCATTGAATATCTAATTGAACCCTCTAAGTTAACTTAAAGGAGAACTAGACGTAGCCTTAACAAGTGAACCAGTATAAATCATTGTGTGTGTTTTAGTCTATTGCTAAACGATGCAGTGTAATTAGAGATTCCACGCTCTCATTCTCATCATACTCCTCGCTTTGTCTAAAGTTACTACGTACACGTATAAATTTTGGACACGTTGAGTTGGCCATGTAACGATAGTTTAGGATAACGTTTACCAACCAAGGGCTCACAACTCACAAATGTTACCAATGAGGAGCATTGGTAAATCTTAAAGTTAATGGTTTTAATGATGCTACAAGAAGTTTAACATGAAGAAGATATAGAAAATATGTTAAAAGCACTTAATACAAATGTATTAGGAATGTCTTTAAATATGTAAAACTCGTATTTTTGGTACTGTTACGTATTTAATCGATTATTAAGAGCAATAATCGATTATCCTAAGCTTTTCTGAAAAACCATGTTGCTCTGGAATAATCGATTATCACTCCAAATAATCGATTATCACAGGTCTGTTTTGAAAACTGCCAAGTTATTTTGAAAAACCTGTAACAGACTTAAATAATCGATTATCACTTACAATAATCGATTATTACTGACAGTTCTAACATGACCTTTCATATTCAGACTAGCTGCCTATAAATAGGTGCTTTGAGAACTTCAGAACTCAACTTTTGAACTTAGAACTTTTGTAGAATACAGTTTGTTTGAGGAAGTTCTCAAAAGCTAGTCCAGTTCCCTTGCCTGGTCTCGTGAATAGGAGAAGCTCGTGTTTTGTGTGTCGATAGTCGGAGCGGTTCTCTTCGAGTTGGTAAGGTGCTTTGCCTGGTCTCGTGAATAGAAGAAGCTCGCGTTTCGTTTGTCGAAAGTCGGAGCAGTTCTCTTCGAGTTGGCAAAGTGTACTTTGTCTGGTCTCGTGAATAAGAAAAGCTCGCATTTCGTTTGTCGAAAGTTCGGAGCAGTTCTCTTCGAGTTGACAAAGTAGTTCTTTTCCGGTTCGTTCGTCGAAGGAAGGTTTAATCATCATATTTTATTCACTCTTATTGTAATCTGTGAAACTGTTTTCTTAGTGAAACTGTTAATCACTTTTTATAGTGATTAACGAATGGACGTAGATTCTTTTGAATCGAATCAGTATAAAAATTACTTGTGTGACTTTTCTACTCCCTACACTCTTTACTATTATATGCACATCAACTGTTTGATAAATTTTCTCTTAGAAAATTTACTTTTAAAAAACTGACCAGTTTAATTTAAAAAGTGACCGAACACGCTTTCCGCTTTATAGATCTTATTTCGCTGCGCGACTCTATCACGGATACCGATTGTGTTTCCGAGAACAAAGTGTTACATCATCATGATCAGTTTACAAGTTGCGAAAAATCATGAAAACACTATTCAACCCCATTCTAGTGTTCTCCCGCACATTCATTCTCTTCTATTATTCAAGATGAGTTTGAAATTAGCATGATAGGTTAATTAAAGTTCTTCATTGGACTGCAAATCAAACTAGAGACTAACACAATATATATTCATCAAACAAAATACATCCAGGAGCTGTTAAAGAAGTTCAAAGGGGATGAAGCAAAGGAGATGAAGACTTCAATGCATCCAACAACTAGCCTAGGGTTACATGAAAGCTTGGAAAAAGTGTACAACACTAGTTATCGTTAAATGATAAGTTCACTTTCGTATCTCACTGTGTCTAGACCTAATATAAGTTTCAATGTCTGTCTATGTGTAAGATTTCAATTAGATTCTAGAGAAAACCATCTCAATGCTGTTAACTAAATCTTTCGTTACCTAAAAAGAACAACTAATCTTGGTCTATGCTATAGAGGAAGAGAAAGCTTCAAATTGGAAGACTACTATGACATTGACTATGCTGGAGACAAAGTGGAACACAAAAGCAAGAGTAGAGGCTACCACTTCATCGGAGGAAACCTTGTCTTGTGGTTGAGTATTAACGGTTGAAAAATCATTATTTTTATACTTAAATTTGACACTAAACACACCCTTTATGACTTAGAAATTAGCTTGGAATCATGCATTTTGCTTAAGTTAGAGAATAAGAGAGTCAAAGGTGGTTTTCTTGGTTTTATGTTTGGTTTTCCTTGATTTGGCAGGAATAAACATGAATTGGATGAAGGAATTTGAAGTAGCAAGGATCTGAACTCAGAAGAAGTGGAAGAAAGGCACAAAAGAAGAATCGCAGCCACCGCTCAATGCCAATTTCACCGCTGAGCGCTGGCCTTGAGGATGCATCCATTGGACAACGCTTAAGCGCCAACGCTGAGGGGAAATCTAAGTGCCGCAGCCACCGCTGAGCGCAAATCCACCGCTGAGCGCCAGCTTTGTTGTGGAGTTCTCTGCCAAACACCTGGGAATCAACGCTGAGCGTCGCACCTACCGCTGAGCGGTAATCCAGTGCTGAGCGCCAGTCTCTTGGGCCTAGGCCAGTTTCTACTGATTTTTATGAACTATATATTTATTTGCACGACCTAGAGAGGGTATCTTTGGACAGCAAGAGGCGCAGAAACACTCTCTTCACCCCTTGGAGGTGGGTTTTGGATGCGAAAGCTTCAATCTACAATTTCTAGGGTTTTATCTTTCATTCTTTTCATTGTTTTCATTTAGTTTCACCATGTCCATGGTGAACTAAACCTTTATTGTTGTTGGGGTAACGATGTAATCCTTTGAAACTCTCATGTATTGAATTGATTCTTTATAATATATGGTTTACTTTATTAATTGTTAGGGTTTTTCCTCTACACTCTATGCATGCTTTGTTTAACTCATTCCATTGCATGATTATTGATTTTATCGATATGGACACATACGGGGATATCTAGACTTGGGGATATTCTCTCGAGAGCAATATTACCTAGACATAGGGATAGGAGGACCGATTGCCTTTAAGATTCTATGAGAATGTAATGCATAATCAGTTGCTAGGGAGACAAGACATTGTAAACTAGTGATTAGGAGTAGGCTCTCTTCACCTAGACATCGGGTTTAGGGTAAATTAGAAAGTGGCATTAACATGAATGAAGAAGTTGAATTCATAAATACATGAGAGTAGATAGGATAAGTCGAAAACCCTAACAACATAATTAATCCATACATCATCCACCTGCGTATTCTTTTGGTCAATTGATCAACACTTGCATGCATATTTACTTTTTGCATTATAAACACTTATTTTCGTTACTCAAGTCTTAAATAATCAACAAATCACATGACTGTCTAGGCCAATGAGACTCTAGGGAAAACGATACTTGGTCTTACCATTTATATTACTTGATACGATTCGGTACACTTGCCGGAGTTTTAACAATTTTTTGGTGTCATTGCCGGGGACTCATGGTTTAACTATTCTATTTGTGTGATTATTGATTACCTTTGACTTGATTTTTTTTATTATATTTTTGTTCTAATAATTGCTTTCTAGGGATTTTTTTTCTTATGTATGCAGGATACAATTCGGACTAGGAGCAAGAAAAATTCAGAACTTCTTCTTGACGGTTTGAGTGAAAGTAGAAGGAGAAGGAAGGTGCGGACATCTGGAGAATTATTTCGTTCTCCGGAGACACTTTTACAACCCTCACCAAGAATCTGAGCAGAGCACTGAGGAGATGGCTGAGGAGAACACTAGAAGACGTACTCTGGCAGATCACACCACTATTGTTGGCCCTCATCACTTTAATAGCATTGCAAGGCCGAGGGTCAAGCACTAAACATGGAAGTGAAACCAACGTTGATACAATTGGTAAAGAGCAACCAATTCAATGGACTATCTCATGAAAGTCCATATGAACATCTGACCACATTCAATGAGATTTGCAACACTGTGAAGATCAATGGTGTGCCAGATGAGGCTATAAAACTTAGCTTGTTTCCTTTCTCATTGGGAGGCAATGCTAAGCTATAGTTGAACTCTTTTCTGAAGGATAGCTTTACTGACTAGGAGGTTGTGGTGTCTAAATTTCTGAACAAGTACTTCCTACAGTCTAAAATTAACAAAGGTAAATAGGAAATTTCTTCTTGCAGGCAAGGGATGGAAGAAACCCTAGCCCAGGCATGAGACAAATACAAAAGCTTACTAAGAAAGACACCCATGCACGGTTTTGATGAAGTCTTAGTAGTCCTATTATTCCTTGGAGGTCTTGGTTCTCAAATAAAGCTTATGTTAGATGCCTCAGCTAGAGGCAACATCAAGTGTAAGACTGTAAAGGAAGCTTATGAGTTGATACAAAATATGGTTGCTAATGACAAGACTCATAGTGAAAGAGGAGCTCTACTTCAACAATAGGGAGTTCTTCAATTACCAACTCAAGATGCCTTGCTTGCACAGAACAAGCTTATAACTCAACAATTGGAGAATTTGACAAAAACACTCGCTCAGTTGCCTAAGGAGCTTAAGAACGTGTCACAGGTACACCAACAACTCTGTGACCGATATGGTGGTGACCATATCAATGGTCAATGTGCTTATCCAGAGGAGGCCCAAGAAGAAGTCAATTACATGGGCAATCAATTCCAATTCCGCCAAGGTAATTTTAATCAAGGGTGGAAACCTCACCCAAGCATGGGTCAAGGTCAGAATGAACAAGTTGGACAAGTAGGAGGCCAATTTAATAGACCACAGTAGCAAACACCACTATGGCAACATGTATCTACTTTGAATGACAAAACTAACAGGTTGGAAGAGATGTTTCAACAATTTTTGAAAGCGCATGACTCCACCATGAAGAGCAATGAAGCTACTTTTAAAAATCTGGAGATGCAGATTGGCCAAATAGCCAAGAGGATGGAGGACAAAACAGAGAATCAGTTTAGGGCTAATACTGAGGTTAACCCTAAGGAATATTGTAAGGTTGTAGTGAGTGTTGTTGAGGAGCGAGTGGAAGAGGATAAAAAGAGCGTTGAGTTAGAGAAGAGAGAGGAAAAAGAAGAGAAAATATGTGAGGGTGAGATGGAAAAAGAAGAAGAGAAGAGGGGAGAGAAAAAAAGTGAGAAAAATGAGAAAATTCTTCCTTATCCAAAGGGGCGTGAGAGAGTAGATAAAGAAATACAATGTGGGCGTTTTAGAGAGATCTTCAATCAATTGGAGATTACTATACCATTGACCGAAGCATTGCAACAAATTCCTACATATTCAAGGCGTATAAAGCAATACTTCGGAGAAAAGATATATCTAGATGAGGAAGTTACTAATGAACAGGGAAGTTGCAGTGTCTTGTTGAAGAGATCATGTCCTCCAAAAGTGAAGGATTCAGGAAGTTTTATAATTCCTTACACCATTGGGAGTGTGAAGATAGGGAAAGCCCTACTTGATTTAGGGTCAAGTATTAATCTGATGCCCCTATCTATGCTTAAGAAGATTGGAGGTCCTAGATTGAAGCTAGCAAAGATTTCTTTGCTAATGGCGAATGGATCATCTACAAAACCCTACGGTATGGTGGAGGACATTGTGGTTCGAATGGGAAGACTTGAATTCCTAGTTGACTTTGTGGTGATAGAGATGAAGGAGGATGAAAAGATCTCAATCATTTGCTGTTTCAGATTGGATCTCTGTGAAAAGCTCCAAGAACTCATCAAGAAGACGGAGGACATCTTTCTTTGAAGAGTTTCTTTAGGAGGAAGTAATCTGCACTTACTGTTTGATCAAAATCTGCATTGCTGGAGTTCATCATATTGAACAAGGCTTATGTCAATCTATTGAAGATTGGACTGCCCTATTGGGATTACAGGAAGAGAACTTGTGGAAGTTCTGGACACTTTGAGGATTGTTCAAAGTGGGTTGAAGATTGCAGAAGAAGGGATATCTTGCTGTAGATCTTTGTGTTGCTGCCTATACTTTTAGTTAGAGGGTTAAAGAGATTGTCTATACTTTTGACGTGGAGGTCTCTATAGAAATATTGTGTAAAAACCTTGACTAATATAGTGCATTGGCTTTCTGGTTGTGGAAGGACACTGGATGTAGGCATTGAGGTCGAACCATTATAAAAACTGTGTTTGATTTTCTCTATCCCTGAACTCTTTACTTTAAGTCAACTTTACTTTCTGCACAGTCAACTTTATTTTTCTACTGCACTTATTTATCTTTTTCCTTTAAGATTCAAGAAAAGTTTGAAAGGTTTATACTTTGCGAAAAAGATTTAAAAAAGACTCTGATTTTTGAACCTCACCAATTCACCCCCCTTTTGGTTTTGAAACTAAGTCGTCCTCTTTCCAACAGTTGTGTTCTTCTAGATTTGAGAGGCATGCATATGATTGGTGGTATCAAAGGAAAAATGATGTTAAAAATGGTATCAAATTACCAATTAGAGATTGGAATGACCTAAGAGCTTGCATGAGAACAAACTTTGTTCCACCTTCTTTCAAGATAAATCAAGAGCTTAAACATGAAAAAAGAGAACTCATGGAGAAAGATAGGGAATCCATTAGATGTGAAAAAGAGTTCTTTTTTATAGAGAAGGAGTTTGAAGGGAAACATGAGAAGCTCTTGAGAGATAAGGAAAGAAGAGAAATTGAAAGGAAGAAAGAGGAACAGATACAACTAAAGAAAATAATTAAAGAGGAGAAAGCTAGAAGAGAAAGGGAGGAGAGAGAAAAGAAATAAAAAGAAGAAAATGAGAGAAGAGAAAGGGAGGAGAGAGAAAATAAAGAGAAAGAAGAAAATGAGAGGAGAGAGAGGGAGGAGAAACAAAAGAAAGAGAAAGAGAAAAGACGAATGAAGAAATCCTACTCAAAGAAGAACTCCTACTCATAGAAGAAGTATTACTTAAAGCACCTCCTGCTCTCTCAATCATAATTGAGTCAAGAGTTCTAAAGGGAGTTTTCCAAACTATGAACTCTTACCCCTTCATTAATGATTCTCATTTCTTGGTTTCAAAATTTACTTTTGCAATTCTTTTACCTCCACTCTCATTTCCCATTATTTTTAACTCCTCAATAACCTTTGAAAAATCACTCTTGTTACCTCAAAAGTTACAAATAACTCAAGGTGAACAAAAATATTTTTGTAAAGTAGGTCTTATAACTTTTGAAGAAAAATCTGAAATTAGAACAAGAGATGTCCAATGCTTCAATTGTTTTGATAGAGGGAACATTTCTTTTGAATGTCCTCCCAAAAGAACATTGCTTTTAAAATATCAGTACACTAAAAGCTTGGATAACTCTCGTGAAGAAAAAGTTTTAAATTCTGTAGAAAAAATAAATTTTCCCAAAGAAAATCTTTTAAAAAATAAAAGGCCTTATTTCTTTCTTCTTTTGTTTAGGTCTATTCTTTTAATAATACTCATATTTGCCATTTGTTGTAGGTACATTTTTATCCAGGAGGAGATCATTAAACCAAAGTTGTGCTTCCTTAAATATCTTTCCGATCTTAGGGTAGATCGTTTTCAAGATGGAGGGTATGATGGAATCCGTTTTGGGAACCAAATGGAGATCCATGAAGGGAGCATCAACTTAAGATAAGGCTTTGGAAGAAGAAGGAATTTCAAGCTTGTTCTTGCTTTCCCTTAAGCCTTAGAAGACATTGGACCTCTCATAAAGAGCCATAGTCAAAGAAGATGGAAGAAGAAGATGGAGCTTAAGGGATTCTAATCTTGTGGAGGATAACATTTTAGTCTTCTTCTTTATCTTAAAACATTTTTTGTAAATATTTAATATAGCTCACTTTTACTCCTTGTATTTGGCCAAGAAACTTTGTTTAGATTTGTTTAGAAGGCTTGGTGACCTTAAGAGTAAGCTTGCACACCATTAGGTCCTTAGTTAGAAGGTAGCACCTAAAATGGGTTATAAATGGGTTTTGGAAGGAGTTAGTTGCAAGGAGCCTTTGCATTAAATGCTTTGACTAAGTTAGTTACAAAACATAAGACTCCTCACATTTAATGTTTAGGCTCCTCAGTTTAATGATGAGGCTCCTCACTAAATGATGGAGAGGCTCCAAAATACTCCATGTACTCTAGCCTTCTCCTTCACCTATAAAAGGAGAGGCACTCTTTTGTAATCCTTAGAAGTTGGTTGAGTGTAAAGTCCTTTTTGCCAAAATTGCAAGACTTCTCTTATTAAGTTCTCACCTTATGAAATTGTCTTCTTCTAGACTTCTTCATACCTTCTCCTTCATGGTTGGCCTAACCTCCTAAAAGGACATCTACCAAGACCATATAACACCAACATCTTCATCTCTTCATCTCTATTTGCTTCGCTACTACCATTGTTCATATGGAGTCCACCCTTTGAAGAAGCTTCATCAACACATTTGGAAGATCATCTTATGTTGAAGTATCATCCTCAAAATCATTAAATGAGGAGCCTAAGCATTAAATGAGGAGCCTAAACATTAAATGTGAGGATCCTTATGCATTGTAACTAACTTAGTCAAAGCATTTAATGCAAAGGCTTCTTGCAACTAACTCCTTCAAAACCCATTTCTAACTCATTTTAGGTGCTACCTTCTAACTGAGGACTTAATGGTGTGCTAGCTCACTCTCAAAAGCCACCAAGCCTTCTAAACAAATCTAAAAAAAATTTCTTGGCCAAATACAAGGCCTAAAAGTGAGCTAAATTACATATTTATAAAAAATGTTTTAAGATATAGAAGAAGACTAAAATGTGATCCTCCACAAGATTAGAATCCCTTAAGCTCCATCTTCTTCTTCCATCTTCTTTGACCATGGCTCTTTATGAGAGGTCCAATGTTTTCTAAGGCTTAAGGGAAAGCAAGAACAAGCTTGAAAGTCCTTCTTTTTCTTCTTCCAATCTCCTAGCCTTAGCTTAACTTGATGCTCCCTTCATGGATCTCCATTTAGTTCCCAAAACGGATTCCATCACAAATCATTTACAACATACAAGCATCACAAATCAAGCAAAACGCAAAAATCACCGTGGATTAAAACGAAGAACTCTCAACTTTGTGTTCTTCACGAATTCTCTTCTAATTAATCATGTTTACAACTTTAACAATGATATATTGTGGTCTTTTGGACACACTAGGTTATAGGAATGAATCCATAACCCAAATCTAGTATGTTTTGGAAGAAAAATTGATCAAATCACAAAATTGAAGAGTGCTTCTAGTGGAAAACCAGAAAATAACAAGAACACATTAACTCTCAAGAGTTACAAATTGAAAGAGAAATTGAATGGATTAAACAATGAAAGATATAACTACTAAAGCAGTGTAACATGATACCACAAGTAGAGTGCAAATCTTGGAGTTCTTGAGCCTTCTTCTCATATAATCTCTTTATCCCTAAGTGAAAAATGCAGAAAACTATGAATGAGAGAGTGAAAAATGAGAAAGAAATGGATCAATGTTCTAATCCGTGGAAGTGTGGTGTATGCTTATCTTTCTATCCTAAGATATATACAATGAATCTCCTTTCTCTAATTCACTCACTCCTCTAGTTAATTTCTCCTCACTACTAAAACTAACAATAACCAATTAAACTAACTAATCTAGTTTGGTTAACCAATCTTGTGAATAAAGGAATCTCCTTCATTGATTATGCTTCCAAACCTTTTGTAATGTTTCTTCAACTCAATATAGGTCCCACTTGATGTCTCTTAATGTCTCTAATGACTGGTACAAACTTTAGGATTGAATAGCACAAAGTCAACTCATGGTCAACTTAATAACTTTTAGCCAATTTAGTGCATAATTTCTTTGTTGCTACTGATTGCGCTCTCCTTGACTCTTTAATCAAGCTTCCAACATGTGCAAACAAGTGATGTTGATGGTCTTCAATATTTAGAACATGATTTGAAACTCTTAATTGAAAAGTTAATCTTTGAGTCAACTATGTCTCTATGATTTGGCGTTCAACTTGATTTATGCATAAGATTTCAATTCCAAATGTAATTTCTTTTCTTTAGCCATGTGCAAGTGTATCTAATAGTCCTTAAAAGTATCCAACATCTAGCAGCACCAATTAAATTGATTTCCAAAAAGTTAACTATAAAGTCAACTTTGCCACAATTAGCTTCATCATTCTCGCTCAACGCAATTGTTGGTTTTTTATATTGACCTGGTTTGCTCTTAATCAAACCTCTATCAACTCTACCTGATTGCCTTTGATTCACTTTTGTTGCATCAAAATAGGCCACCCAAGTTAGCCACCCTAATTTTATGAAAAACACCTAAACCAAGCTATCTAACTAGACTAAAGCTCATAATCAAACTACCAAACTAAAATTATAATTTCTACAAATCCTAAACTAAATTATTGAAAACTAATGACATCTTATACTATCCTAAAAAGTGTGTTAAAAATATCCTATTAACACTAATTCCAAAAGAGAATATAATAAAATATGATAATCTAATACCAAAGCACATATATAGACCAAGAAAATCCCAAAAAAGAAGTGTTATTTAAATTAGATTAAAAAAAATCAAAATCTAATTATTCCATTTAAAATGGACATGGATTATAAATTCAATCCATTTTATTATATCTATATTGGACTTAGACTGGATTTTGGAAAGTCCAATCCATGAAGACATGGATGGACAAAAAAATCTAAATTATGAAATCTAATCCATATTAATCCATATACATATTACTTTAAGTCTATTTAAATGGACTTCTCCCACATCCAAATCCGGATTTTTGGATTTTAAATTCAATCCACTTGATTGGATTTAGATTGAATTTATATTGGAACAATTTTTGGATTTTGAAAATTCAAAATTAAAGTGCATCAAAGTCTAGTTAATGTAGTTGAGAACCAGGTTTAGCCTAGTCAGCCCAAGTCCAAGGTCGACTAAAGTTGGCTTCGGTTAAAGGTCAAACAGAGTAGGTCTAGGTTGAAAGTCCACCGATTTGGATCGAACTGAAAGTCAACCTAATCCACTTGAAAGTCGACCAAGTCATCTTGAGTCAAAGGTTAATATAGTCAACTTTGACTAGATTGAGTCAAGATGACTTCTGTTAATGGTCGAACCAAATTAAATTTTCTAAAGGGAGGGATAATCAATTATTGCACGAAGATTTTCAAAAAAATGAAAAATGCTAGAACGAAGACCCTTAAGCAATGTCTATGATCCCCAAATCCCTTCTAAGCTTATAAAATCTATCTTTGGGCAATGCTTTGGTGAAAATGTCTATTAATTGGTGCTTGGTGTCTACATATTCTATCTTACAATCTCCCTTTTGGACATGGTCTCTAAGAAAGTGGTGTCTAATCTCTACGTGTTTGGTTCTATAGTGCATAATAGGATTCTTAGTAAGATTGATGACATTGGTGTTATCACACTTAAGAGGTATATGGTCAAGGTATATATCAAAATCCTCTAATTTTTGTTTCATCCATAAGATTTGAGCACAACAGTTACCCACAACAATATACTTAGCCTCAATGATGGAAAGGGCTACACAGACTTGTTTCTTAGAATGCCGGGAAACTAAGGAACAACCTAAGAGGTGACATGTACCACTAGTGCTTTTTCTATCTATCTTACAACCTTATCTGCATCTGAAAACCCTACAAGACTAGTTCAACCCCAGAAGGATACCATAACCCAAAAGACACAGTTCCCTTAAGGTACTTATGGATACGCTTAACTGTGGTGAGGTGAGACTCTCTAGGACTAGCTTGATACCTAGCACATACACCAAAGACTTTGTTCTGATACCAATTTTCATAGCGGTGTAGTTGAATGGTTAGCGTGAACAACAAACCAAGACGGGGATGAATCGGTTTCTTATCGCAAATTGTGCCTTTAAATATTTTCTCTTGTAATTCAAATTCCTTAATGTTAAATTAAAAACAAATAAGAGAGTAAGGAAGAGAGAAAATTGCACAGGTGATTTTATATTGGTTCAGATCACAAGGATCCTACGTCCAATTGTTAATCTCAAATGAGAATTAATGATCTACTATCATAAAACCAACAAATTGTTACAATCACAAAGAAATAAACAAGTTTAAGGTTTAGAACATTTCTCTTGTTACCTCAAGAGATGAAACTCACTTTCCCTGAAAGTCACAAGGGATGAACATCTGCTTCAAAATCTTCACGAAAGGATGACCACCTTCTTTGAATCTTCACAAAGGATGACAAGGCTTTATTCAGCAATAGCAGCAACACTCAATCACAACTCCCGTGAAAGTTCTCACTTTATGCCAACACCAAGTTCTCAAAGCCACAACACAAGGGTTACACAAACCCTAGAACACACTTGTCACATCGATAAGATTTTCAAAATTCATATATTTCGTATTTTATAATAATAGTCTCAATCCAATATATAGAGATCTCACTCAAGGATACCTCCAAAAATTCGTTGTGAGCTCTTTAACGCGTGATAATTGATTATCTAAATGAGGTAATCGATTATGCATTTAATCTATGCACAACGGTTAAAAGCATGCTTGAAAACTCTCATAATTGCTCGTGATAATCGATTATGGTAAGTCATAATCGATTATGGATAATCGATTATCATAAGTTGGTAATCGATTATTCTAGGGAAAAATGAGTTTTTAGAAAACTTATAAAACTTCTCTAAGATAATCGATTATTTTAAGTGTTAATCGATTATTACAGTGTTTTTAAGATTTCAAAACGATTTTTAAAACATACAATACATGGAATCAAGGATAAATAACACCTCATACATAAAACTACTAAATTACAAAATTTTTAATACAAAACAAGTCTTCATGAAGGTCTTCTTGCAACATGAGCACTTTAAACTTGACTTTGAGACATCATCAAAACTTCTAGGCTTCATCTTTATGTTAATAGAGTTGAGTCTTTTCGGACTGAAGGGTCTAGCCGAGTCATCACAGGCTTGGGCCAATCTAGGAAGACATGGTTCCAAATTGACCAGAATCAGCTCAAATCTATGTCGAGCCAAACTGATTCTCGCCTAGATTTACTTAAGTTAGGTATAACCAATGTTAAGTTGAGACAATTCAAATCCAAGTAAAACAAAGTGAACCAAACTTAGTTTGACACAAGTCGACTTAGGTCTATATAGAACCAACTCGACTTGACCTATATCTAATTTACCTAATGGTTAAATATTTTAGATTGATCTCACTAGATTTAATCTTATTGACAAAATAAATTCAATTTTAATTTAATACCATTTAGTTTGGAATGAAAATAAAATCAAAATCTAATTAAATCTAAATTCTGAAAAATCTAATTCATGATCACCATATTATTTATATATATATATATATATATATATATATATATATATATATATATATATATTTATTTTTTTTTCTTGACGTTCAGATCTCTTCTTTCATTATTCTATAATTATAAATATGACTTTCAATCTTTAATTAAATTAATTTCTTTTTTTACTTTTCTCTTCTCTTTTTACTTATTACACCCTTTTTATTTCTTATTTGATTTTAGAAAATCAATTAAGAGATTTGAAATATGTTTAAGAAATAAATGTAATTTGAAATACATTTAATAAAAAAATACTTCGAAATGCATTTATTCTTTAAACATATTTTCGTTTAAAAAAATTGTATTAAATTTAAAATAAAAAAAATAACAAATAATAAAATTTGAAAATTAAAAAAGAAAACACAAAAAAAAATAATTAACACAAATTAACAAAATTTTAAATAAAAAGTTACAACTAAATAGAATTGCAATATTTAAAAAAATCAACTAAAAGTAAATTAAACAATTATAAACAAATAACAAAAATCAATATAATTTCAAGCAACAAAAAAAATATTTTTTTTATTTGGTTGTTATTTTTAAACTTTTTATTTGATTTTTTAAAATATTACAATTCTATTTGGTTGTTATTTTTTATTTGAAAATTTTGTTAATTGTTTTTTTTATATTTTGTTTGTTTTATTTTGATTTTTCAAAATTTATTATTTGTTTTTTTTATTTAAATTAATATATTTTTTTAAACATAAATATATTTAAAAATATTCGTAATTCAAATCTTAAATAGTTGAGTTCTTAATGGGCTTTCCGAATAATAAAAGAAGTGCAACAGTGAAAAGAAAAGAAAAAAAGTGAAGAAAATTAATTTAATAATAAATTGAATGTCATATTTGTAATTATGGGTATGCATGATAAAAGAAGAGAGTTGAAGGTAAATGATTACTGGTTATTTAATAATAAATGATTACTGGTTATTTAATAAAACATGTTAAATGTTTGCTCAAAGATGAATGAAACATAATTTAAATGTTGGATTAAATATGTTTTTAGTCAATAAACAATTTTAGTTTTAATCCTTTTTAAAAACTTTAGTATACTTTGATATTGTTATAAGGAAAGTATAATTTTTTGTCTTTCAAAACTAACGCATGGTTAAATTTAATTTGATGTAGCTAGAAATGTGTCACATCACTAGTTTTTTTTTTGAAACTGTTCGTGAGACTTCTCTTTTTTATTCATTTCCATCATTCTCTTCAATGTTTTCAATGCCGGATGCCACCACTTTTCTTAAAGAGAAGGGGAAAAGGCTTTCTCCTAGCAGCATGACCTTGTGCCATAGTAGAAGAGGAAGAAACTCTTTCTGCGTTGCGTAACGAAAAAACCCTGTCCAGATCACACTTCCACAACGTCGTCCTTCTCCGAACAACCAGAATCACTAGCTCTTCACTCAACGTCACCCCGTGAGTCAAGATTCTAAATGTTCATCACCACCAAAATCACAATTGCAAAGAAATCCTCTTTTTCCCAAGGTCGGGTGGTCCGCGAGCAAGGAGCATAAGAGAAATTGAGGAAATGAAAAATGGTCTAGGATTTTTTCTCCAGTTATGGAAAGAGATATAGGGTTTATTATGGTTTGTGATTACTAGATGTATATGGAAAATGAGGAACCCCTTTGCAAGACTCGTCAATACATATGCTCAGAACTAAAAAATTAATCAGTTGTTAACAAATTTGTATCAAAAGATAAAATTGTAGGATATAATGATCAAAGCATCTTGGGGTGGTGGTGGTAAAGGCATAAGAAAGGTTTGCTTTTTACATAAACACTACTGTAGCATTTAGAAAATCCTATAGCATTCATGCAGTTACCCTTGTAACCTTACTTTGTCTTCCAGGAGTATGTTAATTGTTTTCAAATTGAAAACTCCGTATATACCAATAAGAACAAGAAACATTCTTGTGCGGATCTTATTTTGGTATGATTTATTTGGTGCAATTTAGAAACTAACAGTCATGTGGCTTTTTAGGTTCATAATGATGATGAGGTAAGGGCATTGTTCAAGCAAGTCCAAGGTGAAGTTCCGGGTTCACCTATATTTATCTCCCAATGCAGCCATAGATATGGCAGGACATCTGAGAAATACAATTCCTTTTGCTTTTAATGCATCTGGAAGCTCAGGATTTTCTAAAGCATGACCCCAACCAGGCCACACGGCATCAACATGAGTTATCTCAGCCATCTGGCAGTACATTTTATGCCAAAAAAGAATCAGTACTACATAAGGACTCAAATCACTATAGTGACAAGAATGAACTGCATTGAGCTATAGGCAACAACGATGTATCCAACAACAGGAAAAAATTGGGCAATACAAACTTTTAATAGAATGAATATTTTATGTCTGGAAGATCAATAGCATTATGTTCGTTATATATGACATTCAACTTGATTACCTTTAAAAAAATTAGAAAAATTAAATATACATGGCCAAGTATAGTTTCCATCCGTACCGTCTTTTTTTACTTTCCTTAACAAAATATGCATGGCATTTTGAATTACAAAATCTCATGAAGTCAACATCACACACCTCAAGAATAAGCTGCACATTGGCATAATTATTGTTATTGGCCCACCAGGTACTTCCACAAATTGAGCAGCTATTCTGATATGTTGGGCATTGATTCTTATCTCATCTGGAGTAGCCATGGCAACCAACAAGATGGCATTGATTCTCATGTCCTCTTATTGGCCCAGCTCTTAACAAATCTCATTCCTCCCAAACCTGCTTGAGCAATAAGGATGAACTAATTTTATCTTTTGATACAAATTTGTTAACAACTGATTAATTTTTTAGTTCTGAGCATCTGTATTGACGAGTCTTGTAAAGGGGTTCCTCTCTTTCCATATACATCAGGAAATCACAAACCCCCATATCTCTTTCCATAACTCGAGAAAAAACCCTAGATCATTTTTCATTTCCCAATCCTTTCTGTTGCTCCTTGCTCGCGGACCACCAACTTTGGAAAAAAGAGGATTTCTTTGCAATTGTGGTTTTGGTGGTAACAAACATCTAGAACCTCTCGTAGGAGTGGTAAGAGCTAGTGATTTTGGTTGTTCAGAGAAGACGACGGCGTTGTGAGGCTGCGATCTGGGCCGAACTTTTCGTCACGCAACGCAGAAAGAGTTTTTTCCTCTTCCGTCACAAGGTCACGCTGCTGGAAGAAAGTCTATTTTCCCTTTTCTTTTCTAGAATCGCGATTCTTAGAAAGGTGGTGGCATCCGACATTGTTGACTTTATTGAAGAGGATGATGGAGATGAATAAGAGAGAAGTATCAGGGCTTGAACAAATCACCACGTTTTAGAAAAAAAAAATAATGTGGTAGACCGTTAGCTATTTCATTTTAAATTTAACAGCTTAAAGGACGAAAAATTATAATTTTAACAAAGATAAAAAAAACCTAAAACTATAATTGCTTGATAATTAAGAGACTAAAGATATATTTTTAACTCTTAAATGTTTATGCGTGGTATAAATTTGATTATGTTGTTTTATACTATTAGACAATATTTGTTAAATAATCTAATATGTGAGAAAAAGTTTTAGATTTGATTTAACACACTTCTACACTTCAATAATATTTCAAAATGTAAATAAATTAAAACAGATTTTTTAAAATGGTATGAACAATAATAAAACAAAAAAAGTGATGTGGCAGACAGTTAGCTATTTCATTTTAAATTTAACAGTTCGAAGGTTAAAAACAAAGATAAAAGTGTATCAAAGTTTGAAAAAGAAACTAAAACTATAATTGCTTGATAATTAAGAGACTAAAAACATATTTTTAACTCTTAAATATTTATGTGGGGTATAAATTTGATTATGTTGTTTTATACTATTAGACAATATTTGTTAAATAATCTAATATGTGAGAAAAAAATTTAGATTTGATTTAACACACTTCTACACTTCAATAATATTTCAAAATGTAAAAAATTAAAACAGATTTTTTAAAATGGTATGAACAATAATAAAACAAAAAAAAGTGATGTGGCAGACTGTTAACTATTTCATTTTAAATTTAACAGTTTGAAGAATGAAAAATTATAATTTTCTTAAAAACAAAGATCAAAGTGTATTAAAGTTTGAAAGAGAAACTAAAATTATAATTGCTTGATAATTAAGAGACTAAAAACATATTTTTAACTCTTAAATATTTATATGTGGTATAAATTTGATTATGTTGTTTTATACTATTAGACAATATTTGTTAAATAATCTAATATGTGAAAAAAAGTTTTAAATTTGATTTAACAACACTTCTACACTTCAATAATATTTCAAAATGTAAATAAATTAAAACAGATTTTTTAAAATGGTATGAACAATAATAAATTTAGATAAATTTAAAAAATATCAATAAAAATAAAAACATTAAAATAATAATATAAAATTCATTTGTCATAATACTTTTTTTGTAATAATTTTGTAACCTCATATATCTTTAACACTTTGATAAAAAATTAAATTAATTGGCACTCAATTAAAAAATTTAATAATTTTATGTAATCAATATACAAAACATATAATTAAAAATACTTAAATTAATTAAAAACATGAAAATTAAAAGTTAAAAATTAAAATTTTTTAAATTGCATTGAAATTTAAAATATAAAGTTAAAATTATAGGAAGAAAATTAAAATCGCCCGAGAGAATAAAATGAAATGGTATATTTACGTTGAGAAAAACACATTTAAACCCATTTTCCAAAGTATAACACACATTATATACTGAGGGGAGGGGGGAGAGAGTGTGGAAATGGCGACGAGGAGCAATGCAGAGGGTGATGGTGGGAAGAGTAACAACATCGTATGGAACGAAGCTTTGCAGAGGTTCGAGACAGAGGACAAGGAGGCGTTTTTGGAGTACGTGTTGAGAGAGAAGGGGAAGGTCATGGATTTGGTCCACACCTTTGTGCCCCCTTCCAAGAGAGGTCTTGGCTTGGCCTCCCACCTTTGCGTCGCTGCCTTTCACCATGCCCAATCGCACTCCTTAATCGTCATCCCCACCTGTTCCTATGTCTCTGTAAGGACCTAACTTTATCGTTAGATTACATTATACCCTTTTGCTTCTTCTTTCTTATTGTTTCCTCTGTATGCTTGTTTTCATAAGTTCATTGATATGGCATGAGAGGGTTTTAAGGGTTTATCTGTAGATCGAATCTTAATCTTTAGGGTGAGCTCTTTCGGTATAACTAGGATGTATCTGGATGTTCTTGTTTCGCATTCAAGTAATCTCCTCCTATTGGGTTAAAGGACAAAGTATCAAACCACATGTATCAACAATAAATGATAACCAGGGTAAGCTTTGACACAAGGTAAGGTTGTGGCTTGGTGATCGGTTGGTCATGGGTTTGAATTCAGAAACAGTCTCTTTGCTTCAGAAAGGGGAAGGTAGGATGCGTACTATTACCTTCTTCTTTACATCTACAAATTGAGGAGTCTTTGATACTGGGATATGTTTGTTTATAAATTGAGGAGTTTTCTTTACATTTGCAAACCCTTCACTTTAGTATGTGATCTTGCCCTGCATAGGCAACTCTTGTCTACTTGGGAAGAAAAATGTAGGTTCATTGCTATGCTTTTCTTTACCAACATTCCATCATCGAAACTGTATTCTTCAATTATCCTTGATGGTTTTCTTCATTCTCAACTTGAATGGCAAGGTTGAGGAATCCTAGCAGCAAATTGTTGTCTTTGTCTGGACTAGACAACGTCAATTGGTTGTAGTTTGTAAGATTTATGTGCGAACAGAACCAATCTCAATTATGAGCGCCATTGGCCCCCAAGCTCTTTGCTTTGTTACAAGGTTTTAAAATGGTCCGTGACTATGATTTTGGGGCACAATTAGGGAGCTAAGCATCATAAACTCAAGTTTAGATCCAGTATATAGAATTATAGTACTACTGAATTTGGTTGTTTTGAAGTACTCATATCAGAAGCTACACTTATGGATAATTTATAACGCCTGAAAGTTGGTTAGCTGGTAACTATAGAACTGCAAGACAAAGTATAGCTTGCCACGGATTAAAGGCATGTCCATGAATTTAATGGAAAGCTTTGTTTGTATTGTGTTGTCTTATACAATATGGGTAATAAAGTCTTACCCAAAGTACAATACAAATTCATAAAACAGGATTATTAACTTTACACCAATAAGCAATAGTCTTAGCTTCGCAGCACTTTTTTGAAGTACTTTTTCTTATCATTTTTTATATGTATTTTAAACGTATCCGTGTCAAATACGATCTAGACAAAGATATGCAGGCCTGATCCGCCCATCAGTAATTCTATCAGAGAATTTAGGGTTAATACTACTATACTTAGTCTGAAATTGAAGCTTGATAACCCTTATAACCTGAAGTTCAAGGATATGTAACTCACTTGGCTTAACTATTAAGTATAGTTGTGTCTAATGTCTGATTCTACACAGTTTATGTAGTGAGTCATATGACACAATATTTTTGCTGAACATTGGTTTAGTAAAATATGATCGTCTTAGGTTGTCTTGTATTACATTGTTCTTGGTGGGATGTCTTGCAAAAGTTGTCTACACCCAGGAATAGAAAATCATCTTAAGGTTGCGTTTGGTGAAGACTATCTTGGCATTGGCTGATGAAAGTCATCTTGTCGCAGGTCTATCTTATTGTACCCTCCCTTGGTGGAGGGTTGTTTTGATTACCCAATTGTGTCTATTGTTATATAGTGTCTAATGTGTTCAGGTCTGGTGTTAAGTGTGAAAACACTTGTCCCACATGTCACAGTTTTTGTTGAGTGATACATGGTGTGATTCAAGGGAAGTTAGTTCTAGGAACTTGGTGTAAAACATGACGTTTATTGTTATTATGTGAGTTGTAAGTGAGTGGGCATTCACTATACTCAGAGTAACAATTGAATTGTAATCTCTGTTTAGTTCATTTTGTAAAACGAGAGGAGAAGAACTTTTATTGAGTGATACACAATGTGATTCATGGAGAGTTAGTTATTACTGTATTGTATAAATAGGAACTTGGTATAAAACATGATGTTGGGTGTTATTATGTGAGTTGTAAGTGAGCAAACATTCACTGTATTACGAGAGTAACGATTGAGTTGTAATTTTTGTTAAGGTCTTTTCGTATAATTGAACTACATTATATTTTTATATTTTGATTCTTTTTCCTTCTTGCTCCTTTAGTTTTGTTTGTTCTCATTCTTTGTAATATTTGTGTGATGTACGTTTATTCGGTGAAGTTGTTAGGTAAAATTTTCACAACAATTTTGATTATCATTCCTTCCACGTATTTTCAGTAATATCTTTGAAATGGTTGCCATAACTCCTCATTTATCTAATGTAGCGGGCAATGAACTTATATGTGTAGGTAATGGGCTTGAAAATATAATTATATTTCTTATATTTATTTTCCAAAATTGTGACTTTTACCTTTGTCTTTGCAAGAACACCGTCGACTCATAATACAGTTCTTAAAATGTGGCAGATCCAGTTTTACATTCTGGTATCACAAACTTTTGCACTTAGCATGATAGGGGACTAAAAGTATATGTGAGGAGGAATAAAGGCGGGAAACAGTGAGTTTCTGTTAGCAATTAGTTAGAGGGAAAGGGGAGTATAAATAAGGAGCCAGTTGTAAAGGGTGGGATCAATCAAATTGTATTTTGTTTGTGGAGTTTACTGGAACCTAATCCAGTGAGGGAGATTGGGCTTCCTTGGGTGTTTACAATACATTTGTATTCTTGAATTCATTGAATAAGACGAGTATACTCAATAGAGTGGGTCTGTTCTGCTTCTGGCGGAAGAAAGTTAAGAATCTTACCTTGGCGACACTGACAGAGGCGATGGTAAGGAGATTTGGAGGTAGGCATCGGGGAACGATCTTCGAAAAATTGGCGGCGGTGCGACAGAGAGGAGCGGTGGAGGAATATGTGCAGGAATTCAAAGTCCTGGTGGCTCAGGCAACGGGCGTGATGGAGGAACAACTTCTTGGGTATTTCTTTGCGGGATTACAAGAAGGACTGAGGGATCTCGTTAGACCTTATGATCCACACAATCTGTTAACCGCGATGGAAAGGGCTCGGGACGTGGAGCAATTGGGATTGGTGACGAGGATGTCCGACGGTGGTGGGGCGACGAAAGGAGGATCGACGTGGGGGCAATATGCGGCCAGTGCAGGCATGGTAGCGAGAACATAGACCTATCGCGGATCATCAGAGGGGCATGGGAGTAGCGGCGGAGGTCTCGGTCAAAAGAAAGAAGTGACGTCCAGGAGCACTGGTTCGAAAGTTGAAAGCACTACAGGCGGTGGCGGGCCAAGTCGCGGAGTGCAATGTGAGGCCCTATAGATATCCTCACTTGATGAAAACTGAAATAGAGAGGCAGGTGCAAGAGATGTTGGGCCTGGGTATTATTAGGCCCAGTAACAGCCCATATTCTAGTCCATTTATTTTAGTTAAAAAAAAAGTGGGAGCTGGTGTTTTTGTGTAGATTATAGAGTCATAAATAAAGTTACCGTGCTAAATAAATATCCCATCCCCGTGATCGAAGAGCTTCTGGATGAACTCCATGGAGCAGCTTATTTTTCCAAGGTGGACCTTAAGGCGGGATACCACCAGATACGGATGAAGGAAGAAGATATCCCAAAAACAACTTTTAGGACTCATGTAAGACATTACGAGTTCTTAGTAATGCCATTCGGCCTCACGAATGCTCCTGCCACTTTCCAGGATATGATGAATTCACTGTTGAGACCATTTTTGAGGGAGAGTGTGCTAAAGTGCGAGTTTGGTAGGAGGCAAATTCGGTATTCGGTATTTGGGTCATATGATCTCTGAGCGAGGGGGGGAGATGGATGGCGAGAAGGTGTCCGCGGTGACAGAGTGGCCGACACCCAGCTGCACTAAAGAGTTCAGGGGATTTTTGGGACTCATCGGTTACTATAGGAGGTTTGTAAAGAATTATGGGAAGATCGCAAGACCCCTTACAGATCTCTTGAAGAAGGGGAAGTTTGAGTGGACGGCGAGGGGTGAGGCGGCCATGCAAGCCCTTAATAAGGCAGTCACTACTGCTCCTGTTCTGGCTTTGCCAGATTTTTCATAGTCTTTTCAAGTGGAATGCGATGCTTTAGGGAAGGGAATAGGGGTTGTATTGTCGCAAAAGAAGAGGCCCATAGCGTATTACAGCAAGGTGTTGTCAGAATGTTCGTTGGGCAAGTCATTTTACGAGAAGGAGTTGATGGCCCTGGTGTTGGCCATTCAACATTGGCGTCCTTATCTGCTAGGAAGACGTTTCAGTGTTTATACAGACCAAAAAAGCTTGAAGTATTTGTTGGAGCAGCGGATAACGACCCAAAATCAGCAAAATTGGTTAGCAAAACTCATGGGATATGAGTTTAATATATATTATAGGACGGGAGCTTCAAACAGGGTGGCTGACGGGTTATCTAGGAAAGGAGAAGAACGGGGAGAAGAGAACAAGACTTTATGGGTCATAACCAGGCCATATTGGCCTGATTTTCAGGAGATAATAGAGGAAGTAGAGAATGATGAGGGGTTGAAAAGGATAATGGAAGAGATAAAGAAGGATCCCGATTCACATCCTGCTTATACATTGGAGAATGGGAGGTTACATTATAAGGGAAGGTTGGTGCTGTCAGCAAAATCGGAGTGGATACCAAAGATCCTAACAGAATTCCATGATTCTACAATAGGGGGTCGTTCAGGGGTATATAGAACTTATAGAAGACTTGCCTAGGCATTTCACTGGATGGGTATGAAGAAGAGGGTGACAGATTATGTAGCTTTCTGTTTGATCTGTCAACAACCCAAATATATGGCATCATCTCCACAGGGACTTCTGCAGCCATTGCGTATTCCCAGGGCAATCTGGGAAGAAGTAAGCATAGATTTTGTGGTCAAGTTGCCAAAATCTCAGGGGTTTGAAACGATAATGGTGGTGGTGGATAGGTTGGGCAAGTATGGACACTTTATTCCAATAAAACATCCTCATACAACAAGGGTAATTGCAGAAATCTTCGTAAGGGAAGTGGTGCATCTGCACAGGATACCAATGTCAATTGTTAGCGACAGGGATCCCCTTTTCATCAGTACATTCTGGAAGGAGCTTTTTAGAATCCAGGGCACCAAATTAAGAATGAGCACCGTGTACCACCCAGAGACGGATGGTCAGACTGAGATACTGAATAGGATACTGGAAACCTATTTACGGTGTTTCTGTTCATAACAGCCTAAGGCTTGGAGCACTGTGTTACCATGGGTTGAATACTGGTATAATACTAGTTATCAAGGGGCATCGAAGTGCACTCCTTTTGAAACGGTTTATGGCAGACCGACACCAGCATTAACTAGATTTATCCCAGGCGAAGCATTGGTAGAAGCAGTGGCACAGGACTTGCAGACGCTGGATGAAGCTATCAAACAGCTGCAACATCATCTGACTAGAGCACAAGAGCGGATGGTGTAGTATGCGAATAGAAAGAAGAAGGAGTCCAATATAAAAGAAGGGAATTGGGTCTTTCTTAAGATTAGATCCCATAGGCAAGTGTCTATGCCTACTAGGTTGCATCCCAAATTATCTGCTCGATATTACGGACCTTTCTTGGTTGAAAAACAAATGGGTCCAGTGGCTTTCAAATTGCAGCTGCCAGTGACTGCAAGAATACACCTGGTTTTTCGTGTGTCACAATTGAAGAAAGCTGTGGTTGGGAATAAAGTGGAAGGGGAGTTACCTGTGGAATTACATGTGGAAGGTCCATTATATAGACCTCTAAAAGTATTACAAAGGAGAGACAGAAACCAACAAGAAGAGGAGGTATCTCCGATTCTGGTCCAGTGGCAAGAGGGAGGAGTAGAAGGAGCAACCTAGGAAGAGATGTACATCAGGCAGCACTTTCGAATTTCAACCTTGAGGACAAGGTTGTTGAGATGGAGGAGGGTATTGATAGGGGACTAAAAGTATATGTGAGGAGGAATAAAGGCGGGAAACAGTGAGTTTCTGTTAGCAATTAGTTAGAGAGAAAGGGGAGTATAAATAAGGAGTCAGTTGTAAAGGGAGGGATCATTCAAATTGTATTTTGTTTGTGGAGTTTACTGGAACCTAGTCCAGTGGAGGGAGATCGGGTTTCCTTGGGTGTTTACAATACATTTGTATTCTTGAATTCATTGAATAAGACGAGTATAGTCAATAGAGTGGGTCTGTTCTGTGTGTATCTTTCGGGTTATTGACTTCTTGATTAAAGAAGTCCATCATAGCACGTGTCCATCTTTGTTGTGCTTTGGTAAACTTAATATGGATCTTCCAAAGAAAGGGATTTTGATAACAAATATCCTAATATCATAAAAGATATAATTGAATATTTTTTTTTTTGTTTTAGATGTTGAGTCAGGTCTAATGTGTATTTGTCATTAGTTATTCTGAATTAAAAACTTATATTGATATTGAGTTTTCTGAATTAATGTGTGATAATGTGTATTAGCTCACCATTGTACTTATTGTATTGTGATTATGCTTTGAGGTTAGAAATATAAGTGAGTTGAAAGTTAATAAACAAGATAAATAATATATAAGAAAAAGAATGAACAAGTTCATTGTGTTCGAATTTTGAACATGAATGTATTTTATGTTCACGTTTTGGTCTTTTAACAATTTCTACTGTTTTGCAGGACACATTTCTTCCCCGGAACCCATCTTGGAATTCTATCGTGTACTCAAAAGGAGGCAAATCTAGTATCTGAAACTTCCAAGCTCCTAGGCCAGGTTCTTCTGAGGAACCGTTTGTATGATAATTATTATCTGCTAAACTTCTTAATTGGCTCTGTCGTTAATAATAGCAACACTGTTTTATGCTTGTAATAAATAACCTCCCTTTTATAAAAAAAAAAAAAAAACTTGTGATTATTGGTCGCCAAACGCATTCCTTATCACTAGTGTAAGTAAATTTTTTTATATTACTAAAATATTTATATTAAAGGACCTCACTTCTAGGAGACTCGTCAAACATGCATTCATTTGATCCATACAAATTGGGGACAAGAAATTCTATATGAAATTACTCCACTTTTCTTTCATTTTTATTATGTTTGGTTGAATATAATGAAAAACTATATTCAAGATTAATCTTCCTTATGTTAAATACACACATCCATCAAGACTTAGTGAAAATATCTGTTTCTGTACTCGAGTGACACCAAATTGCTAATGATTTGCAAGACGACATAAAAGACGAAATATCAACTCAAAAGACTCCTTCTGAGCAATAAATTTGGAAGGTTGCTCCATGTAAATCTCTTCTTGCAAATCGTCGTTGAGGAATGCCATCATTGGATAAGAGGTAATTGTTGGAGAGTAACCACAACTATAAATAAACTAACAACAAACCATCTTTTTCATGGGAAAAAAACATATATGGACGGGTCAAACGCAATGGTCAAAAGAAAGGTCAAAGTTGATGGCATAGATTCTAGATACCATGTTGAATATAATAAAAACTATATTTGGGATTATTCTCCCTTGTGTTAAATACACATATAGAGTTCTCTATTTATAACAGAAGAAATATGGACTAAGCCCAAAATACATATAAGAAATAATAACAAATTACCTAAAAGGTAAAAGATAAAAGATAAATATAAAATATAAAATAAAGATAATATATCTAATATGTTTAATTATTTATCTAGTTGTCCCAAAATGTCAAGATGGTCATCTACTATTTTTTATTTTTTTTTACCAATTTGGTTCTGATTTATAAAAAAGTGATGCAATATGGTGATCTTCATTCGTATTTTATAGACGGTGTTAAATTCACTGTCATTTGCGATTTTTTTTATTTTTTTAAATTTTGTTTGGATTTTTTTTCATATACACTTTAAAGTTGTCATGTGGTACATGAAGTATGATATGGTATTAATAGTGTGATGTAATAGTAATAGTTTGACGTGACATTATCTCATGGTATAGACTTAATTTAGTTTTCATATTTGTTTTTTTATTTAATTTAGACTTAATTTTTATAAAAATGAAACTATTATTTTTTTATTTAAATTGTGACAAATTTTTTTTATAATTCATATGCTCTTATTTTTATTAAAATTAACATTCTTATTAAATATTTATGAAAATATTTTTAAACTAACTTTAAAATCTATATAAAATTGTTTAAAATCATGGTAATTTGAGTTTGAATGTGATTATTAAATCTAATACAAAATAAAACACGACTTATTCAACATAAAACAACATAAACAAATTAAAATTAATAAGTTAAATAGAATAGCTTTTTAATATTCTTTTGAGTTCATATACTTATATTTATATATATATATATATATATATATATGTATATATAAATTAAATATTTAATTTTATTTAATTTTATAATTGTTGTTCCTTTAAAAATATAATTTTTTGTTTCAATTTGATCTAAATTTTTCGCAATGTTATATTTTCTAAATTTTTTGCATATGAGAATTTTTATATTATATTCGTAGCATCCAAAAATGGGATGTTATACAACTCAATGTTGTTGTAGGGTTTTTGGTGGCTAGGTCTCACACTAAACCAAATATTAATATTCAACCTTCAAAACCTAACTTGTTGCCACCTTCCTTCCCTTAATTATTTCCATAACATCCTATGTTAATGTCTGATCAAACCTGATTACACATTTTCATTTCTACCTCTCACCCACATTTAAAACTAAAATCTGATATAATATTTAAGATTGATCAAACCTGATTACACATTTTCTTTTCTAACTCTCACCCACATTTAAAACAAAAATCTGATAAAATATTTAAGATTGGCACAATAAAAATTCAGATTCTTATTTCTTTAATTAGAGTCAGCATATAAACATTTAGGATTGGACAAAAATAACTGATTTGTATTGTACTATAGTTAATTGTACTATATTATACTAAAAAAACTGATCTACTTTTAGTAAAAGTTTAGTATACTATTTTATGGTTCAGTTTTTAAAAACTGAACTTATAACATTTTCGGTTTAGTTAAGTGTAAGATCTGTATCTACTCTTTCCTTTTCTCTAATTCCCGTTTAACCGTTTCGTCTCGTAAAAAAACATTATTTAATAATAAAATATTAATAAAAAAAACCGTTCAAATAAAAAATTAATAATAAATTTTTTAAGTCACAATTTTTTATATTTTTTTATCGATAAGTTAAAACGTATGCATTATTATGCGAATTCCAACTATTCTGATTACTTTTGGAGAGTGTAACGTTAAATTGCTGCGAATTATTTATAGAATGAAATACTAATAATTGACATCGCTGATTTTGGAAACTCCTGAATGTACATTAAAGTAATGTAAGTTTTTCATTAAATTTTTTTTAATATATGATGACATAAATAAATATATTTAACCTAGATATTCATCACTTGCGAGGATATTACTGATAATTATAATATCTTAACTCATGTAATCTATATGGAATTCTCATATTGTATAAATATGAAAAGATTGCTGTAGACGATAATAGTACGCAAGATGACCAGAGTTTTAATTTATTAATTATTTGTTTATTATAATTCAAAATAAAACTTTTATAATTATAGTTTTACGTGGATTTTATATTTGCCCACACTTATAAACACTAATCAAGGTTGGAACTCTACCTCATGCATCAAACAACCACATCAACTAATCCAACTATCACATTCATCTTTGCTATACCATACACTAAGCACATTTTATACATATAAAAGAATTGAACACATGACCACAAACTCATAATAAGAAACTCTCACCAACCGAACTACATATAACTTATGATAAGTATACAATTTTTTATTATAATACACTTAAAAAATGTTTATAACATCTTTTCCATGATTTTATATGTACAAAAAGGGTTTTAGACGTTAGTTATTTTGAATTTTTAACGTCGTCACCAAAACCGACGTCTATACGGATGACAATGTGATGTCGATATAGACATCGGTTAAGTTCAAAGCTCGACGTCTACAAAAACATCCGACAATGCGCTAACCGACGTCTAAGCTTACCTTAGACGTCGGTCTGTAAAACTTGAGACGTCTATAAAATCGCCAAACATTGCATTAACCGACGTCTTTGAGACATCATAGAGGTCGGTCTGTAAAACTTGGGACATCTATAAAGCCGTCAAACATTACATTAACCGACGTCTCAAAGAAATCATAGACGTCGGTTTGTACATTAATTGACGTCTATGAAGTGATCGTTGTGTTTTGGTGCGGTTTTGTCGTGTCTTGGGGTAACATAGTAGCACCTCCTTCCTTTGCTAGTTTCTTCGTAAGAAAAAGTTGCGTCTTTTGAATTTCTCATGGCATTTCAACCCAAAGATAAACTTGGATCGTTGCCTAGGTCCATTCCGACCGCCAATGAAAAAGAATACGGTGAGAATACGGTCACTGTATATTTTTTCGTTGGTGGTCAGAATGGACATAGGCAACAACCCAAGTTCGTCCTTGGATCAGAAATCCAAAAAACGCAAGTTTTCCTTACGAGGAAACTAACAAAGGGAGAAGGTGCACTATGCTACACAAAGACACAACAAAAAAATCGTACCAAAACACAACGAAAACTCATTTTAATCGGTTCAAATGAGAGATAATACATCAAAGATTACTTTAATCGGAGTAAAAACAACTTTATATAGTTAAAAGGAGAGGAAACTTACTTGGAAATGCAGAGCAGCGGAGAGAAAAGGCAAAACGATCAAAGTGTTGGTTCGCAAACCGCTGGTTCGCATTGTTATTTAACAAGAAATTAGACGTCTGTTGTACATAGAATCGACGTCTAAAATAGAAAATATGTCGGACGCCTGGCTAATTTGACGTCCATTCGATTTAAAAATTAATATTTTTGTGACGTCGGCTTGGCAGGATGAGACGTCTCGTGGGCGGAAATGAATGACTTTTCACATACCTGGTAGGATTATAGACGTTGGTACCTGAGGCAACTGACGTCTAGAATTGTATATAGACGTCAATGTGGCGTGATCCGACGTCTATAGGGCAGAAAAGAGTGACTATTCACCTGCCTGGCAAACATATAGGCGTTAGTTACAATGAGCCCGATGTCTATATGTCTGACAGGTTGGTGAGTAGCATTAATTTCCGCCATATAGACGTCGGGGCCCCCGTCAATGTGGCGGGATTCAACGTCTATAAGGCTGAAAAGAGTGACTATTCACCTGCCTGACAGCTTATAGGCGCCAGTTAGCAGGAGACCGACGTCTATATGTCTGATAGGTAGGTGAGCAGCATTTAATTTCCGCCATATAGACGTTGGGGCCCCCAACGAACCGACGTCTATAAGGCTGAAGGAAATGACTTTTCACCTAACGGTCAGAAATATAGACGTCAGGTTGGAAGGGCCGACGTCTAAAATTCTATAGACGTCGGAGATTGACCTAACGAACGCCTATATTGCCAACTTATTTACGGAAATGCCACCGGTCATCAATATACGTCGCTCTTATCTTTAACCGACGTCTAGCGAGTGACGTTAAACAACGTTTTTTCACTAGTGTTTTCTGGATCTTACACCATGACAACATGAACCAATGAACAATACAATGAATCAATAAAAGGTGCAAGCTAACCTAAATGACATGCATGGAAACATGGAACAAATTCAAATCAACTGAAACTAAGTAGTGTGACATCAACATGTATTACTCTGTAAACTCAGAAACTATGCACCTAAATTGATTCAATTAAGATGAACATGATGTATGCAATGTGTTGTATAGGAAAAAATGTAAAGCCTAAAACCATGACGAACAAGACAATGAACAAATTTAGAATTTTAGAATAGAAGCATGAAAAGAAAACAAAAATAGAAGGTGTGCACTATGAAATGAAACCACTAATTTCTCTTTGATGTAGAAAATGTAAAGGATGCCTAACTTCAAAATGGATACTGGCTACATGTATGAAAATAAGGAAAAATTAAGACCAATTGAATCAGATATCACAAGAATGATTCTAATGCAAATGCCATGCATAATCTCTAGACTAAGTTGTGCAATTTGGATAAATGAATCCAAGTGGGTGCAGGGCTTCATTGCAAAGCTGAAAAATAGAGAAACAGATAAAACAAGAAGTATTATTTACATTAAAACAATACTAAAAGCAAATTTTTAAATTATTTTTCAAAAAACTCTAATTTTTGTATAAAAAGTAAAATCTAACTTTTACGAAGGAATTATAGAAATTTACAAACTAAAAGAAACTAAAAAGGATTTTTTACGAAGGAAAATGAAGTAAATATGCCGTGTTACTTTCATGAAATGTGTCGCTCAACAACTCAAGCAATTATGTGAAGCTTTTAACAACGAACGCATTTCTTACCTTCACAATAAACAATTTTAATACTGTTGAAAATAGAGTATATATAATGCATTTTGCATGCAAAGGTTTTTCTACGTCATTGCATAAATTTTCATATATATATGAGAACATTAGAAGAAATCATGTCCAACATCACAAATCATTTCTACTAACCGATCACCCATCTTTGAATTAACTTCTTCTACTTTTACTTAAACATTTCTAAAGTTGGCATGTCTATTAATTCATTATGTCATGTCCACTTTGTGTAGCTCTTTTGGAAACCATCAGAAAGAACATCCTCTTGAATAACTTTAGTTGGTAGTTCTCACTTTTTTGAACAATTAACACAAGGGGCAATGAAATCTTTCATTATTATCTAAAACATTCATCGTTGCAATTTCAAGAAATTGCTCTGGTCCACTCCCATATTCAATTGTTGTGCTTATAAACCAATGCCTTTGCTCTTAGTTAGAGCTAAGAAACAATTTAACATGCAATCCAATATGTGAACTTTACCCTACCACCAATCAGGAATGAAGGAGGCTAAGTTTGAAGGAAACAAAAGTGAATAAGGTGAGGCCAAACTAGTTCTCCTATGTTTACTATCAACATAGTCCATCTATAATGCTAACAAGTTAAAAGTCATAGGACTTCATGATAAAGGACTATCTCTTGATCATCTATGAGAAGAACTTGTGGAAGAACATGTGTAATTCAAAGAATCTATGATAAGATCAAAGATCAAAACACGTCTTCTTGAATCTTATAATGTTTCATGAATGAGGGAACTTATAGAACATGAAGATCATGAACACAATTGAAGAATAATTTAGAAAATTAAATAAATTGTAATTTTATTTTAATTTTACAAAACATTAATTTTGTTAGGTAAGCCAATTTTTGTTAGTTGGGTGAGTGGACCTCGTTGGGGAAAATTTTATGTATGTGATTTTTCGTTTTTTTAGGTGTTTTTGGCTTTGGGCTTTATTTTAGGGTTTCTAGGTTTTCTTAAACTTATTTGTATATATAGAAAGGTATCAAAAGTTGGTGTAAATACTTTTGAGTCATATTATATGCATTTGCATTTTCTTTGAGAGAGGATTATCTTGGTTCTTGTATTAGAACTCTAATTCTTATCAAATGTTAACATCTTTGTGGCAACTCTTTGCTTGACTTATTAATCTGCTAGATTGTGGAGTCCTCATTCTTGTCTTGTTCTGCATTCTTCTCTAATTTATTTTTGTGGTATCTCTTATGGATTCAAATGTAAAAGGAATAATACTTTTTCTTGGACAAGAACCTATCATCTGGTATTAAAGCAAGGTTATGGTATAAATATCCTCTTTTATCTTCTTTTTTTGTCATATTAAAAAAAACTAAAAATTCTTGAATGTTTGTGTAATGTGCTTTATTTTGAAATTTTGTTTGATTCACTTTTCTTAGAATTTTATAAGGAGTAAAACCCCTAATATTTTATCCAATTTTGTTGACTTTTTAATTTTTCGTGTTCTTCATTTAAATTATGTATTTCTACATTTGATTCGTGGAAATTATGTTTTTTGTTTTTCTTTTAATTGTAGTCTTAACTAATTATTTACGTTGATCTTGTATGACTTTTGGGGTTTGAAAAACAAACTATTTAATTTTCTTTGTTTGAGTGTTGAACTAAAAAAAAAGAATAGTTGATTCAAGTAAAAAGGAAACAAATATATTGAAAAAAGAAAGAAAAAAAGAAAGAGAAAGTAAGGATTTAAGAGTAATAAAAAATTTCATAGAGTTTAACACAATTATCATAATGCACTATTCTTTATAATTCTTAATCTATTGAACTATATTTAGTCTTCTTTTAGAGTCTTCATATTGTCTCATTTAATTCTTTTTGGTAGTCTTATTAATTTCTAATTTTATATTTTTATGTCTTCTAAAAATTTCTTGAAGTTTTATAATTCCTCTTATGATAAAAAATTGTTTGATGAATTTTGCAGTTGGGTATTTAATCCTGGAGGCAAACCTCCAAACCTTTGATAATAAGAGATTGGTCTCTTCTAAGATCCGACTATCACTTTAGTACAATTTATATTTTTGATTATTTTAAATTTGTGTCTTTGATTTATTATTGTTTTTGTACGTATGATCTTCTAGAATTCAGGTCAAATTCTATCTAAATAGGGGAGAATGATAAGGAATCTTTAAGTGATACAAATTTGCGGACAAATCCTCTTCAAGAACTTGTATGAGAAGGACTCGTGAAAGAACATTTGTAATTCAAAGAATCTATGACAATTTCAAAGATCAAAACACATCTCCTTGAATCTTATAATGTTCGATGAAAGAGGAAACTTAAAGAACATGAAGATCATGAACACAATTGAAGAATAATTTAGAAAATTAAATAAATTATAATTTTATTTTAATTTTATATTTAAGATCATGAGCCCCAAACATGAAGATCAACTGCATTACAATTAAGTGTGTATATATAGAGGTACCAAAAACTGATGTAAATACTTTTGAGTCATATTATATGCAATTGTATTCGTTGAGAAAGGATTATCTTGGTTCTTAGATTAGAACTGTGATTCTGATGAAAGGTTAGCATCTTTGTCGTGAATCTTCGCAATGTTCTCGATTTTGGAATTTCCATCCTTATCTTATTTCACATTTTTCTTTTATTTATTTTTGTTGTGCCTTTTGTGGATTCAAATTCAGAAGTAATCGTACCCTTTTTTGGACATAATTGTATCATCTAGTATTAGAGCAAAGTTATGGTTTGAATATACTTATCTTATTTTTTCTATCATATTAAAAAAAACCTAAAAATTCTTGAATGTTTGCATTCTGTGTTTTATTTTGAAATTTTATTTGATTCATTGTTCTTAGAATTTTATAAGAAGTAAATCCATTATTATTTTATGCAATTTTATTGAGTTTTTAATTTTTTGAGTTCTTCATTTAAATTGTGCATTTTTACATTTGATTATACCTATTTTCGTATTGTCGTTCATCGGATACACTTACCCGAAGTCCTTGTTAGGAAGACTTGTTTTAACTGGTCACCTAGACTAACCATTGGTCTTGACAGGGTTTATAGAGGAAGATGTTCACTATAGAGACACAACAATAATGACACCTAAGTCTAATCATATATACCACTCTTAATCCAAAATATTAGAACTGGTATCTCTGATAAAACCCAAAAGGGGATTGACATGCAGAGCGAGAGAACGCAGTAGAGGCTTCCATGGTTCAAGGCAACAACACCAACAAAGGTAGAGCGATGGTGCATAGAGAAAAAGAAAGCCAAAGAACCAGAGAAATAAGAAGAAGAAAATAGGAAAAGGTATCTAAAGACAGTGTGTATTATTTCTGTGTTACAAAGTAAAGAGAGGAACCCTAGATATATAAGGTTCCTACAAAAACGAAAGAGAGAAGCGAGATTTGTCAAAAATCCCTAAACTAACTTAACATAATAACAAACCCTAATGAATGATGGTTGCTCTTTAGGAGTAATACAGTAAAAACAGAGAACATTAATAGGCTTCCCTCAAGCTGAATGGTGTATATTGACTAATCTAAGCTTGGGGATGATAGATCTGAAACAAACGTGGTGAGAAAATTTAGTAAAAATGTCGACGAGTTGCTCCTCCGAACGAATAGGGAGGAGATGTAGAAGTTTCGCTTGAATCTTCTCTCGCACAACGTGACAGTCCAATTCAATGTGTTTGGTCCGCTCGTGGAAGCTTTGATTGTGAGCTATGTGCCTCGTAGAGTTGTTTTCATAGTAAAGAGCAGCAGTGGCAGTCGGTTGAATGTGAAGATCTTGAAGAAGGTAGTGGAGCTATTGTATTTCACAAACGCTGGTAGCGAGAGCACAATATTCATCTTTTGTAGATGATCTCGAAACAGTACTCTATTTCTTTGATTTCCATGAAATGGGGGAGGAACCCAGGAAGATGCAAAAGCATGTGGTGGATCTTCTTGTGTTGGGGCAAGTTGCCCAATCAGAATCACTAAAGACTTTTATTTGAATGTCAGGGTCAACAGCAAAGAAAAAACCTTCTGAAGGGCTGGACTTTATGTATCTGAGAACATGTTGTAAGGCTTGATAATGGTGACTAGTAGGTTCCTGCATAAACTAACTTAATAGATTGATAATGAAACATAAATTAGGTCTAGTGTTAGTAAGATAGAGTAACTTCCCTATCAATCTACGGAAAGGACTAGGATCATCCAAGTAATCTTCAGTTTTGTATAAAGAACTTGTGTTGCTTAAAAAAGGGGAAGTACATGGCTTGCTTCCCAGCATTCCTGTTTCATTAAGAATGTCAATAACATATTTTCTTCAACAAATATGTATACCCTTCTTAGATCTAGCAACATCAAATCCTAGGAAGTATTTGAGTTCTCCCAGATCTTTTATTCAAAATTGATGATGCAGAAGAGTCTTTATGTGAGTAATCTCAGCCATAGCGTTCCCTACCAAAAAAATATCATCTACATACACAAGCAATGCTGTGAAATCTGTGAATGATTTCTTAATGAAGAGAGAATGATCAGATTTAGATTGAATGTAATTAGCAGAAATAAGAAAGGTAGACAGTTTGTCAAACCATTGCCTACTGGCCTGTTTTAGGCCATAGAGAGACTTAGTCAGTTTGCAAACCTGTCCCTTAGTGTCAGCATTTAAGCCAGGTGGAGGTTCCATATAGACATCTTCATTTAAGTCCCATGTAGGAAGGCATTATCCACATCAAGCTGGTGTAGAAACCAGTTCTTAGAGGCAGCAAGGGTAAGTAATAATTTGACAGAGGTAAGCTTAGCAACACGAGAAAAAGTGTCAAGGAAATTTATTCCTTCTTGTTGAGTATAGCCCTTTGCCACCAAACGGCCTTATACCTTTCCACAGTACCATCAACTTTATGCTTGATTTTGTATACCCATCTACACCCAATGGGTTTCTTTCCAGGAGGAAGTTGAGTTAAAAAACAGGTGTCATTGTCCTGTAAGGCTTTGATTTCCTTCTGCATAGCATCTGTCCATTCAAGACTATTTCTAGCTTCTTCATAAGTATTGGGTTCACTACTGGCAATTATATTCTTCAAGTATTTTTCAGATAAAGATCCATAAGACAAAATGTTAGAGATAGGATAAGGAGTTTTTAAACTATTTTTGATACATAGAGATGTGGGTGAAGACTAGTTAACTTCATGCATATAGTCTTTCAAGTATTCTGGAGTCCTTTTATTTCTGTTGGATCTTCTCTGATTGTGAACTTCTTCATTCTCCATAGGATTAGCGCTTCTCAGTGGTGTTTTGGCTATTTTTGCCATTCTCAATCAAGTTTGGATCATCAACAAAGTCATAGCAGCAAGAGAGATCATTAAGAAAAAGCATCCTATCTTCCTAAATGTTATGAATTTCTTTCTTGTTTTGTTTACTTTTGTATGGGAAAATATCTTCATTAAAAATCACATTCCTACTTATAAAAATAACCCTAGTGTTGATGTCAAGTATAATATAACCCTTTATACCCTTTTTATACCCTAGAAAAATACCTTTTCTAGCCCTGGAATCAAATTTACTTTTGTTATTCTCTAATGTAGAAGCAAAAGCAACCAAAAACCTTTAAATTGAGATAAGTTGGAGGGTTATCATATAACACATCAAAAGGAGTTCTTCCATTAATAACGGGATAAGGAAGTCTATTTATCAAGTATATGGATTGTGACACAACATAGGACCAATAGGCATAGGGAATGTTAGACTGAAAAAGTAAACTACGGGTTATATTCAATATATGTTGGTGCTTTCGTTCCACAACAAAATTTTGTTGTGGTGTCTCAACACAACTATTTTGATGTTCAATACCATGAGAATCATACATATTAGGACAATTAAACTCAGGCCCATTATCTATTCTAATGATTTTAATGTTTTTGTCAAACTGAGTTTTAATTTTAATAATAAAACTCTACAGTAAATCTCTAGTCTGGCCTTTATTTTGCATAAGAAAAGCCCAAGTGTGCCTACTACAATCATCAACTATAGTGAGAAAGTATTTATGCCCATTAATAGAGGGAATGGAGATAAGTCCCCATATATCATAATGTATAATTTCAAAACAATTGCTAGATAAGGAAACATTTTTAGTAAAGGGTGATTTGTGTTGTTTGGCATAATGGCATATATCACAAGCATCATTAGAAGAAGTTTGAACATAAGGAAATTTTTTGCATATCTTTTCAACAATCTTGTGTCCAGGATGGCCTAGCCTATAATGCCACAGGTTTATATTTACATGTTCATAAGAGAAAACAAATTTAGGGGTAAAATCTTGATAAGAAACAGGGAAAGACTGCAAGTAGTAAAGGCCCTTGTAGACATTAGCACATTCAATCATCCTCAATGTAAAGTTGTCCTGTATTTGACACATCTTAAAAGAAAAAGTTAATGTGCAGTGTATGTCCCTGGTTAAATTTTGGACAGATATTAGGTTGAAAGCAAATTCAGGGATGTACAAAACATTAAAGATAATAAAATCCCTTGAAAACTGTATGGTTCCGGTATAATGGGCAGTAACAATGGAATCATTTGGTAGCCTAACAGATATAGGTTTGATTTTATGAAAAGTAGCAAAGTTATTTTTGTCATGGGTCACATGATCAATGTCCCCTGTGTCAATAATCCAGGAAAACATACCTTCTTTGTCTTCTACAGTAGTGTCACTTTGCACTTGACTGACGTTGTGGGAAGGGTTATCAACCTTCTCCATCATTTGTAACAATTTTTGCATCTGTTCTGGAGTGAAAGGATTGAGAATAGAATTGGTGCTAATATGTGCAGAATTGGTGCTAATATGTGCAAAATTGGAATGTGTTTCTGTAGAGTAAGCATTAACAGAGTTCGATTCATTTTGACCCCCTTTTTCTTGATTGTTGTTGTCACTCTTCTTGTACCATGGTGGATAACCATGTTTAGAGTAGTATTCATCCACCGTGTGGTTCATCTTATGACAGTAGGAACATTGTTTTCCAAAATTTGGATTTCTTCCTCTCCCTCTTCCTTGACTGCGAGGCCCAGAACCACGCCCATGAGGCTTCCAGCTTTGGTCATTTCTCTACTGGTTTTGCCTGTCAGCAGTGTTGGCTAAAACCTTAATTTCTGCATTCTGGTTGTTGAGTCCAGAATCATGTTTTTCTTGCCTTTCTTGTTGCATGATGAGAGAAAAGACACAGTTAATACTAAGGAGGGGTTCCATCAATAAAATCTGTGTCCTCACAGTATTGTAGTAATCATTTAGCCCCTTTAAGAAGCAAACAACATGCTCCACTTCTCTATATTTGTGAAAAATCTTGGACAAGTCACAACTGCAGGGAACCTTATTGGTGCAACATGGTATGGGTCTAAGTGACTCCAATTCTTCCCATAGGATCTTTAAGTCAGTAAAATATTGACTTACAGTTCTTTCTCCTTGTTTAGTGGAGTGGATCTCTTGTAGCAAATCAGAAATCTTGAAGTAGTCTCCTTTAGAAAATCTCTCTTTCAGCTCTTCCCATAGCTCCTTGGCATCCTCCACATATATAACACTTTCAGCAATTTGTGACGAAAGTGTCTTGATGATCCAGGAAAGAACCATCATGTTGCACCTCTCCCAAGAATAAAAAATTGGGTTATCTCTTTGTGGTTTCTTGATCCCTCCATCAATGAACTTTATCTTGTTCTTTGAGAGAAGAGCTCTTCTCATGTTTCTGCTCCAAGAAACATAATTGGTGTCATTAAGAACTTGAGAAATGAGGGTGAGGCCTGGATTCTCTCTAGGATGTAGATAGTAAGGGCTGGAAGGATTGTTGGATTGGTCTATGTGCTCCATGTTCCAAGAAACACCAAGAAAAGGATAGAATTAAAAACAAGATAAAAAGAATAGAGCGCAACAGAAGTAGAGTAAGCACTAGACCTGCTCTGATACCATATTAGAACTAGTATCTTCGATAAAACCCAAAAGGGAATTGACGTGCAGAGCGAGAGAACGCAACAGAGGCTTCCATGGTTCAAGGCATCAACACCATCAAAGGCAGGGCGATGGTGCATAGAGAAAAAGAGAGCTACAGAACCAGAGAAAGAAAAAGAAGAAAATAGAAAAAGGTATGTAAATACAGTGTGTATTATTTATGTGTTACATAGTAAAGAAAGGAATCCTAGATATATAGGGTTCGTGCAAAAATGAAAGAAAGAAACAGAATTTGTCAAAAATCCCTAAACAAACTTAACATAATAACAAACCCTAATAAATGATGGTTACTCTTTAGAAGCAATACAGTCAAAATAAAGAACATTAATACAAAACATTAAAACAATAAATTTATGATCTTTCATCCTTATGTAATGCTCAAGTTATCTTATTTTTAATCTAATATGAGATTTTTAAATCCATACTTGAGTTCCGAGCATATCTAATACTTTATAGGATAAATCCATATTGATATATTTAACAAATTTAATTAGTTACAATTTTTGTACGAAGATAGTCAATTCTTCTTCAAACCATTTTTAACAAATATATTTTAGAAGGATTATCTCCAAGTATTTCGGGATTCTCTCTCTAACTTGGTTCAAATGTACCTCGAACTTCAAATGTTTTGGATTGAGTAGCTAAAAAGCAAACTTTAAAAGTAAAAAATGAAAAAATTGAATGAATTTCATGTAAATTTAAATATGTTGACAAAATAGTAAAACTGTTTTCCAAGGTGGAGTTAATCTCATTTCTCGGTCGCTTATGGGGGTAACCTTCACAGGATTCCATCAATGACGAACCATTATGAAAATCAATAAGTAATTATAATTAAATAAAACTGAAGCAAAATTAAGATCTTCAACTATAGAAGAATAACCCAAACCAAATCAAAATCAATCACATAGAAGTGAATCGATTCCAAACACCCGGCATTCATTTATTAATATAAAAACTCGTTTCCTTCTCCAATTCTTGCTCGCACCTTTTCTTTCTCTCTCCCTGTCTCTTCTTTCAATCTCGTTCGCGTTCTTCGTCGCAAATCCGAAGGAGGATCTCTCTTGCTTTTTCTCTAGGTATACAAATATTTGTATGACGCTATGTTCTTAGCACGCGTGTTTTGGGTTTTGATCTGATCGGATTTGTTATTTCGATCTGTTTTAGGTTTTCGCGATGGCGTCGAAGCGAATTTTGAAGGAGCTTAAGGATTTGCAGAAGGACCCTCCAACTTCTTGCAGTGCCGGTCCATATTTCCCCCATTTTTTATTTTTTTAATTTTTGCCTTTTTCTTTAAGATTTTTTTTGTTGAACTATTTGGTTTTTGTTTGGCCTTAACGGTTTCGATTTAAGTTTGTCCAGGAAGAAACTGATTCCGTTTATTTTGTAGAAAAAATTTGTATACTGTAAAATAACAGTTGAAAATTTTATCTTTGGTTTATAGTTGAGATTTGCTTCAATCGGTTACCGCGGATATTGTTTGAGATTGATCTTGCTGTTGCTTTTAGATTAAAGCAGTGTTTGTTTGGTTCCGTGTTGCAGTGATGAGCTGCGAACTTATTGTGGATTGATGATACGGAAGGAGAAATAATTGGGGGTTTGTGATGAAAGCTGAAATGATTTTCTATATGGACCAAAAGTAGTTTTGTGTTTCATATGTTTTAAGGTTCTTCTAATAGGATACATATTCCCCAACCTCATGATTATTTTAAATTTCATTCACTATTCCATATTTCCTGTTAACATTAATTCCTGGATCACGCATCTATTGGCTGTTGTGTGTTTGATGGCAAAATTATGGAATAAAGGCTGCTGGAGCTGCTGTAGTTGACTTTTATATATTTTTGCTGGAGTGTAGTCCAAACATTATCAAATCAGATTATGTGATCATGGATATTTTAAGGACCAAACATGATCACGTTCCTTCTTGGTTTGTCATCAAGTTCTCAAATCAAACAATGATATGTTGATTTTTCCAATTCTAAAAGTATCTTTTGAAGGGTAAGGAAAAGGTGGTAACATCTTAATTCTAATAAATATTTTTTAGTTTGATATTCTTTAAAAAAAAGGAAGAAATTTATAGGTTGACACAAACTTAATTTAAACTCTTATATAATATCTGATAGGTTACTTGAGAGTAATTTATTTCTGTACAAGCAAAAGATTAATAGTCTTTGGATGACATAGTTGGATAAAACTGCTAGGTACTGTTATTTTCACGTTTTCATTTCCTTGCACTATCATTTAGGAGTTTACACACTTTTAATCAGAAAAATGACAAATTTTAGGTCCTGTTGCTGAAGACATGTTTCATTGGCAAGCAACAATTATGGGTCCTCCAGACAGTCCTTATGCGGGAGGTGTTTTCCTAGTGACTATTCATTTCCCTCCAGATTATCCCTTCAAGCCACCCAAGGTTTGTATATCATTTTGGAGTCTATTTTATATAATGTTTTATACCTTGACTCATTTCCATTAAATGTTTGAAAATTTATGCATGTATCTGAATGTTGTCATCAACATCATATCATTTGTTCTCTAGTGCATATTTATATGTATGGTGATGGATCTTTCAGGTTGCATTTAGGACGAAAGTATTCCACCCAAACATAAATAGCAATGGAAGCATTTGCCTCGATATATTAAAAGAGCAGTGGAGCCCTGCCCTAACCATTTCCAAGGTAGGTTTGTTCATGTATAAGGTGTTTTGAAATGTGTTTTGTTATTCCTCTATTAAAAGTATTGAGGATTTTACATTGACTAGATATATTGTCAAATTGTGTAGTATTTAAGTGGAAGTTCCATTTTACAAGTCAATTTGTGAGTTTGAAGTAGGTTTAAAATTCACTTTTATAGAATGGTATCAAATTCTATCTTAGCAAGATTTGTTAGACTTATTGTGTCACCTGCTTTCATGTTACTATTGACCACCTACAAATATTTAGTGTCACGCTTGACATGTCTGGTTGATTTGAGTGAGGTGTTGGAGATTTCATATTGACTATAAATATGATCAAATTATTGTGCAGACTTCATGTTATAAGTTGTTTTTATGAGATTAAACTTAAAGTTTGCTATCTGAGAATGTAAGGGGTACACTTATGATTACCAAGGTTTGTATAGTGGGGAGAAACGTTACAAGTAGAACGTCTACCCTTGAGTAGCAATAGCTCAATCATTTTCAGATGGAACTATATCTAGTAGGGAAGGTGGCCTTAGGGAAGGATCAAAAGCATGACCTTCCCTATATCATTATTTGTTGAAGATGGGTCCTATATTAAAATATCAATAGGTTGTGAACAATGTTGGTTTTCCTAAAGTGTAGTAGAAACTTCCCAAGTTTTGGTAGAGTCATCTGGTTATTAGGAAAAAAGATTGACAATGGTAAGAAAGTAACTACATATGTCGTTACTATTAGAATGAACAATTGTATGATATGGAACAAACTTAATACCCATAAAGATTAGGAGAGAAACATCAATACGAGCTATGAGGTTATGTACAAAGTATGTGGAACCAAAACCATATATAGGAAGGTTGTATTATATAGATGAGAATGAGGAAAAGTGATAGAGTAGGGTAACACTATTTTAAACTATAAGGGATAACAATATGAAGAATTTCAAATATTAGAGTGAACTAAATATAAAGGAGGCAAAGCTTGTTTATTGTGACAAATAGGGTTGGGCATAATTAACCTAATTGCACTAAACTATAGATTATCTTTACTATATTAAACTATAAAAACTAAACTATTTTTACTGATAACTAAATTATACTATTTTGTGGTTCAGTTTAAAAAAACTGAACCTTTATAGTTACAGTGCAGTTAACTGCATAAACTATCTCTTTTATGTTTATCTTGCATCGTGCTTTGTGATAAAGTCTTTTCCTATCACTTTTTTATTTCAATCATCTATTCACCACGGTTAAAAAGATTTTTTGTCGATGGTCCTGTTGACGTTCTATTTTTACAATTTTAGATTTAATTTTCTCATATTAAACTTATAAGTTTTTATTTCTGATTTAATTTTAGCATCTTACCTTAATTGGGGATTTTTTTATTTTGTTGATATTTGTATTAATTAGCTGTTCTTAAGTTTAGATAATCCAAAGCATAATTAAATTGTGACTCATTCTTATTCAATTCTTCATGAGGCAACATAAATTGACAATAGTTCAGTTTATAGTGTTTAAAATATTTAGCTATCGGACCATAGACAATGCTGGCTGTAACAAATTATTTGGCTTAGACTGTATTAACAAACAAATTATCTGACTTATAATAAATGATTTTTGTTAAATATAAAATTATTTTAATAAATTACATGTAAAAGTTATATTCTGCACATACCATATGATAGAAATAATTTTATATGTATATAGTCTAAAAATATATAATTTATCTTAAAGACAAAAATAAATAACAAAATTTAAAACTCAATAAAAAAAATTTGCCGTAAAAACTGTGTATGGGAAACGTCAAGAGTATGATAAAACTGACTTACGCTTATAATCTGGAAATAGTTTAGTTAATAGTTTAGTTATTAGTTAATTGGTATAAGTTCAGTTTTTTAAAACTGAACTCCTAAACAATACAGTTAATATTAGTTCAGTTTTTTATAGTTTATTAAAAATATAGTTAACTGTAATTTGGTATAGTTTGGTACAGTTTAGTTACTTATGCCCAGCCTTAGTGACAAACATGTCTTCCTAATTGACTAACTAACAATCCAAAGCAGAAAAATCATTTAAACTTTACACCATTTTTTACAGTTTCATTAATCCAGATGTTGTAATTGAACATGAATCACCATCAAAGAGACCGTTAATGCATATACAGTGATGAATAGAGATAGTAATGGTCATGTGACTTACATCCTATATATATCATCCAATCCAATATCCAATCCTATACTTTAATTGAAGGTCAATAATATCATGGAATTAGATCAATTTGACAAAATACAACAAATTCAAAAGGCATTTAGGAAATAAAGAACATAGTCAGTACTAAGTGATGAAAGGGGTTAGGTAGTACCAATTGATGGGATAAGCTCTTCCAAGTTATATCACTCAAGCCAAGGTGGTGGTTTGCAGAAGATTGATGGTGGTGGAAATATGGTACACATATAGTGGTTTTGATGTGATGAGATGATGACTCCTCTTTCTAGCTATATGACTCAAGCAAGAAAGAGAGACTATAGTGGTGTCTGATATGTTCTCAAGAATGGTTCAGCTAACTCAAGAGGAACTATGGATAAAGAAAACCTAGAAGGGATGCTCTAGGTTTGGTGACCTAAGTTGAGTAGTATGACATAAATTTGGTAACATAACAATGCTCAATTCAAAAGTGAATTTATATGGGAGAGACACCTCTATTTATAAACTTAGGTAACCCTAAAGGTTTCTCTAAATTGTAGAAACAAAACCCTAATACTCTAACTTAGAGACAAAGGAAAAATCTTCTCCATTAGGAGCATGCCACATGACAAGAGCATGTGTCTTACAAAAGAGAGTAACTTGGAGACTTTTTTAGCCATGGACTCACAAGTTTCTAGAAGGTTTGCTTTCCAAGTTAAGATTTTTTACCCTAGATTCAAGTGTCTCCTCCATAGGGCCCATCTTCTCTGGGCCCAAAACCTTATACCTAGTCAAAAATACAAATCCCAAACGAAAACCTTGATTATTTCACCCATTATACAAGGCCCAAAAGAAAACCTAGACTATTTGACCCATTATACAAGATTCAAAAGAAAACCCTATACTATTAGGCTCATAATACAAAATCCTAAGAAGCCTATTCTAAAAACTCACTGATGGTCCATGACGATAAAAGCTTGGACCCTCCTTTTACATGATTTCAACCCTTCTTGAATGTTCTTAGCGATGGCTTAGTGGTATGCCATTATCTCTTCCCTTTTGAAAATAGTTTATCCTCAAATCTTCATGTTTCTTTATGGCAAGACCTTTTCTTATTATTGGTCAACTTGGTACCATTCCTCCAGGATCAAAGATCAATCTACAATAATCAAACAAAATTTCAATCACTTTTTGTTTCGTAGGCACAATATATCTCAATGAAAGATTGGAAGGAGGTCTTACGTTAATTTTGAGAGACTTTTCTTGAGAGTTTTCAATGTCTACTTTCCAAGAGTGTTTTTGTCCACTTTGAGTTAATTGTAATCTAGGAAGCAACATTAACTTAGTGTGATTTTGAAAAATTTGAGGAGTTTAAAATAATGGGAAGTTGAAATGAAGTTGAAAAGTTTTCAAAAGTAAAGGTTGAAATTATGAAAGATGATTTAATGATAAATTGAGGAAAGTTCAGATATTGGAAATCTCCCTTTATCATCTTGGTTTCAACTATTATTGAGGGAGTGGTAGGTGCCTTTACTAACACTTTCTCCTCTTCTTTCAATCTCTCTCTCTCTCTCTCTCTCTCTCTCTCTCTCTCTTTTCTTTCTCATTACCAAATGATGGGATAGGCTCCTCCAAGCTACATGACTCAAGCCAAGAGGAGATGGGTGATGGTTTATGGAAGCTTGATGGTGGTTGAAATATGGTAAACATGTGGTGATTTTGATGTGATGAGATGACTCCTCCTCCTCTCAACTATATGACTCAAGTAAGGGAGAGAGGCTATGGTGGGGTTTGATGTGCTCTCAAGAGTTGTTGGGCTAACTTAAGAGGAAGGGTGGCTAGAGAAAACCTAGAAGGGGTGCTTAGTCTTGGTGTCTTAAGTTTGAGTAGTATGGCACAAATTTGCCAGTATAACAATACTCAATTCAAATGAGAATTTATATGGAAGACTCCTTTATTTATAAGCTTAGATAACCCTAAAGGTGTTTCCAAATTGTAGAAGAAAAACCCTAATATTCTAACTTGGAGAGCAAGGAAAAATTGTCTCCATCATGAGGATGGCACATGGCCACTATTAAGGAGAAATCCTCTCCATTGGGGGCATGTCGCATGACTAGCTTGTGTCTCAAAAAAGAGTAACTTGGAAACCATTCTGGCCAAGGGTCCAAGCTTGCACTCCAATTCTTTTGACCTAAATCCAAGTGTCTCTTTAGGGTCCATCCCTTCTTGTCCTACAACCCTACACACTATAACCCTAAGCCCAAATACAATGCCTAAAATAAAACCTAGACTACTTGGCTCATTATACAATGCCCAAAAGAAAATCTTATACTACTAGGCTCATATACAAAGCCCAAGGAAACTTATTCTACTAAAAACTTAACTGATGGTCCATGATGATAAGAGTCTGGGCTCTTCTTTCACATATGACTTCAATCTTTTTTGAATGTTTTTGGCCATGACTATTGGGTATGCCATCACCAATTCTCCAAGCTTGTGTCTATAAATCATTGGCAACAATTATAAAATACAAATTGGTAACTTAAGTTTAAAAAGAAAAGAGAATGATTATGAGATATATAGTTACACCGGAGATGGACCTGGACTCATACTTAGTTTGACAATTGAAGCATATTTTAGACTAGCTAGATCATCTTGGTTCAGACTGGTACGACAAGGCAGGTCCTGGTCTGACTGCTTGTCATTCAGTTCAACATATCAGCAGGATCATCTTGACCAAACTGGTTCATGACCATCCTTGTTCAATTTCCCAACACTAGTACTAGTCTCTTCCTGTATATAATAATTGTGTCTTGAAGTTAAACGTCTTCTTCTGATCCATATGAACGTTGGTTGTTACTGTTGTAGTTTAAATTAAATTTGCTGTTTTGCATCAAGTTCAAGTGACAGGTCTTAGAGCTAATCTTATGCAGGTGGTTAAGCATGTTCAAAATATTTATTGTGGTATCGTTGCTTACTTTGTTCATCTTTAGGTGTTGCTTTCAATTTGTTCCCTGTTAACGGACCCAAATCCTGATGATCCTTTGGTCCCTGAAATTGCCCACATGTACAAGACAGACAGGAATAAATATGAGTCAACTGCAAGAAGCTGGACCCAGAAATATGCCATGGGCTAATTAACATATAGTACGAGGGAGAGCGATTTTTATTTTCAATGTCTAGGCCTAACAGGCTTTGTATGAATATTTGAGGACCCTGAAATATTTCTTCTGTTGTTTGTATTGCAAAATGCAAATGCTACCTCTAAAACAGTGAAATGTAGCCCCAATTAAAAGTTTGTCAAAATTTTAACATTGTATTGGCAGCACCATGGCTTATTTAGAATGTTTGGGTTGCTCTTTTATTATGCACTAAAGCAGCCATTTATTTAAAATCAATGAATTTGATAACTATATATTTTAATTTTCAAGAGTCCATATGGTATTGAGTAGCCCAAGTTTTGATGGACGCTGAATATGGTTTTGGTAAAGCTATACTTCAAGCATAAAATTTTAATCAAGTTCACACTTAGTTTCTATTGAGAAGAAGAAATTAAATCTGCCATATGGTATTGAATAACTATCAAGCTTCACGTCTTGGATGCCCCGGATACTATTTATGATGTTAAGCCACAACTATCACAATAATTACCTAATGTGAGTTTTCCTCTGTTTCCTTCTGACCATTCAGAGCAATTTCTCTTTGAATCGCTGTTAGAGTGAGATAAGTTTTCTGGAGATCTTGTTAGTTGTGGGAGGTGGAGGTATATAAAAACCAAGAGGAACATGCAATTAAAAAAGGAATGGAACGTGACATGTTAAGAGAGATTATATATATAAATGTCGAGATGAACGATAGACTCCCAATTTATAAGAGATAATATTCATACATTTACGTAGATATTTTCTAAATATATATATATATATATATATATATATATATATATATATATATATCATAAATTCAAGCACATAAATGTCAACATCATCAAATATGTCTTTTTTAACAAGTTAAAAATAATTATCTACTTTGACATTTCAAATACTAAATATTCTAAAGGACATCTACCATTTGTGCTTATGAAAAAAAATTATTAAAAGAACAAGAAAACAAAAACAAAAGAACAGGACAAAACTAAACCATGTCCATGAAATATAAAACCCAAACTTTCCAAAAATAAGTTAAATCACTCTAAGCATAGGAATTGATACCTCTTATAAAAATATGAAAAAAAGTCCAAATAGAATACACAACAGAATACCATTTAAAACTTTCATTGTTTTTTAAACCTAAATTAGTTAATTTATTATTAAGACTAACGAGACTATCTAACATTGAAATTTAATAAATAACACTAAATGAAATAAATGTTAACAAATTAACTGTCTATTAAAATAATGTTTTGTAAAAATAGCGTTTTTCAACATATATCATCACAGAGACAATATTTTACAAATAACGTCTAATAAAAAGAAACGTCTCATTATATGTTTAACAAAACACAAAAGCTTAAAATTTTATAACTAATCAGTGTTGAATAGATAAATGTTTTAAAAAAAGAATCGTCTAGAAAAAGCTTGCTAAACGATATAACTTACAAGCAATTTTGTAAAGTGTCTTATGTTTTATATCGTCTAAAGATCATATATCAGTATTTTATTAATTGATGGTCTAAAACATAATCTGCTTAGCATAAGTCAATTGTGTGAGAGCGAATACAATGTTGTTTTTGAAAAAGGCCAATGCAAAATCTTAGATGACCAAGGTCTATCAATATTTTCTACTAATAAATAAGGTAACTTGTATGAAATAGATTTAGATAAATTTCATGCTTAAAGTGTTTCATGTCTAGTATCTATAAATGACGAGGCAATCTCATGGCATAATAAATGTGGACTTGCAAATATGAGATTAATCTCAAAGTTGCAACGTCATGACCTCGTAAGAGGGTTGCCTAAAGTATCATTAAACGATACAATCTTTTGTAGAACTTGTGTGAAAGACAAATAGGCCAAAGGGTCTTTTAAAAGAAAAAATGCTATTTCTACAGAAAGACCTCTTGAGCTGCTTCATATAGATTTCTTTGGACTTACAAGAACTTCATCTGTAAGTGATAAATGCTATGGACTTGTGGTGGTTGACGAATTTTCTAGATAGACATGGGTTTTATTCTTAGTCTATAAGGATGAAGTATTTGATGTCTTTTTTAAACTCTCTAAGAAGATAGAAAATGAAAAAGGTTGTAAGATTGTGTCAATCAAAAGTGACCATGGTGGAGAATTTGAAAATAGTATTTTTCGAAAATTTTGCGAAAACTCTAGCATTAATCACAATTTCTCAACTCCAAGGACACCACAACAAAATAGGGTCGTTGAGAGGGAAAATAGATCTTTACAAGAAATGGATAGAACCATGTTAAATGATTTTAATACTTTAAAGCAATTTTTGGCTAAAGCAGTAAATATATCATGCTATTTTTAGAATAGAATTTATGTAAGGCTTATCTTAAGGGAAACTCCATGTGAATTATGGAAGAATATGAAACCTATCATTTCATACTTTTATCCTTTTGGGTGTCAATGTTTCATCCTGAATATTAAGGATAATTTAGGGAGATTGGACTCTAAGAGTGATGACAAACTCATGCTTGGTTATTTTGAAACCTCAAAAGTGTTTAGGGTTTATAACTCTAGATCGTCTAAGGTGGAAGAAGCCAAGCATGTCAAGTTTAATGACAATGAGCCTGACCATAAAACGTCAGAGCTATGAAGGTTTGAGGAAACACTAGAAGAAGGGTTAACTAGTGTTTCCAAACTTTTCGCAACTTACAATCTGATTATGATGTACATTATATTTGTTGGATAGTTTCATTTGGTTAATAAACATTGTCTTAGTCAGATCATTTACTTAACCAACTTTATGCATCCAAGATGAAGAGTAGATAGTAGACAAATGTAAAACATGTTATGCGGGAGTGAGCTTTAGAAAACTTAACAACTACATCGTCTATCATTAGATGAAAACACACAAGATGTTTTATATTGGTTCACCTTTTAGGGCTACATCTAGTTCTCCTCTAAATTAACTTAGAGGGTTCCATTAGATATTCAATAAAGTACAGTCGAGTTTAACTCACTCCTGATTAAGTAGTATTATTCACCACTCTTGGTATCCCTAAACACTCTTAATCACTTTAAAACTCGTTTAGTTTAGTTTCCCCTACTTCTGGTTGTGTAGTATTCTTCTCTAGTCCTAGTATCCCTAATCAACGAATAACCTTCAATTACCCTAGATCAGTTGAGTATTCGCACCACTCCTAGTACTCAACACCTCACTGAGATTTCCTTGAGTATTACCACAACTCCTGGTACTCAACACCCCATCGAGATTTCCTTGAGTATTAGCATCACTCTTGGTACTCAGTTACCTCACCGAGATTTCCTTTGATTTTTACCCACTCCTGGTTGCATAGTATTGTTCACCACTCCTGGTATCCCTGATCAACGAATAACCTTCAGTTACCCTAGATTAGTTGAGTATTAGCACCGCTCCTTGTACTAGACGATCTCGCCTAGATTTCCTGAACTTGAAAGAGTTAAGTTGTAAGTATTTTGATTCTCTTCAGAATTGCAATCATAGATTGCTTACAAGTTGTTTAGACTATATCTCTTTATGAGAGGATTTGATTACAATACAATGCAATCTAAACACTCACAGGTGTTTCACTCATCTCCCTTTTTCTCTCCTTAAATAAGTAAGCATATAATACAATGAAGTATGAGGGAAATGCTTTACTTTTCTCTTTCTGCCATTCTCTCTTTTCTTATTGTGTCATGCACAAGTAGATATTACAATGAAACTTGAGAGACTACCATATTTTTCACTCTTTCGCTCTTTCTTCAAGTGGATATTCTGATGAAGCTTGAGAGCGTTCTTCTTTTATTGAGCTCTTGTATTTCTCCTTTTCTTTGATAGGAGTGATTTAGCATTGACCGCCAAAAGATATCTCCTTGCTCAATGGATGATGAGATATCTTTATATCTTCATATTTTCTCTTGTCTTCGTGATCTCTTTTTCTTCTTTCTCCTATTCTTCTATTTATACACCCTGTGATTATAACCGTCGTGATGATGCTTGTCTTTTGAGTTGGGCATTGTGACCGTTGACGAAACCTATCTTAAGATTTGTTCCTTTCTAGCTATTTATATAGGTGTTAGGCATAAGATGATGACTCTTATAAGAGCAGATGTGCTTTTCGGAGCTTTTATCAAAAGTGATTTTGATTTGACATTTGGCACAACTTTTGATAGTCTGATCAACACTCCTTTTTACTTTTTTCTTCAACTTTCATTTTGATATCTATAAAGTGGACGTTCGTAGTGATTGTCCTTCATAAGGTAATATATATATATATATATATATATATATATATATATTATGTCTTTTAATTGTTTTAGTCGAAGACATTGTCTCGACTTGTATCATTTTTTAGAGAAGCCAAATATTTACTTTAGGTATCTTAAGCATTGAGCATTTAACTCAATTCTCTCTCAAACACCTTTAGACTAGACATCCTCTAGTGATGCGTCTATGTGTTCTAGCCTAAGTGTTTTTCTATTTCCTAGGACCTAAGTGTTTTCCTATGATTTTTATGTTTGGGGTTTAGGTTCTACTATTTGTTTGTTTATTATCTAAGTTTTCTACTTGTGTTTTGTCCTACATTTCTTATCCTAATTTCTTTGCTGTTTTAATCTTTCTGCCTGACATGTTTTGTTTCTTATCCTACCTTTGTGAAGTTGTGATTTCATTGTCTTTGGGCCTTGTGTTCTTCTTGTCCTGGCCTATGTCTTCAAGTTTCTTCAGAGTGTTTTTTTTTTCTATTCTAGGTTTTTTTGTCCTAGTGTCTAACTAGAGGGTTGGTTTTCTTTAATGCATTGAGGTGTGTTTGGCTGCTTTATCCTGATGTTGAACTATGGTTGTTGAGGTGTGTTTCTGCTGTTCTATCCTATCTTGAGGTTTTTCTAGCCTATTTTTTTCTATCCTAAGGTTGGTTCTTTAGTTTTAGGATATCCTATTAGAGTGTTCTAAAGATTGATGTCCTGTCCTGAGAGTTTTTCTAGTTAGAGTTAGCTTTTCATACACAGGGACTTCTTCGTTTATGTTATTTAGTTAAACTTCAAAACCAAGATCAAGTTTTCTTTTAGACGAACTTGTCTTGTAATACCTTGATAATCTTTCCCGGTTTTCTACTTGGACGAGCATGTATTGTAACGAACTTGTCGTACCTTGACAATCTCCCCCTTTTTGTTGTTTAACAAATACACATACACATACAAGTTTTGATGTTTAACAAATACACGTACCTAAACAAACATATTGTTCTTGCTAGAAAGAGTCTCACTAGAGTATGTAATTCACTCCCCTTTATTTGTAAAATATCAAAAAAAGGTTTAGAGAATTAATTAGCTCCCCCTGTTTTGTTGCATCTTTGTTTTCTTATATCGTTGCGGATTTTAAGTTTTTAGTTTTCTTACCTTTTCTTATTGTCGATGAATTCTTAAAAAAAAATCAACAAGTATTGACTACTTTATAGAAAATCAATCAGAGCTAAAAGATCAAACGAAGAGTAAGACAACAGTTAATAGAAGCAACAAAGATAGTTACAGTAAACGGTAACAACATGAAACATGAATAACAAAACAAACAAACAAACAACAAAAACTAATGTTGTGGAGAGTTCTGCACAAACTTCAAAAGATTAGTAAGACGATCTTCTAGAGCCCTTATGTGCTCCCCTAAAAGCCTTTCAATTCTTTGAGTTTGACATTCATTTTGCTGCATGATCAATTCCCCAATCTTATTGACTATCTCTCCATCATTGTCGGAAGATTCGTCTGAAGAACTTGTCTTAGCAAGCTTCTCAACCCACTTTCTCTTCAACCTCTTCTTTCCACTAGAAGATTCTCCTAGTGTTAGTGGTTGCTTCCTAGGATTCTCTTTTGGTGAAGCAAGTAGAAGTCTTTCTCCTCTAACAGCTCCACTTAAGATAATGATTTCCAGATTTGGGCTTGGAAAGGATGGCTCAAAGATATGTGGTTGAGGATCTTCATGTGAGAAAGAAACCTAAAGATGAGACGAGAGCATTATCGTCCTTTAGTGTTTGTGTTGTAGTTGGCTAGGGTTTGGTTTAGATGAAGAAGAAGGAAGTGAGGAAGGTTGAAGGGATTGTTGGTCAGCATATTAAATAGGGCAAACTTCTCAAGCTCTATGACCTTCTCGAAGGGATTGGACGATAGGATGGTTCTTCTGCATACATGAAGCAAATTCCTGGCTTCATCAGTCAGCAGGTCGACAATGATGTCATCATTGATGTATCTTCTTTCGAAGTTCTCACCATAGAGAAATTTTTTTACCTTCCAGTCGAAGGCATACGCTTTATCCCAGTTGTCAATGAAACAATCAAATAGTTGGGAGTAGTCTATTCCATTCGTAATGATGTTGGAGGTGATAACTACTAGTCTTCTACTGATAGTCGACACGATGTGACCATGTTCAAGTAGAGAGTTTTTCGTAAACTTTCTTACCGGTTCGACTAGGATGGGCTCATCCCAGAACAACAAACCTTCGACTCCATGCAACCTTATTCCTTACTAGTACAAAAACACTGTATAATTCGGTGTTTTTTGGCCTATCACGTCGAATTCGAGGCCAACGTCATATTGGGAGACGCTAAATTGACGCCAGCTTTAAAAAATTCGACGTTAATTGTCGTTTATCAACGTTGGATTGTTCTATGTCCGACATCGGACATAGAGCAAATTGATGTCAGATATTGCGCTATGTCCGACGTCAATTAACGTCTGTTGAATTTATAACAAACGTTACTTGACGTTTGTTGTAAGAATAACAGACGTCAATTTATGGGATCTTTTTAAAAACTTTTGTCAATATTTTATTCCACTGAAACCATGAAAAATCAATATACAATACAAGAATACACCACAAAAATATCCAGAATATTAGAAGTAGTAACAACCAATGAAAAGTGCAACAACCAATGGAAATGCAACAACCAATACTAATAAAAAATAAAAAATGAAACTAACCGTGAAGGTGAGGAAGTGGACATGTGCTACTATGAGGGTGAGGAGAAGACAACCACAACCGAAGAGGGAAAAAAGAGAACTCAACGATGTTCCAAATGGTATCTATGCACGAAACTAATCAGTTAAAATGAAAGGAAATCATATATAAATTCATTAATCAATGGACATTTGTGTTACATGAAAGAAACATTACCTTTGGTGGTCACCGAAGAGAACTCAACTTGCTCCAAATGGTGTATATGCACGAAACTAATCGGTTAAAATGAAAGGAAATCATACATAAAGTCATAAATCAACGGACATTTGTTTTAAGTGGAAGAAACATTACCTTTGGTGGTCGCCGAAAGCTTCCCTAGAGACATTTGACCAGCAATGAAGAAATTGCACTAAAAAATAGTGAAGCAAGTGTTCTTTGTTGCGCTCTTAAAATATCTTCATCATCAAATTAATGTTTGTTCCTTTGACCAACAGACGTCTAATGAGTCTCTTAAAATATCTTTGTGCTCAAACTTTTATGAATTTGAACACCAATAGACGTCTGTTCTTTGACCAACAGACTTCAAAAAGGCAATTAACATCTGTTCCTTCGACCAATAGATGCTTAATGGGTCTCTGAAAATATCTTCGCGCTTAATTTTTTATGAATTTGAACACTAAAAGACGTTTGTTCTTTCACCAACAGACTTCAAAAAGGCAATTAATGTATATTCCTTTGACCAACAAATGTCTAATGGGTCTCCTAAAATATCATCGAACGTAGTTTTTTTTATGATTTTGAACACTAAAAGACGTGTCTGTTCTTTTACCAACAGACTTCAAAAAGGTAATTAACGTTTGTTCCTATGACCAACAAACATCTAATGGGTCTCTTAAAATATCTTCACGCTCATATTTCTATGAATTTGAACACCAATAGATGTTTGTTCTTTCACCAACAGACTTCAAAAAGGCAATTAACATTTGTTCCTTTGACCAACAACAGTCTAATGGGTCTCTTAAAATATTTTCGCGCTTTATTTTTTTATGAATTTGAACACTAAAAGACATTTGTTCTTTCACCAACAAACTTCAAACAGACAATTAACGTTTGTTCCTCTAACCAACCACGTCTAATTGGTCTCTTAAAATATCTTCGCCTTTAATTTTTTATGAATTTGAACACTAAAAGACGTCTGTTCTTTCATCAATAGACTTCAAAAAGGCAATTAACGTCTGTTCCTCTAACCAACCGACGTTAATCGTGTGATTTTATTTACAATATTGCCACCGATCATTTTTAACGTTGGGTACTTGGTTGTCAGACGTTGAGCTTTAGACGTTGTACGCCCATTTTATACTAGTGATTCTATCCCTTGGAGCTCGATTAGCGAGGTCACGTCTTCTAACATGAGAGTCTCATTCCTTGAGACCTTGCAACTAGTTAACCTTTCTGCTGTTTCCAGAACGTCTGCTATAGCAAGAGCGACCATAATGGTTTTGCTAAGGTCTTGAAAAGGGATAAGGGTGAGGAGGATTGAAAGATTGGTTAGACAGATGTGAGTGATTAACTCATTTAGATGGAGGAGAATTTAAAGGATTTTTTACCAGGCAAGAAAGACCTTTGGGATTTCTGAGTTATAAGGTTTCAAAGACTTACTCGAATTTCAACTGTCAGAATTAGAGGGAAATCATTACGCATTAAATGCGTGTAATTGGGTTTTGTGTAACGTGCGAAGGTGAACTGCCTTTTTCTCTTATGTGGAAGTTTGAATGCTATCGTGGCGAGGGCTTAGTGGACACGTTACGAACGCAAGTGTCACATTGATAGAACATATAGAGGGTTTTCTATCTTTTCCGACTCGTCACGCGCTTTCAGTACTGAACAATCTATCCTACACTATTTCCTAAGAAAGATTACCTAATGGGATAGTGGTTTCCTAGATGGTATTCTAATATTAACCTTTTAGGGATTTCCTTGTCAGAACGGTGCAACATAATGATTAGCGCGTTCAACAAACCAAGAGGAGGGTGAATTGGTTTCTTATCGCAAATCATTTTTTAATAATTTTCATGTAAATATAAAAATTCTTTAAAAGAATTTAGACAAATTAAAGAGTAAGGAAGAAAGAAAATTGCACAGTTAATTTTTATACTAGTTCAGATCACACAGATCCTACGTCTAGTTGTTAATCTGAATCGAGAATTAACGCTTCACTAGCACAAACCAACAAGTTGTTACAATCACAAAGAAAATAAAACAGTTTAATTTAGAACACCTTTTTTGTTACCCCAAGAGATGAAACTCACTTCCCCTGAAACCCAGAAGGGATGAAAACCTCCTCCGAATGCTTCACGAAGGATGATGACCTCCTTTGAATCTTCACAAAGGATGAACACCTCCTTTGAATCTTCATAAAGGATGACAAACTTTCAACTCAGCCACAACAACAACATTCAATCACACTCCCAGTGAAAGTTCTCGCTCTATGCCAACACGCCAAGTTTTGATGTCCACAGCACAAGGGTTACTCAAACCCTAGAAAACTTATCACCATACACAACAGATAAGAATTTCGAAATATGGTTATCATATGTTTTATGTTAGAATGAGAATCCCGAAAAAATTTATAGAGATCTCACTCAAGGATACCTCCAAAAATCCATTGTCAACTGTTTAACGTGTAATAATTGATTATCCAGATATGGTAATCGATTAAGCATTAATGAATGCACAACGATCGAAAACTTGTTTGAAAAATCTCATAATTAGTCGTGATAATCAATTATGGCAAGTCATAATCGATTATTGATAATCGATTATTATAAGTGGTAATAAATTATCTTGAGTATAAACGAGGTTTTCTGATTCAAAATGATTTTTAATGCAACCTCAGGCAAACAATGCACAAAATCAAATATAAACCACATCATATACATCAATATACTAAATTACAAAAACTTTAATATAAAAATAAGTCTTCTTGAAGATCTTCCTGCAATAAGAGCAGTTAAGACTTGACTTTAAGACATCATAAAAATTTATTCTCTTCTGCTTTATGCTAACATTCCTAACCCTAATTAATTCCTAAAATCTTTTGTCTAGAGAATTATTATCCTATGCATTCCGTCTACCTTAGAGGTTTACTATGGATTTTATGTCAACCAGATGCTCCTATGTTGTTTGGAAGATTTTAGTATGATTTTTTAATTTAACAGTAATAAGCTATAGAGATATTTCGTCATGCATTAAATTTCCATAGGTCCTGAAATAATAACTTGCCATTCATCCATTTTAACATATTACTATGTTTTCGGGAAGTTATAACATTTTATAGAATAATTTAATATTAAGTGAAGGATAATGACTCGTACCTATTTCTCCATAGCTTAGCTTTGAACAAATCGTTCAACTTGTAGAGATAGCTTCCATCTTGACTCCTTTACAATGAGCTTTATGGTTGACTTATGCTCATTGGTGTCTCTTGATTTCTTCGATGGATCACCTTGGTTCCTGGTTCTTATCATTCTTAGATAAGTGATAAAGATTTGTATGTGAGTCATGAGGTATTCCTTCAAAGTTCTTCGTGGACTTACCCAAGTCCCTTCCTATACTTTTCAGCATTGACTCATGTAAATTCTTTCGAAACTAGTGAGCATTGGTGGTTGATCCAAATAACTTGTTTATAGTTGATTGAATATACATTCCTTTATATCTTCAAAACTCTTATTTTCATTCCTTCTAAAAATAGAGATTTCTTTGATGAGCATTTCCTTTCAAGGAGAAGAGGTTTTTCTGTCAGAGCGGTGCAATGAAATGGTTAACACGTTCAACAAACCAAGAGGAGGGAGAATTGGTTTCTTATCGCAAATCATTCGTTTAATAATTTTCTTGTAAATATAGAAATTCCTTAAACCAATTTAAACAAATTTAAAGAGTAAGGAAGAGAGATTGCAAAAGTAATTTTTATACTAGTTCAGATCACACAGATGCTACGTCCAGTTGTTAATCTTAACCGAGAATTAAAGCTTCACTAGCACAAACCAACAAACTCTTACAATCACAAAGAAAATAAAAAAATTTAAGGTTAGAACACATCTCTTGTTACCCTAAGAGATGAAACTCACTTCCCTTGAAACCCACAAGGGATGAATACCTCCTCTGATTGCTTCATGCAGGATGACCACCTCCTTTGAATCTTCGCAAAGATGAACACCTCCTTTGAATCTTCGCAAAGATGAACACCTCCTTTGAATTTTCACAAAAGGTGACAGACTTTTAACTCAACAACAACAACAACACTCAATCACACTCCTAATGAAAGTTCTCACTCTATGCCAACACACAAAGTTCTCAAAGCCACCGCACAAGGGTTACACAAACCCTAGAACACTTATCACCTCACACAACAGATAAGATTTCCGAAATACACTTATGTCGTATGTTGTATATTAGAATGAGAGTCCCAATCAAATTTATATAGATCTCACTCAAAGATAAATATAATTAAGCCTTTAAACATATTGCTCCCCCTTTTTTATTATTATTAAAAAGAGTTATGTGTATAAAAATTCTCCTCGTAAATTAGAGAACTGTGCCTTAATATAAGCCATAAATAAATGGGATAAAAGGCAAGTTTATTTTTTAAATAAGATGAAACATAACATAACAAAAAGAAAGAGATACACTATGCGAATGAAATACATGAGGGGTGACTACTACTTATCACTATCCCATAAATGCATGAGGGGTGACTACTAGTCATCCCTATCATCTAATCCCCTAATAAGAGAGCAAACTTCCTCATGCCTAGATTCTTGAAGAAGAGACATAGCAGATAACTGCCTAGACAATCTCTCTAGGGAGTAAGAGTGATTGGCTGATGCTGGTGCAGATTGTCCCGCTTCATCTTGAGCGTCGTCCATCTCCTGATCGTCATCTTCATCTACTGGGTTCCCCACATCATCACGATGGATGTAGGTATTGCCTTGCAAGATGAATCCCATCTAATAGAGAGCGGAACTGCCAATCTTGTTGCTAGGATGAGTGCTCTAGAGTGCCTCAGTCGAGACATCTACTCCCTTATACTCATAAATTCTAGAAACCAGCAAAGCATAAGGTAGAGGATAATGAGTATACCTCTTAGGCTTCATCATGGTGTCGTAGATGAGGCTTGGCCAATGAATCATAATTTCATTGACTATCCCATAAATGATGATCAGGTCGGCTTTTGAGCACTGAGGATAATTTGAAGCACGAGGACACATCAGCCACACAATCAAGTAGTGGACATGCCTTTCATTTCCCTTAAGGCCACCCACCAGCAACTCCTTCCTATTCACATGTACCTCAGGGTTCTTTAGGAATGAACGAAAGGCCAAGATTTTGTTAAAGCCTTCGAGCCCTTGGGTCAGCACCACCGCATCTTCATCAAGTTGAAGTTGCGCCACAATGGTCCAAATATCATCATCCAAAATAATATCTACTCCTTTGACTTTGGTAGAGTAGTCCCCATCTCTAACTTTCAAATTGAAATGAAAGACTTAAACCAGATCAAGATAGTATTTACCTTGCAAATCCAGTATAGATTGAATACCTTGATGAAATAGAAGAGGTGGGAACTGGAATCCATAGACATGAAACCAATTTAGATCAACAACTTTGTTGATATCAACTTCCTTTTCGTTCCAAAACGCTATAAACTCACAATGTTTCTCCTAATCCAAGATCCACCTGCTCAAATTATTAGCTCGAGGTCTTGGATCGATAAAGGTAGATGGGCAAGATCTTCTTCTGGTAGGAAGTTTCCTTCGATCAGCCATGTTAAAGGTTGGAGTAAAGAAGATCTAAGGCGTTGGAACTAACAATGCACAAGAAAGGACCAAGATTGCATAAAATGTTTCACAAATATAAGATACTTAAATGATGTGAAAACAATCGATTATGGACCCCTATATATATAGAAAATGGACAAGGAATGCAACAAAACATCAAAATGTAGCCGTTTATAGCCGTTAGAACGACTAGAAAACGAGTTCCAACAGTCATGTTCGCCTAATAATCGACTATTACTCGATATAATTGATTATTGTTTCAAAAATAAAAGCCCAGAAAGTGAAAATTGATTATGGCTCAGAATAATCGATTATCATCATGGGATAATTAATTATGCCATGATAATTTTCAGAAATATGAAAAATGAAACATACAAGACCCTTAGGAAATTTCCAGGATCCCCAAATCCCTTCTAAGCTCATAAAATCTGTCCTTGGGAAATGCTTTGGTGAAAATGTATGCTAATTGGTATTTGGTATCAATATATTCTATCTCACAATCCCCCTTTTGGATATGGTCTCTAAGAAAGTGGTGCCTAATCTCTATATGTTTGGTTCTAGAGTACATAATGAGCTTGTTTCTTAGAATGTCAGGAAACTAAGGAACTACCCAACATGTGACATGTACCACCTGTGCTTTTTCTATCTAGCTTGGTACCTAACACAATTACATATACTTTGCATGATATCTGGCCTACTAGATGAAAGATATAACAATGAACCTATCATGCCTTTATAGTTTGGTTTACGGGCGTACCTGGTTCGTCCTTGTCAAGATAACATGATGTAGCCATAGGAGTTGATGCCTCCTCAATTTTCTCCATTTCAAACTTCTTTAGGATTTCCCTACAATATTTGGTTTGAGAAAGAAACATATCTTCTTTCATTTGCTTGATTTGTAAACCAACGAATAATGTCAATTAACCCATGATTGACATCTCAAACTCACACTGCATAGTCTTAGCAAAATCCTTGCAAAGAAATTTGTTAATTGTTCCAAATATAATATCATCAACATATACCTAGGTAAACAGGATATGTTTTCCTACTATTTTTGTGAATAAAGTGGAGTGAACTTTACCTCTATTAAATCTATTTTCTAATAGAAAAATGCTAAGCCTTTCATACCAAGATCTAGGTGCTTGTTTTAAACCATAAAAAGCTTTATTTAATTTAAAGATGCGATTTAGATATTTATAATCTTCAAAACCAGGTGGTTGTTCAACAAACACATTCTTTAAGATAACAATTTAGGAAAGCACTTTTAACATCCATTTGATATAACTTAAATTTCATAATAGATGCATAAGTAAGAAGTAGGCGTATTGCCTCTAACCTGACAATAGGAACATATGTTTCACCATAATCAATACCTTCTTCTTGACTATAGCCTTTTGCAACAAGCCTAACTTTATTCTTGGTGATGTTTCCATCTTCACGCATTTTGTTTCTGAACACCCATTTAGTTCCTATCATTTGATGAGTGCTTTCCCTAGGGACTAATTCCCAGACTTGATTTCTTTCAAACTGGTTGAGTTCTTCTTGCATTGTTACACACCACTGATCGTCTTCTAGAGCTTCCTTCGCGTTCTTAGTTCTAACTGTGAAACAAATGCCACAATCATGCAATAATTTGCTAAGTTTCTACAAGTACTTACCCCGTTTGAGACCTCTCCAATAACATTGTCTAGTGATAATCCACGGGGTTGTTGCCATGTCTTAGCTAAATCTTCAAGTTGAGGATTATTTGTCTCATCAACTGTTGTCTCTAGCAAGACTTCTTCTTCACCTACATCTGATTCATCTGACTTAAGAGGTTTTTCCTCAAGGTCCACAATTTCGTCAAAGACAACATGTATAGATTCTTAAATAATTCATAAGGAGTACATTTTAGAATATGACGAATAAGTATTCTATTTAAAACATAACGTGCAGTACGCACAACGTCAGCTTAAATATATTTTGGAATATTTGATTCATTCAATAAAGTTCTTGAAATTTATTCCAAAGATCTATTCTTTCTTTTCTAAAACTTCATTTTGTTGTGGAGTTCTAGGTGTAGAAAAGTTATGAGAAGTTCCACATTCTTCACAAAAATTTTCGAACGATTCATTTTGAAATTCCCCTCCATGATCGATACGAATAGATTTAATTTTCAAATCTTTTTCATTTTGAACCTGTTTTGCAAACTTTTCGAAAACTTTGATAGTTTCACCTTTTAGAGTAATAAAGAATGTGCATGTATACCTCGAATTGTCATCAACAATAACTAAAGCATAATAATTTCCCCCAAAACTTTTACTCTGATATGTATTTGTAATATACATCTGTTATACTGTTTCAAATTGATAAACCGACCTCTGTTGTACATCTGATGATCAATCATATAATGCTCACATTCTAGTATAGTGCCACATCTCTTTATGATAGGGGGTCCATCATATTCTTAATGGTCTGTAAGTACTTTTGATGTTGTTTAGCACATGATTACTCCATGTTACTTGTTTTGCCATTTTTTGCTAATGCCCAAAGGGGCAGAGTAACTGGAAAACATATTTCTTGTTGTGCATCATTAAAAAAGGGGGACCTTGTTGATAGGGGGATCTATAACTACCCTACATATCTATGTTTTTGATGATGAACAAGAAAATGGTTTTATGGTTTCTTTCACAACAAATGGCATAACAATCGCTTTATCATTATTGTATTTGTGCTTAATGTGCTTGATATTTGTATTCATTGGTTGTTGATGAATCAAGCTATAAAACAGATTGAACATGTCATTTCTAGAAGAAATAATTGGTTAAACAATGTATACAATCTGTTAGATTTCTCTAGATATCTTTGTATGCTTATTAGGGGCAAATAGTTGTGTAATAACCGATTACATTAGTTGTATAATTGATTAAAACACGTTGTTATGCCAATACATGTTTCTTTAGTGTATTGATCTATTTAGAATGAAAGTTGATTTGAAAATTTTCTTAAGTGTTGAACATAACCGATTAAATAAGTTTCACAATCGGTTAAATAAGTTTCTCTTGTCAAAATCAATTTCATTTAAAGCCTTAACTGTTTTTAACGGTCAAATGAATTTATTAATGGCTAATGAGAATTATATAATTGATTGCTTGCGTTGTATAATCTGTTAAATCAAAACAAAGGAAAATCTGTTAAAGCAAAAGGAAAAGCTTAACAGATTACATAAATTTCGTATTTGATTGGAATGCGTCAGGATTCAGAAAATCCTATAAATAACTATCTTACGCGCTGTTTCAAACTAATTCATTTGTAATCACTTTGATAACTAACATTTTGATTGAGATTTGATTACAGGAGTGTCCAAGAACTGTCTTGAAGAATCAAGGATCAAATTTAGGTTTTACACATCAAGATTCTATCAAGAAGGTGGGCTAGAATTGTACTGATTCATTCTGCAGTACTGGAGTGTACCTGAACATTTTGCAATCTGTGTATTGTGTTCTTGTGCTGTTATGCCAGGGGAAAGAACAATGGTTGTTCTCATTAAGAGATGAGATTGTTCTCAAGGTGTAAAGAGAGTTGGGATTGTTCTCTGTTTGGTAAGAGTGTGAAGGTGTTCACCTCTTGTTTGCTATAGTGATTTTGAGTGGGGTGAGAAGTACATTGAGAGGGGATATCTCCGCATTCTTGTAACTCTATCATTATAGTTGAATCCCTTCAACTCAGGTTGTTGAAGGAAGACTGGATGTAGGCTTGGCCGAACCAGTATAAATGGCTTGTGTTTATCTTTCTATATCATTGCTCTTTTATTGTTGATTTAGAACTTATTGTTTTATTGATTTCAAGAAAACCAAAGATTTTGCAAAGCTTTTGAAAAGATAAACTTTTTAAGCAAAATCCAATTCTCTTTTATATCGGCACTAGACAGTCGTGTGAGAACCTGATTAATTAAGACTTAAAAAGAATGAGATCATTGGTTTCAAATGTAGTTGTAGAAAATTAAATATGAATGCAGTTTAGATCAATTGAAGAGAAACACACAGATGAACAAATGTTGTTTGTATTATGAGATGAATATGTTGTTGGGGTTAGATTTCACCAAGTTTACTCTCATGTATATAAGAATTCTTCTTCATTCATTAATGTTAACGTCACTCACTAAATTACTTAAAACTCGATCCCTCAGTGAAGAAAGCATATCCTTAATTACTAGTTCATACAATTCCTAACATCCCTAGTAATTAATTCTGAAGATCAAGAGCTTAAGACGACCAAGACTCATACCCCCATCCCTAAAAAATACTGTTCTTGGGAATAATTCTACAAGAACCTGAATTGTAAGGAACCTCCCGACACTCATGCAATTCATACATCATGCTATGAATGAGTTAAACAAAGCAAACGTTGAAACAGAAGAATTACCCTAGCAATTAATGAAAGAAGCATATATTATTAAGAATCAATTCAAATACATGAGAGTTCACAACGTTACATCATCCCCCAAAAACAAATAGAAGTTAGTTCACCATAGACATAGTGAAACTAGATGAACAATGGAGAAGAGATAGGTAAACCCTACAAGTTGAAGATGGAAGTTCCCGCATCCAAATCCGCCTTCAGAGAGTGGAAGAGTGTGTTGCTGCGCCTCCTCTGCCAAAGATACAAAACCTAGGGCGTCTGGGTCCTTTAGATAGAGCCAAAACAAAACAGAAACAAGGCCCAGGCTCGTCTCGCTAGCGCTCAACACCCCACTTAGGGCACCCGGGCGGTATGCAATACTCAAATTTGACGCTCAGCTTCACTCAAAGGGCAAACAGGCGTAGTTTTTCAGGAAAAAATGACACTTAACGCCCCAAAAAGGGCGCCCAGGCGGTGTGCGACACCTTCTAGAGTTGAGGGCTCCTAAAAGGGCGCTCAAGCTTCATGCATTCCTCCCTTTTGGTGCTTTTCCAGGCCTTTCTGAGCTCCATCTCCTTGGCACTTCAGCTCTGCTTTCCATATTATCTCATTTCTTGCCAAAACAAGGAAATTTAATCATAGAATCATCAAGGTCAACCTCAACGCTCTTATTCACACAACTTAATAGAAAAACATGATTTCAAGCAAGTTCCTAAGTAGAAAAGGGTGCATTTAGTATCAGAATTTCATCACAGATAACGGTATTTTCAATCGTTATCACAACCCCAAACTTATAACTTTGCTTGTCCTCAAGCAAAACAAAATGTAACTCAGCTCTTCACAATACTTACTATAATGGTTCAACATTTTTCACAACTTTTTCTTCCAGGACAAGAAATCACTTTTATCAACTCAGCAAAAAGATGTTAGTCAAGATGTACAAGTACCTTAATTCAATCAAAATCAATGTGATGCTCATATACTTCACCAAATGCTACCCTTATGAATGATCGATCAACCAAGCATAGATGAAATCATGAATTCAAAGAACTACTCCTCATCAAGGAAAGTGTTTCACTCAAGCACTCAAAAGTATATCACTTAAGCACTCAAAAGTGTATCACTCAAACTCAAAGGTGTATAGTGAGGTGTTTCTTTCACTCTGCTATCACAATGTTACACAAATTAACTTTGCCTTTCATTTAACCAGAATCAAACACACTCATAATCAAGTTTTCATCAAAGGTCTTTTCATGGCTTGTAACGTGGCTGGGCTAAGAAGAAAATTGGTTTTTTCGGACAACAAAATCCTTGAGTTAAGAGAGACATCTATGATTTATTCAAACACAACTTCTCTTTTCAAAAACCTTCTTCACTTATTCCCAGCTTCCCTTGTAGTGAGCTTTTCTTTTCTTTTGCTTTTGCTTTTCATTTGCTCACTGCTTAGCTCAATGCTCTTTCTTTCCTTTTTCAAATTCCCAGAAACCCCAAACTTGGACCTTTATCAATACCTCACAAATGTTCTCAACTTAACTCAAGGTAAATATTTTCAAAAAGGGTTTTCAAAACATACATAAGGCTCAAGGTTTAAAGGTTAGAACAATTTGTTCTGATGAAAGTTCTGATGCGCGCCAAGTGTTCGATGGAATGTTTTGTGAAGGTTGGATGTGTGTGTGATGTATCTCAAGCTCAAACAACCTTCCAAAGTGGAAGGAAGCTAGAGGAGGACGTGCGAAATAGGCACAAGACAGTGAAGTCGAAGCAAAGATGCCTGGATAAATCTCAGCAGCATTTCTTTATAGCATGCAAGTTGCAAAATACATGGAGATGCACCTTTCTTTTATAGGTTAAGAAAGGGCTCTGAAACTTGCCTTGCAAGCTTCTATATTTACAAAAGAAGTGTGTTGGAGAAGCTACAAAGCTTGGTATGTAAGTTTCATAAGCCAACAATCAACACGTGCTTTAAAAAGAAAAAGCTGTCAAAAATGGCTAAGCTCAGGAAGGTCGTGGCTGGGCGCCCTGCACAATCCGGAAGGCAATTTTGCGTTGCAGTCTCAATTCGGAAGCTACTGGATGCAATCCGGAAATGATGTTTTCTTCTCCATTTTTGACCTCCTTTTCTTCCTTTAGCTTGGCAAGCCTTCTAAGATGCATAGCCATGGTTTCCAACCTTTATTTGTGACCTACAAAATAATGCAAATGTTATTTAGCAAAGTAAATCCATCTAAGACTTAGATAAGGAAAGAACTTTAGAAATTCTTATTCTACTTTCCTTTCTTTAGTCTTAGTTTAAGTTGTTTCTTCTTTAGATGGAAATTCCTAAAGGAGTTGCCATCATTAACCTTTTGATTATCTACTCATTTTAGATGGAAAGTCCTAAAGGAGTTGCCATCTAAGTCTTAGTCTTACCGATTCCAGCCACACCGACCAATTCCTTTTATCCTTTAATTCTTTCCTATTACCCTTTACAACCTTTTACACCCTAATTCAAACAATAGGAACAAGTACTTTACATCATCAAAGCAAACCCATAACACCCATTTACATTGTCAAAGAAAAGCCACAACATCCCGTGACACCAAAGTTCAAATTCAAAGGAAGAAACACAGAAAAGGCAAAATTGACATGCTACCACGATCCGAAAACAAAAGCATGGAATAAAAGCGTTAATCTAAAAAAAAAATTAGGCAACGAAACACATAACATAAGCGTCAAAGCAATGCACGTGAGAGAGGGCTTATGGTTAATGGCGAGAACTCACAAGAACGTAACTTTAATGGCGACGCGTTAAACCTCCGTGGGTGTACTGGTTTTTTGAAGGAGGCAGGGCTTGCGCACAATTTTCTTGAACCCTTGCTGGCTATCGCACTTGATGAACCTTGACCGACGAGCAATGACAGAGAAGATAACGCAACAACGACTTGCTCCATAAATGTAGGTTTGGGACAAACTCGTGAAATTTGGGAGCAAGCACAAAGAGAAATTTGGGTGCAAATAGGAAGTGAAATTTAGGGGCAGTGGGTTTGATGAATCTAAAATTTAGGGAAAAGGGGGAAAATTTTGGCTGAGAGTAAAAAGAAGCTCAGAGGAAAAAGAGCACGCAGACGGGCGAATTGAAAACTTTTTTTCAAATTTTTTTAAAGGTCGAATAGATAACGCTATTTTAAAAAAGCTCTATCTATTGTGTTGAAATAGACAACAGTTTTTTAAAAAAGCGATATCTATTGGTCTATTTCAAATTATGAATTAAAAAAAATAATATTAATTACCTATGTATAACGCTTTTTTAAAAAAGTGTTATCTATTATCATAGGTTTAGATAATGTTTTTTTTAAATAAGAGTTATATATTGTTCCGCACATTCATCGATAGTGCTTATTAAAAAAAACGTTATCTATTGGACGCTATTTATAACCAATTTTATAGTAGTGTCATTTCTAGTCAAAGGTGTTAATACTCGATATCAATGCTTATAGTATTCTCTTTTGAATTTTTTGTATTGATGAATGATTGGTATAATCTTATAACTTGTACTATAGGTTTATATATATATATATATATATATATATATATATATATGATATATATATATATATATGATATTCTTTTTGTAAATTATTTTATTATGAAAGTGTTGTGTTTTCTTGTGTTTATGTTCTTTTATTACAATGATCACTTTTATTGATGTAAGTAGATGAAGCATGAGTTGATCTATTTTAGGAGGGATATGTTGTTGCTATCTTATTGTAGGTTTTCTTTCCTTGTTCCTAAAATCTTAAGAAAGACTCTAAGTTTCTTTGTTGTACCATAGTTTTCTTGAAACTACATATCTTTGTATCTCTTGTTGCTATAATTATACCTTAGAATAACTAATAATAATTCTCTAGATGGTGGATTATTTATTTAAATATTATTATGAAATATCTTATTTTATTAGTTTTATACTACTAAAATAAAATGTTACATAAAACTATTCTAATATTTTTTAAATTAAATTATCATGGTGAAATATTGTCTATATATCTTAATAAAATGTTTTATTGAGTGAATATTAACAAATCTTGTCATTCGAATTCTAACAAATTTGTTAAGAGCTATTTTATTTGGCCTAGCAAATTGAACTTTTTTTATAATGAAAATCAAGTGAAAAAAATTATAATATAATAATTAAGTCGGATTATTATTAATTATATTATGCTTTGAAGAGTTATTAACCAAAACTAATCCATGTATGAATAATTAAACATCGAATCCATAATAAATAAGGTAAAATTTAATATTAAAGATGTGTAAAATACATTTAACGGATTTAAAAATAATAGGGTTCACTCTAGAGTAATAAAAAAAAGGCTTTAATAGTTGTATAACAAAAGTCACATGTAACAAATACTATTCATTATAGAACAAAATAAAAAGATGACAGTTGATTGAGTGACAATTTTCTACTTTTTGGGTTAGTAGTTTGTAACGTTCATCCGATAGTTGTTAATTAAAAATGTTTCGTTGAGAGAAGGAAAAGATAAGCCTCAATAATTAATTGGGTATTTGAAATTATAGTACAAGACTAGAAGAATTTTTTTATTAAATAATATTTTGCATATTATAATTTTTTTAAGATTACAAATAAAATTTTATATTTTATTGATTATAAATTAAACTTATGTTTATATAAATTATATAATTTATTACTTATTTTTATTTATCCTAATAACTATAGGAAAAAACTCCTTTGTTTATTAATTATTTTTACTCATTCATACCCCAAAGTTACTTTCGTCTTTGTTTGCTACTCTTTTATTTCTTTCATCCTTATATTCCTTTTCCTTTCTTTCATTTGTCATTCAAACAAAACATAAGTTCATGAAGCTAATAATAAATTGCTTCTTAAAGAAATTATAAGTTGATTGCTAATTTCAAGACCTAATCACGACTTTAAAGAAAGTCACCGCCAATCAGCAAAGAAGATCCTAGCCAAGTGCAACATGTGTAGCAAAGCATTATTTTTGTAACAGTTTCATGCTTCAATTCAATCAATTTATTTGACTTTAAAGGAAAGGAAGCAACTAGTAAGAAAAATATTATTTGACACATTCAAATTTTTTACATTCATTTTAAATTATTTTTACTTATTTTCTGAAAAAATACAAAAAAATTATATTTTTATTATCATTTTATAATTTATATTTTTATGATTATTTTATTCTTATATTCTGTATCAAATAAATTTTTATCAAATAAATGTAAAAATATATCGTAATATCATTACTCAACTGATAATTAAAAAATGTCCTTGCCAACTCTTGAGAGCATGTGTAGTTTTTCCTAATGGTAGTTAATATTTTACTTTAATATTTTGTGTTGCCTGAATCGATAAACAAAAAATTAAGCAGCAAGAGTTTTGGTGGAAAAAGCTGGTGGCCAATGTATGACTTACTATACCATTAAGAAATCGTTCTTGATAACCTTTAATCTTTTCATAATTATTATCAGATAGCTATATGTAAGCATGTTAGTCTATTTTTCAACCACACAAAATCACAATCCACATGACAAATAACTGTTATAAGTCTCTCATCAGATATTCTAATTTGGATATTAAATTTAGCAGAAAACTATGTAACATACTTTTCCACGTTAGTTCTTTTGAAATATTGATTTATATTAATAATAATCTTAAATTTTACTTTCCGTATACCCCAGATTACTTCTCTATGTTCGGTTGAAACAACTGTCTTTATGAGAATGTATCCTGAAAAGGATGGTGCAATAATGTGGCTTTCTGATTTAGCCCATTTTCAAAACTGTGATTTTTGCAGAGAAGGAGCCTAAATTGTTGTCTATTTATTTCTGTGTATTTTCCTTCCAAGAAAAAGAAGAAGAAGTAAATGCCATCAAACAAGTCAAATGTGAAGTCCTGAAATTCTGACCAGGGGTGGATGGAGAGAGGGTGCTCCTAACAACAGCAACGTTGAAATCTCTTCTTTCGGTGGAGCAACATCATAATTTTATGACGGTGATGCTGTCCTAATTCCCCCAAATTAGTCAACGTTTTAACCTTTATGTTTATTTATTATTAATAGATGATATCAAATCTAAACAATATAGAAAAGCTTAAAACAGAAGTATTAAAGTGTAACGAAAATTCTAAAATAAAGTAGAAAATCTTACGTAGAAGAAAAAAATCCAAAACCTTCTACATTGGTAAAAATATATTTTATATAATTTTTAATTAGAGTTTTCTAGAATAATAATGCAAGTAAGATGAAGTTTATAAATACTTATGCGTACTATATCGTTTGAAGCATGACCACCACTAAAAAAAGTTGAAATTAACGACAAATATATCATGTTGGTAATGACAAAAATCCATTGGTATATTATGTTTTTTGACGGATTATCGACAGATAGAGATTCGTTAGCAATACTCTTATCAGAAACTAATACAAACGGTCTTTATCCCTTAATAATTACTGATAAATATATTTGTTGATCATCCGTTGGTAAATGGTGGAACAAGTTCAAGTGTAGTGGGTAACATTTGTTATCCACCACATTGAACCTTGACATAATTAGAAGCAATCAAAACCAAAGAATGCAGATATATCCAAACATCAATGAACCAATGTAGTGACAATGAAATCCACATCATTAAAAACATAATTATAATGTTAGTAATACAAATGTAGAAGTGTTAAATTAAATGTACATAAACTAACAAAGGTCCTTATAATTATCAAAGTCATCATAATTATTTCCTTCTTCTTCATATTGTTGCTGTTGGAGAGGTGATTGGACTAGGGTAGGCTGCATTGGAAACACTAGTGCAGAAATTCTGTTTAACGTCTGTTAATTTGGGCTTTTAACGTCACTTTCCCAACCGACATCTATACGGGTGACGTCAATGGGACATCGAAATTCCATATAATCGACGTCTATTTAGACGTCAGTTCACGCCATCCCCGACGTCTATATGGACGTCAGAATATGCCAAAACCAATGTGTAATAGGCTATATAGACGTCGGCCTATGCACTAACCGACGTCTATCTTCACTATAGACGTCCGACATAGCATTAACTGACGTCTAATATAGCCGTTGTGTTTTAGTGAGTTTTGATCCTGTCTTTCGATAGCTTAGTACCACACTCTCCCTTCGCTAGCTTCCCCACAAAAAAAAGCTTGCGTCTTTTGCATATCTCATGACATTTCAACCCGAAACCGAACCTAGGTCGAAACAAGGCAACGATCCAAGTTCCATTTTGGGTCGAAACGCCATGAAACATACAAAAGACGTCACTTTTCTTGTGAGAAAGTTAGCAATGGGAGAATGTTGTACTACGTTACCCAAAGAGAGGATCAAAACTGCACTAAAACACATTTTAATCGGTTAGTAGATGATATATGATGAAGAAACCAATTTAATCGGACTAAAACAAAGTTTAAATGGTTGAAATAAAAAAAGAAAAACGCACCTGCAATGCTTAACCGCGAGATAGAGAAAAGGAGAGGAGGAAAAAGATTGTGCACGTAACTGCGACAGATAGAAACGGAGAGGAGGAAGAAGATTGTGCGCGTAACAGCGACAGAGAGAAACGGAGAGGAGGAAGAAGATTCTGCGCGTAACTGCGATAGAGACAAAAAGAGAGGAGGAAGAAGACGATGCGCGTAACTGCGAGTTCGCGGTTACTTAAACATGAAATGATGCGTCGGTTACCTCACTAATCTGACGTCCAATGCGTCGGTTACCTCACTAATCCGACGTCCAAGAGACTTTTGACCTGCCTTTTTCAGGCCATTTAGACGTCGGATGCAAGGGTAGTGACGTCTAAAGCGCTGAACGAAGTGATGTTTCAGTATCCGGTCATTCGAGTAGACGACGGGGAACTGGGGGAGCCGACGTCTATAATCTTATAGACGTTGGTCCTGAACAAATGGACGTCTATTTTGCTTGCGGGTAAGTAAATTGCATTAATTGCAGCCATATAGACGTCGATCCCCTGTATAAACCGACGTCCAATAGACTTTTCACCTGCCCTTTTTCAGGCCATTTAGACGTCGGATGCAAGGGTAATGACGTCTCAAGCGCTGAACGAAGTGACGTTTCAGTATCCGATCAGTCCAGTAGACGATGGGGACCTTGGGGTGCCGACGTCTTTAAGCTTATAGACATCGGTCCTGAACAAATGGACGTCTATTTTGCCTACTGGTGGTTGAATAACATTAATTGCAGCCATATAGACGTCGGCCACTATATAAACTGACGTCTAATAGTCTTTTCACATGCCTTTTTCAGACCATTTGGACATCGGTGCTGGAAGACGCGACGTCTATTTACCTACGTGGTAAGTGAATCATATTAATTGCAGCAATATAGATGTCAGTTTGTGGTAAAACTGACGTATACATCATTAAAGACGTCAGTTTATATCGCCAACTTATTTACTAAAATACCACCGGTCAATCATATACGTCGCTCAACACCATAACCGACGTCTATGGGGTGACGTTAAAGAGCAATTCTGCACTAATGAAAGTGTCATTACTAGGACAATGTTAGGGTGGACTGAGGTTGTTGTACCATAGGCTGTGTGTCAAGACTCAATCTCATGACCAAATTTTGGAGATTCCAAATCACTGTTTGAGATCATCATAAGCTTGGTCACGATATTGTAGTTGTTGTCTCAACTTATTATAAACCTAGTCACCATTGCTGGATATATATGGTTTGTGTTTTAATGTACCTTTCCAATAGTGTAATGGGCAACAAGTTATCCTATCTTATAGTCGTCCTTTATTTTTTCCACTGACAACATCCACCCAATATTGTGTTCTAATGATGTCATTGTCATCGTTATTTGTTTGTGATGCTCCAATCTGACCCGTGAGAGTCTAGTTGAAATTTCTTCTGGTTAAAAATATGCAAAGTTTCCTATAAAAGAATATGCAAAGTGTTAGTAGAAGGAGGAAATTTAAAAGTGTCAAAATAGTACAAGATTGAAGTTTGTAAAAGAGTTTGCTTACATGTGTTTATTGAAAAACCTCATTAACTTATTGAAAAACCTCATTAACGTGCACAACACGTCCCAACTCTACTACCTGTAATTGAATAGGAAGTTATATATATATATATATATATATATATATATATATATATATATACACATATACACACACACACACACACGCTCACACACATTAATTTTAGAGTACATAGCTTATATCATAACGGATAGGAAATGAATGAAAATTTGTACGATACGAATGACATGCTCATGAATGGTAATTAAACCACTTGTATGCAGAAAACCACCTTTTTCTGAAGCCCGATTCCTTTGGGTAATAACACAAGTGTTGCGATAATCTAGAGAATTCCAATGTGGCAACAAAGAGTTCCAAATGTGTTCCCCAACCCCATAAGGGCATTTTTCTGCAGTGTGTGCATCTCTATGCCAAGTCTAAATTGTATGACTTCTCATTATTCCATAGATGAACAGATGAGCACAGATATTGTCCATGTCTTCCAGCATTTGATTAAGACAACGAACACAAGGACAAAAATATGTATCGTTCATTGGGTTTGCATGTTCATTAACATATTGTAAGAACTCAGAAACACTTATTTCATATTCTTCACTGATACAACATTCACTCATCCAGCTCGGATCCATACTACTCTTAAAATGTTTTTAAAGGATAAAAAGGAAAAAAATCACATCAAAAAATAAATCTAACTTACAATTCACAAAATGAATACCAAAACACAAACAAGACTATTGTACAAGACCTCAAAAACAAATACATTCAAGGTAAATAACATAAAATTGACCTCAGATGGAGGTGGAACTCACTAACCACTTAAAAGCCTTAAGAAAAACGAAAACCAATCGATCAAAATATACGAAAAACAACACAAAAGATCTTGAAACCAATTTCACAAGACTTAATTGAGTAAAAACTAACCTTTGTTGTTTTTCGCACTCGTCTTCGAAAATGAAAGTTCAAGCAAAATAAAAGTGTGAAGAAATAGTGAGAGTGGGTTAAGTTCTTACAAATTTTCAGAACATATGAGACGTCGAACACCAAGTAAATTCGACCTGTTATAGGTATATGATGTCAAAATCTAGGGCACTCGACGTCATATTGTAGTAAATAATTCAACTTGCCCACAAAAAATTTAATGCTTTTTGGCTTCTCACTGACCAATTAGACGTCGACTTAACCCATAGTCTGACGTCTAATTGGTTAGTGAGAAGACAAAAGGTCATCATCATATCATCAGAAGGCATATAACGTTTGAGAATACAAAAGCCAGACGTCATATATCCCTCGAAAAATGAAGTGAACGATATGAATATTTATTCCATTGTAGTTTCCCACAAAGGGTTTGAAGTCGAACTGGGCACAAGTTCAACATCTAATTGGTCAAGAGGAGAGGGTAGTTGGGAGCATTAATTACATTGTTGTTACTAATGAATGGTTGATGTCGAACTGGAAAATGGTTCAACCTCTAATTTATCAGGAGAAGGGGGCAGTTGGGAGCATTAATTATATTGTTGCCAACAAAAGGTTTGATGTCGAACTGGGCAATGGTTCAATATCTAATTGGTTAGGGGAAGGGGGCAGTTAGGAGCATTAATTGCAATGATGTTACCAACGAAGGGTTTAACATCCATTAGTGCATATTATGACATCTAAAATTTGCCTACAAATACCATTACCATTCTATTGTTTGATCTAATAGAGTCTCCCTCTTGATCATATTAGGATTGATTCATTTTTGAAATTTTCCTAAAGATGTTTTTTACTATCAGATTTCAGACCAAAATGTAATGAAATCTTATTCTGAGAAACATCTTCAGGAAATTTAAAAAATGAATCACAGTATGTATATGATGTCAGACGTTCGTATTGGCTGACGTCAATCTACTTTGTCAATATCAAAAAAGCTCAAATGTTACAAAACCTATGCACAAATATGAAAACCATTCAAGCAAGACAAGAAGCATCTTCAGATAACTTAAACCATGGGTGAATATATATGTGTAGTGGATTTCAAAAGCAACTCCTTTATTACAAAATCTATGCACAAATATGAAAACCAAACCAGCAAAAGAAGCATAGTTATGTAAAATGGAGAAGATGTTTGAAATCCAGATCTGTTAACTCTTGGCCTTTGAATTTCTATCATATTTTCAAGGTTCACAAAAACTATTCATAAAGATGATGAATCAACGACAAAGAAAATCCTTACTTTTGTGAACTTGAAGGAGTTAATAGAAATTCAGAGACAGAAAATTAAAAATATGACAATACATGAAAAGTAAATATGAATGCAATTCGATCAATTGAACAAAAACGCAAAGGTGAATGGATGAAATTGAAAATATGAGATGAGTATGCTGTTGGGGTTTAGATTTCACCTAATTTAGTCTCATGCATATAAGAATTCATCTTCTTCATTAATGTTAATATCACTTTCTAAATTATTTAAAACCCGATGTCTCGGTGAAGAAAGCCTATCCTTAATTACTATATCACAATGTCTTGTATCCCTAATAATTAGTTCTGCATTACGATTAAAAGCTTAAGATAACCAAGCGTTTTATCCCTATGTCTAGGCAATAGTTCCCTTGGGAGAAATTATCCAGATCTAGATTCTGCAGTATGTGTCCATATTAAAGAAACTAATAATCATGCCATGAATGAGTTCAACACAACAAGCATAGAGTATGGAAGAAAAATCCTACCAATTAATGAAAGAAGCATATATCAATAAGAATCAATTCAAATACACGAGAGTTCACAAGGTTACATCATCCCCAAACAACAAATAGAATTTAGTTTTCCATATTCATGGAGAAACTATATGTACAATGGAAATAGAATGAAAGATAAACCCTAAAAACTGAAACGGAGTGCTCTCGCATCTAATCCAGCCTCCAAAGAATTTAAAGGTGTGAATTTGTGCTTCTTCTATCAAAAGATACACTCTCTAGGGCGCCTGGATCTTAAATAGATTAGAAAAGTAATAGAAAACATGTCCAAGCCCACGTCGCAAGCGCTCAGCGCTCAACTTAGGGCGCCCAGGCAGTGGTGCGAGAGTAGTTGCGCTCAACGCCCCTGGAAGGGTGCCCAGGCATGGAATGGCTCAGGAAAACTGGCGCTCATCGCCCCAAAAAGGGCGTCCAAGCGTGACTGCGAGGCTTCAGCGCTGAGGGCCTTTAGAAAGGGGCAGCCAGGCGTCAATGCGAGCCTGTGGCGCTGAGGGCCCTTGAAAAGGGCGCTCAGGCATCCTACGATCTCCCTTTTTGATGCTTTTTCAGTCCTTCCTAAGTTCCAACTCCTTGGTACTTCAACTCCTCTTCCAAATCATCCAAATTTCCAACAAAATTAAGGAAATTAGTGATAAAATCATAAGTTCTTACCTCAACTCTCTTTATTCTCAAATTGAAGCAAAAATATGAGATTGAACAAGTTTCTAAGCGGACGTTATATTTTGATATGGACATCTATTGTTGCCTAAGCGGACGTTATATTTTTACTCGGGGTACAATATAACGTCAAAGATGGGGTTAACCAACTTTTAAGGACGTCGATTGTGATGTTTTCAGACATCATTAAGTTAATAACGTCAAAATTTTTTCTTTTCAGACGTTTAGGTTATTGCATTTATTTAGAACAATGCCTCTGGTCATGTTTAACATTGACTTTTTCATTTTCTAGTGTTGAACACTAGACGTTGAACACTAGATGTTTGAATTAATAAGAATGAATGAATTCAAGACCATTGAAGACTACTATTCTAGAATAATAAAAGATATAATTAGTCAGATGACAGCATGTGAGAACAATATTCTTGACAAAAAAATTGTTGAGAATACTTTAATTTCTACTCCTTAAATATATGATGCAATCGCAACCGCGATTTAAAAAACATAACATTTAACTACATTATTAGTAACACAACTAATGATTTCTCTTGAAGGTTATGAACAAATATTGAAAAGTCATGAAAAAGACTCGATTCGAAATGTCTTTCAATCAAAACTAAAATTACTGTCTGGGAATAAAGAATATGGAGGATATAATAATCAAAGACATCGATAAATATGTCAATGTCAAAGTTTAGCTAGGAAATGACACCATAGTAGAGTCTCAACGCAAATGAAATGTCATGGTGGAGACAAAGATATGTACATCAAGGATTTTTTACTGGTTCCTAATCTTAAAAAGAATAAGTTAAGTATTGGCCAAATGATAGAGAATGAACATTCTCTTAACTTTGAGAAAGATACATGCAAGATTTATGACAATAGGAGGTTAGAAATTTGCCAAGTGAACATGGAGAAGAGAAATACAAGCTTTCCTATAAGCTTCAAACCTAACACTAATATTGCCATGAAAGCGGAAGTTGATGACTCATGGCTTTGGCATAGGAGATTTGGCAACTTCAATACACATGCATTAATGCTTCTATATCAAAGGAATATGATGAGAGATGTTCCATCTTTAAAAGAAAATAATGAATCATTTGAAGGATGTCTCCTCAAAAAACAACACTGATTACCTTTCTCAATAGGAAAAATATGGAGAGAAAAAGACGAACCAAAGTTTATTCATACCAGTGTTTGTGTACCAATGAGGACGCCTTTACATCACAACAACAAATATTTCATCCTCTTCATTGATGACTTCTCTAGAATGACATGGGTCTATTTCTTAAAGGCAAAGTCATAAGTTTTTGAAGTATTCAATAAATTCAAGGCCTTTGTCAAGAAGCAAAGTGGAAAACAAATAAAAGTACTTAGTGGTGAAAATGGCAAGGAGTACACATCTCACGAGTCTAACAAATTTTGTAAAGATGAAGGCATAAAAAGACAACTTAGAGTCACATATACTCCACAACAAAATGGTATGTTAAAGAGAAAGAATAGCACAAACATGGAGATGGGGAGATTGATGATGAAGGAGAAAGGATTGCCAAATACATTTTGGATTGAAACAGTCTACATTGCAATCTACCTACTTAACATATGTCTTACTAAATAAGTTCAGGATAAGACTCCAATCGAAGCTTGGAGCGGGAAGAAAGCATCAACTAAACATCCAAGACTATTTGGATTTGTTTGCTATATTCATGTTCCAGACCAAAAGTGACACAAACTAGAAGACAAGATCGTACGAGGTATCTTCTTGGGAAGCATTACACAATCAAAAGGCTACAAAGTCTATAATCTTCAAACAAAGAAGCCAACTACCAGTACAGACATTGGAGTAGATGAAAGCACTACTTGGAACTAGGGAGAAGAGTGAATTGTGAGGAAGACAATATACATGCCATCAATTAACCCACTACAAGCCAAGAAGATAACAATATACATGCTCTAGATTCTCCTACAACCCTAACATCAATTCAAGATAGAAAAGAATCATCACTTAAATATACTCTAAGATGAGTTAGATCTCTGGTAAACATATATGAATCTTGCAACATATCTATACTAGAGCCTACAAGCTTTGAAGAGGCTACAAAGGAAGAAGAATGGGTCTAGCCAATAAAGGAAGAAAATCAAATTGTAGATATTTTCTCCAAGGTTTGAACTACTACACGCTATGGGATGGAGATTGCTTTGAGGACGCTTCTTCAACATAAGATGATCTTCCAATTGGGTTGATGAAGCTTCTTCAAATGATGGACTCCATATGACCAATGAAAGTAGTGGAAGCAAATAGAGATGAAAAGATGAAGATGTTGGTGTTAAGTGGTCTTGGTAGATGTCCCTCTAGGAGGTTAGGCTAACCATGAAGGAGAAGACATGAAGAAGTCTAGAAGAAGACAATTTCATAGGGTGAGAACTCAAGAAGAAAAGTCTTGCAATTTTGGCATAAAGACTTTGCATTCAATCAAGTTATAAGGATCACAAATGGGTGCCTCTCCTTTTATAGGTGAAGGAGAAGGCTAGGGTACATGGAGTATTTAAGAGTCTTTTCATCATTTAATGAGGAGTCTCATCATTAAATGAGGAGCTTAAACATTAAATGAGGAGCTTAAGCATTAAATAAGGAGCCTAAACATTAAATGTGAGGAGCCTTATGCTTTGTAACTAACTTAGTCAAAACATTTAATGCAAAGGCACCTTGCAACTAATTCCTTCCAGACCCTATTTAACCCATTTCTAATACATTTTAGGTGTTACCTTCTAACTAAGGACCTAATGGTGTGCTAACTCTCTCTTAAAGCCACCAAGTCCTTCTAAACAAAGCTAAACAAAATGTCTTGGCCAAATACAATGCCTAAAAATGACCTATATTACATATTTACAAAAAGTGTTTTAAGATAAAGAAGAAGACTAAAATGTGATCCTCAACAAGAGTAGAATCCTTAAAGCTCCATCTTCTTTGACCATGACTCTTTATGAGAGGTCCAATGTCTAAGGCTTGGGGGAAAGCAAGAACAAACTTGAAAATCCTTCTTCTTCTTCCAATCTCTTAGCCTTAGTTTAAGTTGATGTTTCCGTCATGGAACTTCATTTAGTTCCCAAAACGACTTCCATCACTATTCTTGGAGTTACCGAATTTACATCATGGAGGAACATTAAAGGATAATGCAAATTCTAGAACAATAAAGAAAAGCCTAAGATAGAAGTATTATAGGAGGAAAAATCCATAACATTCTACATGGTAAAAATCTAGAACATTTTATATAGTGTTTAGTTGTAATTTTCTAAAATAATCTTGCAAGTGAGATGGGGTCTATAAATACCCATATACACTATCATTTGAAGCATGACAACAACATACACACAATTACAAAATATACTTCTTCCAATTACTATTTCCACATTCTAGTATCTCTACAATTTTTTTATCCTATCAACTTATCTTTCACAATCTCATAATACTATAACTTATTTATTTTTGCAGCGGGGGTGTTGACACATATAAACAAAGACAAAACAGCTACTACAACAGCTAATCTGTTTGTATCACTTTCTATGCACCGTTTAATATTTGGATTAGCACAAATGAAATAAATCATGGACATTCATCCCATTGATATGTCAAACAATTTCAAAGATGAATAATAGTTTTGTAGACTGAAGCCCCTTTTTTTGTGATAGTGTTTAACGAAATAGGCTATGCTATAGGTAGCTCACGGATCACCTATGCTTGTGTGATTGAAGTTCAAGACAAAGTTCATGAGGACATACTCCTTGTCCATTTTCACATCCTACACTTTTCTATATTATTGTTTTCCGCTCCTTCCGCATTTACGTCTCCATAAGCAAGCAGTTGAAAGTTAGACCACGGGGAAGCAAAAGAAGCAGCACCACCTTAGGATGTGTTACAATCAACAGGTATTTCTTTATGTCTAATGTTTCGATACTTTTCAGCATAATCAGTGTCTTATTCACAAACTTACATTATAATTTCCATATTTGTATAGTTACTCCAATAAATTTTTCTACATGGCCCCTTCCAATCCTTTAGAAAAGAAAACATATCTTTGGTTTCTCAATGTGTGTAACTGTTATGTTTTAATAGTAAGAGCGCCATTATTGCAACGATTCTTACAGTTGAATGGTCCTGGTCTTCTGGACCTACCATTCTCCCTTCCTAAATTCACCACTTTTCTGATCCTTATATGTCTTCATAATATGGTTGTGGTACATTACCGGTTGTACCTGCACTTTTAACTGATTGGTGAATTTTGGAAGGAGAGTATGTGAGTATCCCTTTTCTCTATGTATCAAAGTGAAAAGTGCTCTCTTACTTTAGCTCTATAACTCTTAGAATTGGATGATTTCTCTATACTATCCTTGTGTATATATATGGAAAAAAGTTTCTGGTCGTTTTAAATTCCTCAAAATAGTATTTTCTTTTTCATTCGTTTGTCTGCTGGCATGGTCTTGATCACTACATTATTAACTAGTAAACTGACTCGTCAAAGTATTGGTTTACATCTTTATGGTGGCACATTAGTGGGGAATAAATCAAAGTAGGTGAACAGAAGAAAGATAATAAAGCGATTTTCCATGTCAAACAGGAGCTGCCTATTTTGACGTAAAAAGACACTTTAAAAGTGTCGTTTAGTCTTTTAGATCAAAATCAAAGAAAATAACTACAATATGTCTTATGTCTTATATAATACAAACCGTACAGCCTAACACTTAACATGTCTAAAAAATAACCCCAGATTCTCTTTGTTGTTTTAGATTTGCAAAGACAGCACACACGCTAGCGCTCAATCATCTAATCATTTGTTTGGTCTCCAGTTTGTTGTCAAGGGGAAGTCCTTGTTTTGCATCCATTGGAGCTAGAAAATGGCAAAGATGCTGTGTGTCTTGCTCATGATTGGAGTGATGATGTTCGGAGTAAGAGCTGAGCCAACAGAAGATAAACAAGCATTGCTTGATTTCATTCACAACATTAGCCACTCTCATCATCTGATCAACTGGGACAAGAGCTCTTCTGTGTGCAAAAGTTGGATAGGAGTGACCTGCAACTCTGAGCAATCACATGTCATTGCCCTCCAACTGACCAGAACTGGATTGAGTGGTCGAATCCCACCCAACACTCTTAGCCGTCTCTCAGCGCTCCAAACTGTGAGTCTAGCCTCAAATAGCATAACTGGTTCTTTCCCTTCTGATTTCTCTCAGCTAAATAATTTGATCTATCTGTATCTCCAATTCAACAAATTTTCTGGTCCATTGCCATCAGACTTTTCAGTATGGAAGAATCTTAGTATTGTCAATTTATCCAACAATTCTTTTAATGGGAGCATCCCATTTTCACTTTCAAATTTGACTCATCTGTCTTCTTTAGTTCTAGCCAACAACACCCTTTCGGGTGACATTCCTGATCTCACTATCCCTACCCTGCTGGAGCTGAATTTTGCCAACAATAACCTTAGCGGGGTTGTGCCCGAATCGTTGGAGAGATTTCCAAGGGGCGCATTTTCTGGTAACAATCTTGCTTCTTCACATGCTCTTTCTCCTTCTTTTCTTGTTAAACCCCCAAATTCTCATCCAACAAGGAAAAAATCCAAAGGACTTCCAGAACCAGCATTGTTGGGTGTCATTATTGGTGCTTGCGTGCTGGGAATTTCAGTGATAACAGCTTTTGTGATTGTGTGTTGCTATGAGAAAGGTTGTAGAAGTGGACAACAAGTGAAGTCTCAGAAAGGAGAAGCATCCAGGAAAAAGGAAGGTTCTGAAAGTCGAGACAAGAACAGAATTGTTTTCTTTGAGGGTTGCACTCTTGCATTTGACTTGGAGGACTTGTTGAGAGCATCTGCTGAAGTGCTTGGAAAGGGCACTTTTGGGACAGTGTATAAGGCTGCTCTAGAAGACGTAACAACCGTGGCAGTGAAAAGGTTGAAGGATGTCATTGTCGGAAAACGCGAGTTTGAACAACAGATGGAGATGGTCGGGAGGATTAGGCACGATAATGTGGCGGCTTTAAGGGCATATTACTATTCAAAGGAGGAGAAACTTATGGTATATGATTACTACGAACAGGGCAGTGTGTCTTCAATGTTGCATGGTATGCTATCTTGTTAAGATCATCTCCTATGTACGTAATTACCCTTTAACTACTTCTAGTTAATCTAATTCATCATGACAGATCTAAACAATTAAAATTGGTTTTCTCTAATAGACTGATACAAATATTTGCTTTAGTATTCTAAGGCTTATAGTGCTACTTTCATTCGTTTTTTTCCTTATATGCATAGTAATATGACACCAGGTTGTTCACCCAACTCGTGACTATACCTAACTTTTGGATGGGTTCTATACAGATATTAGGGATTGTCTAATGTTAACTACGATTTGGTAACTTTATCAACGCAGGCAAAAGAGAAGGAAGTAGAGTTTCTTTAAACTGGGATAGCCGTTTGAAAATAGCAATTGGTGTAGCAAGAGGCATTGCTCACATCCATGCTCAACAAGGAGGAAAACTCCTCCATGGAAACATAAAGTCCTCCAACATCTTCCTCAACCCACGAGGATATGGTTGTCTATCTGACATTGGTCTTGCAACACTGATAAATCCAGCAACGAGAACAACAGGATACCGTGCCCCAGAAGCCACGGACAGCCGAAAATCGGTAGCCGCATCTGATGTCTATAGTTTTGGGGTGCTGCTACTTGAGCTTCTAACTGGGAGGTTTCCCTTACATGCCAAAGGAGGTGAGGAAGTTGTCCACTTGGTTAGATGGGTGAATTCAGTGGTTAGAGAAGAGTGGACTGCGGAAGTGTTTGATGTGGAGTTGCTGAGGTATCCAAATATAGAGGAGGAAATGGTTGAGATGCTGCAAATAGGGATGGCATGTGTTGTGAGAACACCAGATCAGAGACCAAAAATTGGAGATGTGGTGAGAATGGTGGAGGAAATTCGTAGGGTAAATGCCGAAAATAGATCATCCACTGAATCAAGGTCAGAAGGTTCCACTCCAACCCCTCATTCCATTGAGATACCTTCAACCTCTTTTGCATATTGACATTCCTTTGGTTGATTGAGAAGTTGTTAGAGATGTAATTTAGTCACTCTCAATTTCAATTTTGACCATGACAGGAACAGTGAAGTTGGTAACAAAATTGATGCTAAGTAGTTAACCTACTAAAGATATAACAAAGTGAAGATGGGTCCCTAGATTTGGTTTTGTATTGTGCTCTATTATTTTGGTAGGGAATCTTGTTGTTTTCCCATCAATTCAGGGGTTGGGCTCCACGACTGTCCTATGCTTCGCATTCCCCGCAAAATTGACAGGTGCACAGGATTGATCACAAAATTAATATAATTCACGAAGTAACAAAGAATGATAAAGAATGTAAAATTCTTCCAATTAATTTTATCTCGCTGACGCATTTAATAAAAAGATGTACATAAATTCGGAGTGTGAAATTTATAAATATACTAAACTATAAAAATATATGTTTCAGGGAGTCGAATTACTCCTAACACCTTTACAATTTGTCTTCATTGTCGTTCGTTATATGCTGTTGATCCTCTTGTGCGCCGTCCGCCGTCTGAGGTGATATCTGCCAAAGATACTCCGATGCTTAAGTTAGCATGAGATCCGTATGGTAATAGTAAACCAGTAATAGATGAGCATTAAAATCAACCACCTACCTCTTATCTTTGACTTATATTTATAATTTTTTGTCGTGGGCCCGTGATTAGTGATATCTTAACCCTGGCCCAATCACGCTCCATTATCGTTAATTAAGTTTTACCTCAATCTTGGCGAGATTAAACTCCGTATCGTCCGTCCGCGACGACCGACTCTCTTTCCCGTGTCTTTGGTACATTTAAAGCATATTGACATTCCTCTTTGTGTCATTCGTCCTCTTCGGTCGTCTTGTATACCAGGTCTTTCGTGTGTCGTCCGGCATGTCCGGTCACACGGTACACTAGGCCCTCCAAGCCCTAGCCAACACAAGTGACGTTGCGCTTCAATACTAGGAATCGAACGGTCGTATTTTGGTCGTTCTGGATTCGTTCCCTTTTCGAATGTGCTGTGTGGGCAGGAAAACAAGTGTTAGGAGCCCAAGCAGCGATTTCTTGAGAAGTGGAGTCGTCATTCGATTTGGTTCGTTGCTTATGATTGATCTTAACGGCTATTAATACGCGACGGTTGAGAAAATTTTTCTATAAATAGGGTGTTGGGTGTTGTCATTTTCACTCTTCAACTTCTTTTTCTTTTCGTCGTCCTGTACATTCTTTCTCAAGGTAATCTTTAATAATGGTTGTAGTTAGTGTTTATTCGTCTGAAGAGACGTCAGGCAGAGGAGGCAGGGAGACAGGCACGGTAGGCACGACAGGTGGCGCTGCTCAATCTTCAGGTTCGGTGTCGTCTTCTTTTCTTGAGAGGACCGACCCTGAGGAGGGGGAATCGGGGCCCAATTCTCCCATTTATGGTGGAGATAGGCTCGTAAATCAGGTGGCCATATTTCTCCTAAAAGGTGGTGTCCGCGTCAATCACGCGATCGTGGAGCCCGTTGGCGGTTGGCGACAGATACGGGGGTATGGTTGGGCTTCTCACGATGTGAACCTTTTTACCTTTGACTTTGGGACCCGTGAGGATCTTCAATGGTGGGCTGAACGGTCATACATTGCTCAAGACGTGGAAGACGCTCGACTGTTTTTCCTCGGGGTGAGTCATCCGAACAAACGAGTTTTTCATGGGAAAGGATCCAGTCAGGAGGATTTCTTTTTTGTATATACTTATTTGTGTGACCAAATGCTCGTTCAGGTGCCCTTTACTGATTTCCAGTCCTTGGTCCTTCGAGCGCTTAACATTGCCCCCTCACAACTTCATCCGAATGGCTGGGAAGCCATCCAGGCCTTTGTGACGTTGTGATAGGGATTGTTCCTACTGTCCCGGCCTTCCTTCATTATTTTAACGTTCGGTCCTTAGCTCAGTGAGGATGGGTGTCTCTGTTGTCCGTTCAGCATCGCACTCTGTTTAAGCCTTATACGTAGTCTTTCAGGAATTTTAAGAAGAGATATTTCCAAATAATAATAAGGGAGTCTGGTCGGTCAGAATTCCACAACGCAGCTGGCGTTCCTCTGTTCCCTTTTTATTGGATGATGGATCCTTGTAAACTAAGTACCTATGCGATTGGTCATATGAACCCCGACGATCGAGAAGCCGTGCGGATAATAAATGGTCTGCCCCGCCGCCTGAGTGCCTGCGACATTGTTGATTTTTAAGATACGAGGATTTTGATCAGATAACATTTGGTATGGTTTTCCAGTGGTTTATTTTTAGTTTTATTTTTTAACTTGGCTAAATTGTTGTCTTCTTTTCAGGTTACATGTTGCTACCAGAGCCGCGTAGGACCAGTTTTGCATCTTCCTAAAGGCATAGGGGAGGAAGTAGTTCTCAAGCACCTGATCCTCGATCGGCATCTTCGAGCCATGCTCCGACCACTGTCATGACCCGTTCGTCAGTTCCTCCTATCGACCAAGTAACCGTTGTTGTGCCCCCTGACCCTTCGGTGGTAGCTAATCTGGGGCAGTCTTCAGAAACGGTGTCGGTTGCTGCGACTATCCCTTCGGCAGAAAAGAAGAGGAAGACTAAGGAAGGGGATAAATCCTCCTTCAAGAGAAGTTGTCGGGAGGGAAGCGTACCTCGCCCTATCCTGGCCGGCGTCTGATAAAGGTTGAATATATCATTATCTGTGATCTAATTTTGATATTAAATGCACCCTTTCTGACTTAGAAACTTGCTTTAACTCATGTTTTTGCTTTAGTTTTATGAATAAGAGAATTGAGGTTATACTTAATGATTTTATCACTAAATTCTTTTAATTTTGTAGGTTATTGGATAATTTGTAAGAAGAGCAAAAATATTGAGGAGTTCAAACTCAAAAAGGACGAATGATAATAGTTCAAAAACCGTTATTTTTATACTTAATTTTGATACTTAATGCACCCTTTTTGACTTAGAAACTTATTTGGACTCATGATTTTGCTTTAGTTTTGTGAATAAGAGAGTTGAAGATATGCTTTATGATTTTATCACTAAATTCCCTTGATTTTGTAGGTTTTTGGAATGATTTGAAAGAAGGGTTGAAGTATCAAGGAGTTGTAGTGCAAAAAAAGTCAACCAGTCAACCAGAAAAGTCAACCAGTCAACCAAAGTGCAGAAAAGTCAATCAGTCAGCCAAAGTGCAGAAAAGTAGCGTTGAGCACCAGTTTCCACCAGTTTTCACTGTTTTGTGCCTGGGCGACACCGCTAAGCGTCATTTGAGTATCGCACCCACCGCTGAGCGGTACTGTAGCGTTGAACGCCATTTTCGTGGATCTGGGTCAGTTTTTCTGTTATTTTTATGATCTGTTTTGGGCCTGGACCCATTTTTTGTTATTTTTCTGCCCTATTTAAAGACCTAGACACCCTAGAGAATGTATCTTTCGATGGCTTAAGCATAGAAACACACTTTTCACCCATTTGGGTCAGATTTCGGGATGTGGGAGCTCTCCTCTTCTCGTTCTAGGGTTTCTATCTCTTTCATTCCATTATACACCTAGTTTCTTCATGACGATGGAGAACTAATCTCATTTGTTATTGGGGAAGATGTAACCTCTAAACTCTCTTGTATTTGAATTGATTATTATTTCATATTCTTTATTTCATTAATCTTTAGAGTTTTTCCTCTATTCTCTATGCATGCTTTGTTTAAGACATTATTCAATAGCGTGATCTTTGATTTTATCTTTATGGACACATATGGGTAGATCTAGACACGAGGGAATTCTCTCGGTAGCAATATTACCTAGACATAGGGATAGGAGGACCGATTGCCTTTAAGCTTCTGTGCGAATGTAATGCATGAACAATTGCTAGGGACACAAGACATTGTAAACTAGTAATTAGGAGTAGGCTCTTTTCAACAAGACATTGGGATTAGGGTAAATTAGAAAGTGACATTAACATTAATGAAGAAGATGAATTCGTTTATGCATGAGAGTGATTAGGTGAAATCTAAACCCTAACAACATATTCATCTCATATTATCAACATCATCCATTCACTTTTGTGTTTAGCCTCAATTGATTAAATTGCAATCATGTTTATGTTTCCGCACTTTGCATTCAAAAACCCTAAAATATTGTTCTTATAGTTTTAATTGGTTAAGCAAAAGCAAAATTGTTTAGTGCCATGAGTCTCTTAGGAAAACGATACTTGGTCTTACCATTTTATATTACTTGATACGATTCAGTACGCTTGCTGGAGTCTTAACAACGAATAGAACATTAAAAAAAAGAGTGTTGAAAAGTTGCTGCTGGCGTTGAGCGGCAATTTGTACCGCTGAGCGGTGGAACCCAGAAAAAGGTAGTGTTAAGCGCCTCTTTAGTACTGCAGATACCGCCTGAGCGCCAGTTTCATGTGTCGCAGCATGCCCAGGCGCCCCACTTAAGGCGTTGAGCGCCGACGATGTGGGCTTGGACTTGTTTTCTGTTATTTTTATGATCTATTCTTAGGGAGACAAGACACTGTAAACTAGTAATTAAGGATAGGCTTTCTTCACCGAAACATCGGGTTTTAAGTAAATTAGAAAGTGCAATTAACATTAGCGAAGAAGAAGAATTCGTTTATGCATGAGAATGATTAGGTGAAATCTAAACCCCATTAACATTATCATCTCATATTATCAACTTCATCCATTCATTCTAGTGTTTAGTCTCAATTTTATAAAATTGCACTCATGTTTATTTTTTTGCAATTGCATTCAAACACCAACAATTTGTTTTTAGTCTTAATTGGTTAAGCAAAAGCACAATTGTTTAGTGTCGTGAGTCTATTGGGAAGCAATACTTGGTCTTACCATTTTATATTACTTGATACGATTCGGTACACTTGCTGGAGTCTTAACAAGTTTTTGGCGCCGTTGTCGGGGACTCATGGTATAACTATTCTATTTTTGTGATTCTTAATTGGTTAGACTTTATCTTTCTAAAAATAAAAAAATAAAAAAATAAAAAAAATTATTGTTTTTATTTTTTGGGCTAATTGTGTACTCTAGTGTAGTGTTCTTTAGTGTATGTAGGATAAAATTCATACTAGGAGCACCAGATCATCAGGACCTCTCTTTTTAGGTTTGCAAGTAGAAAAGACTACCAATGGTAGATGAAGAAGACAAATAATGAAGAAGGCAGATAAGAAAGGAGAATTGGTTCACCAACACCCTGATGTGAAAAGTGATGAACCCAAACCTAGAATACTAGTGAAATTCAAGAATAGGTTATGGGTTGTCAAGACTATCAAGGCAAACAGAGTTCTTGAGATTGAGGCTCCTTATTCTAGAAGAGTGAAGTTAGTGACAAGAAAATTGCTTAGATTTTGTTGGTGTCATGAAGGAAGGAAGAACGCCAACATCAAAAATCCGGATTGGGCTTAATGGTCTCAAGCTACTGACATTAAACAAGCGCTTATTGGGAGGCAACCCAATTTCTGATTTTTTTTTTCTTTTTAATTGATTATTTTTGTGGTTTGGATTTGATTTTTGCTTTGCAGTAATGACAACATCTACTGATGGATGCTGGACAACATCTATTGAGGGATGCTAGGAGGACTCAGATGACAACATCTACTGATGGTTGCTGCTATGATGAGGATGATGAATGATAGCATCTACTGATGGATGTTATGTGATTAGGCATCTACTGATGGATGCCGAGGAAGATGAGAAAGATTTATGTCTACTGATGGATACTGATGAAGATAAGAAAGATTAGCATCTACTGATGGATGCTATGCTACTAGACATCAACTGATGGATGTTACTAACAACATTTACTGATGGATGATACTACGTTAAAGCATCTATTGGTGGATGCTATGATGATGAAGATTCATATGACAATATCTACTGATGGATGTTATTATAGCAGAGGCTGATAATGTGTGATAGCGTCTACTGATGAATGCTATGAGAATCAGGATTTTTTTTCTTTATTTTTATGCTTTGTTTGAATTTTTCTTATTTTTGTTTTTGTTTGAGTAAGCTATGTACTTGGTTGAGAGAATAATTCTACAATGGTTGATATTATGTGATGAACTGTTTTCTGATGAGTAATATTGTCTTGTGTTGCTCTACTGCTTGAAATGCATAGTTGAGTTAATGTTTGAATTAACTATTAAGCAAGGATAATGGTTGCTCATAATTGTTTAAAACAGATGCATGGTTTCAATTTTGATTGATATGTTAGGCATGATGTATATTAAAAAGTGTGGAACTTGAGTTAACCTATGAGAGTTTGGGCTCCGGAGTTTATTATTGTTGAATGTTATTTCTTTAGAATCATAGTTGATTTTGCCTAAGTTTTTTTGTTGAACTATTTACTTGCATGTGTCATATTATCAAGGCCATTTATTCTTCACCCATATAAGCCAATGCAATATTTGAACCCAATAAAAGAACAATGATTGTTCTACCCATTGAACCTTAAGCCTAAATTTGTGAAAAAAAAATATCCCTTTTGAAAACATTACCTTGAGTTGAGTTGAGAATATTTGTACGGTATGAAGAAAGGTTCAAGTTTGGGGTTGTTGGGGAAATTTGAAAAAGAGTTGCGAAAATAAAAAGAAAAGGAGCATTGAGCTAAGTGTTGAACAAAATTGAAAAAGAAAAGAAAAGAAAAGAGAAGAAGAAAAAGAAGGAAAAACTCAATGAATGAAAAGTTGGGAGTAAGATGAGAATGGTTTCTCAAATATAAAGGAGAAAGAGAGATTATGGTTAATGTGAAAGGAAATTTTTACTCTCTTAACTCAAGGATTTTGTTGTCCAGAAAAACTAGTTTTCTTCTTAGCCCAGCCACGTTACAAGCCTTAGAAAGTCCTTGTGATCATAACTTGCTTGTGAATGTGTTTTTATGTGTTTAAATGAACGACAAAGTTGATTTATGTGACATTGTGATAGTAAAGTGAAAGAGACACTGACACCTCACTATACACCTTTGAGTTTGAGTGAAATACTTTTGAGTGCTTGAGTTATACACTTTTGAGTGCTTGAATGAAACATTGCCTTTGGTGAGGAAAGGTTTGATGCATTAAAGAGAAGCATTTTTGTCTAGCTATTGATCACTCATCTTTATGCATCTGTTGTGTATTCATTGTTATGTGAGCACCATAATTGAAGCCTAATATGCTAAGACATCATTATTTCTTGACAGATCTTTCTATGATGAGCATACATGAGTGATTTACTTGTCTTAGAGAAAAATGGTTTTTGATGTGCTAGACCGTTGTAGTATATCTATTTTATGTAAGCCATGTTATAGTTTTGCTTGAGGACAAACAAAGTTTCAAGTTTGGGGTTGTGATAACAGTTAAATATACTGTTATCTATGATCCAATTTTGATATTAAATGCACCCTTTTTGACTTAGAAACTTGCTTTAACTCATGTTTTTGCTTTAGTTTTATGAATAAGAGAATTCAGGTTATACTTAATGATTTTATCACTAAATTCCCTTAATTTTGTAGGTTATGGGATGATTTGGAAGAAGAGCAAAAGTATCAAGGAGTTTGAACTTAAAAGGGACGAACAGAACAACAAAAAGCAGAGTGTTGAAAAGTTGCCGCTGGCGTTAAGCGACTGTTTGTGGTATGCCCCATGTTTTTGTGGTATAAGCAGTGTTTGTTGTCGTCCGCTCTGGAGGTGTTGGGCGTCGTTTGGTGGCTGGCAATAAGTTGGCGGTTTGCGCTTCTTGAAGTATCTTAGCTCGAGAGACATTTAATAGGGTGTATTGTTGGAAGCGAGGACCTTGGGGCGGTTCTCTCGGTCGGAATCCGGCAACTTTCTCGAGTTGGTCGTCATATTTCTTGTTGTCTGGGTTTTCTCCCTTGTATCCTGATTCTCCTTTTTATAGCTCTGCTTCATATCCTTCACTCGCATATCATCAACCGCCTATTCATGCAACTCTTACATAGTTTTCGGTGCACGCCTGCATATGCTATCCTTGAACGGTCCAGGCCTAAGGGCTGGTAGAACATATTGAAGAGCGAGCTCAAGGCTTAGGCCCTTAACTCGACGGACGATTTTCTGGTATCGGTCCATGAACACTTTTAAAATTTCCTCCTTTCCTTATTTCAGATTCATCAAATCAAACACGGTCGCTTCTTGGGCGACGCTGCCCGCGAATTGTCGCTTGAACATACACCTGATACTCTCAAAATTTTCTATGGAATTAGGAGGTAGCGAGTTAAACCAGTCGAGGCTTCTCCTTCAAGAGACAGCGAGAACGCTCAACACCATATGGCGTTGTTGCCGATGCAGAAGGACATTGTGTTGGTGAAGCTCTTGATATGTGCTTCAGGATCCATGGTTCCGTCATACATTTTGAACATCCATGATGGTTTGGACGAAAGGTAGGAGGAGGGATGAACTCTCAGTCTTCACTATTAGCTACTTGCTCATCATAGCGCTCTCGGTTTGATCCGCCTTGACCCAAATCCTTTCGACTTCCGACTCAGTCGGTTTCCTTGTGGGATCCGGCGCGCTGCTATGTTCGTTCGTGTCCTCTTGTGTGGCCCTTCGGTGTCCTTCTCCTATCTTTTCTCCCGTCTCCAGCCCCTTCTCTTGGGCTATTCGCGCTGAGTTCTCCGCCTTGACGGTCGCCATCTTCGCCTCATGGCGTTGTTGCATCTCTTCCATTTTCTGTTGTAGCATTCTGATCATCTCAGTTGGGTCTTCCGTGCGCATATTCCTCATGGTTACCATTGGGCGAAAGTTACTCGGCCCCATGGTGGGTGCCAAAAATATTTCGGTTATAGGGTCGAGTTACTCCTAACACCTTCACAATTTGTCTTCATTGTCGTCCATTTTATGTTACTGATCCTCTTATGCGTCGTCTGTTTTATGCTACTGATCCTCTTGTGTGTCGTCCGTCCAGGGTGGTACCTACGAAAGATACTCTGATGCCTAAGTCAGCATGAGATCTTTATGGTAACAATAAACCAGTAATAAATGAGCATTAAAATCAACCACCTACCTCTTACCTTTGACTCATATTTATAGTTTTTTGTTGTGGGCCCCGTGATTAGTGATATCTTAATCTTGGCCCAATCACAGTCCATTATCGTTAATCAAGTTTTACCTCAATTTTGGCAACATTAAACTCTATATCGTCTGTTTGTGACGGCCGACTCTCTTTCCCATGTCTTTGGTACATTTAAAGCATATTGACATTCTTCTTTGTGCCGTCTTTCTTCTTCGGTCATCTTAAATACCAGGTCTTTCGTGTGTCGTCTGGCATGTCCGGTCACACGGTACAATATATATTATAATTGTACGGTAATTTATATATATGCCATAGAACTTTGGAGGTTTAACAATTCATATAGTCTTAATTTATGCTATGTTTTCTTAAATAGGTTTCTTATTTTATTTTTGTCTCAATTAGGTACCTACAGGTGAAAAATCAGTGCAATTGGATCTTTGTCGTTAAATTCGGATAACGAGATTAAATTTAAGCTAAAATGTTGCTATGACCTAGTTTCATTAAATTACGTGATAAATTAGAAGGCATGGTACATGGATATTCATATATTAAGCATTTTTAAATTTGTTAAAATTTGAAATTCAGAATATTTGTCATGAAATTGTTAATTGATTCAGTGAGAGGGATCAAAATTAGGATTTAGATAGAGACTGAAAATGGAGAGTGATTGAGCGAGGCTCTTCCCCTTCTTGTTCACCATTTTTTCACGAAAGTAGGGTTCTATCATAGACTTCGTTGATGTTTATGTTCGTTTTGTTTTTCAGCGTTCTGGTATGAGTTATTGAAGTATGTTTATGGACCATTCATGTTCGTCTTCCACATGTTATGGGTGCTGATAATAAAACCGTGGTCTCGATTATCGTAGTGATGAAGGATGGAGGAGTTTCGATGTATCATCGATTTGTCATTGTAGAGAGAAGTCAATGTTGAGAATTGCAAAAACAAGAATCGTGACAAACAATTTTAGGGTTTCCTTAAGTACAAGGTAAAATTCATGGACCTTATGTTATTTGTTTTATTGTTCTTGAAAATGATGTACTGAGTCGTTGCTTTTGATGACTTTTTTAAATAGAATGGAAGTGAAGATCTTGGTTGCAACTACTTCAGATGTGCAATGGTGATGGATTTGACGAAAGTGGTAGCTTTGTGAAGTGCGAAGGAAAGGATGAGAGGTTGGTGAAGACTGAAGAAATGAAGGTGATAGAAAGATCATAGTTAATTTGGTGAAAGTTGTGTTGGTTGTTCAAACGTGGATGAAAGTATTGATAGGGGTTGTTTATGTTGTGTGTGTAATGAACATAATTGTAGTTTCAATGGTGATATGACAAGTCAATAATGTGTTGTAGGTGTAATGATGATCAATGTAATGTTGTTTAATGTAGGCAAGTTCAATGTAATGTTGTTAATGTAATGAATAGTTGCAGATATTGTTGAAGGAAATTAAGATTTGCAGATGGCCATTGATTATGTTATTGCCATGTGATGCTCATAATTATTGTATCCTTTTTTGAGTTTATTAGTTTATTGATTTATACTTAAATACTCAGTGCATCTAGTGGTATGAACTTCAACATTTACAATAGCATAATTAGGTTAAAATGTTGAGAACAAAAATAGTTTAATAAGCATTGGAAAAAAGTATAAAGTAATCTAAGAATCTGAATGCATGAACCATATAAATTCGGTGGTCCACAAATGGTTGAAAGGATCCAAACAAGTTATAGTGTTATTTAAGCTTTAGACCTTGAGAAAACCAATGTGGCCCCTTCCCTTCCTGAGTAAATGTCATAGTGGTTCTACTAATTGAGGGTGGTGGGTTTACTATATTCTCCTATTCTATCTTACATGAAGGATGCATAGGAATTCAACTTCCTAGTTTTCTTATTAGTTGAGTTTGGGAATGCTAATTGAGGTGATTGAGAACTCTTGTTATCTTGACTACCTCCTATGCTTAGTGTCAACATCTTTTGAACACTGTATACCGGGTGTAGCTCTCTTACATATAAATACCAAATTCTCATAATTGTCAACAAGTTAAAGGTTTAACTCTTGTTGATCATCGTGTCCTTTCAATAGGATTTGTACTAATAGTCCACTTTCACATATAATGGCTTCTTGGAATTTGTAATAATAAATGACGTTTCAGAGTAATAACAATTGATGATTAATAGGATTTCATGGAAGAATGACCTCATCATCATACACTAGTTTTGACATCAGTATGCTTAGTTTCATAGCAGTATCTTTCTATTGTCATTTTACAATCAAAATGCAATGCCTCTAGAGATAAAAAAAAAAGAAAGGACACATTGTATTAACTCATTAAATACCCAATACTATCTTAATATAAAAAGATTTCATCCATTACATAATATTGTACAATACTAAACTTATAGCATTCCAGATAACCATAACAATTGTTCATACAACCAAAAGAAAAATATTAACATAAAACATCATGAGGTAGGTTGGTGTTCTTCCTCTAACCACGCCATTTTCTTAAAATTCATCCCCTGCTATGGTTGACCTTCACCCAGATGTGGTTGACCTTCAGATAATGGGATAAGTTGTTGTTAAAATAGTATGGCTTAGTTTCTCACACCAAGAGAGGGGGGGGGGGAGGGGGGTGAATTGGTGAAACACAAAATCATAGTCTTTTTAAAATCTTTTTCACAAAAGGATGTTCTTTGAAAACTTTCTTCAAACGTAAGGAAAAAGATTTTTAAGTACAGCGGAATAAAGTTGACTAAGTATAGAATGAAGTCGACTTTGAATGTAAAAGTATAGGCATCAGAGAAATCAAACGCTGATTTTTATACTGGTTCAGCCAACCTGCCTACATCTAGTGTCCTTCCAATCACAAGAAGCAAATGCACTATAATGATCAAGTTTTTACAACAAGGCTTTTATAGCGGCCACACATCAAAAATATAAAACACCTCTCTAACCCTCTAATCAAAATATAGGCATATAACAATAAAGACCAGCAGCAAGAATCCCCTCCCATGCTATCTTCAACCCTTTGAGCAACCCTTCAAAGTCAAGAATGTCGCACGTCCTTCTTCCTATAATCACAATAGGGCAACACGCCAATCTTTAAAAGATTGAAATCCTGATAACAAAGTAGACACCTCAAAGTGCAGATTGATCAGACTGTTAAAGCACACAATTCTTTCTCTTTAAGAAACCACAAAAGATGAACACCACGGTCTTCTTTCTGATTCTTAGACCTTTACCACATTGTAAGAGATCACAAATCTGAAAGAAATTACTCAAATCGTTAGAATCACAAAACTTACAGAATTTAAATTCGCGTTTATTTATAGTTTTTCTCAATTCTAACGCTCTCAAGTCGACTTAGCTACTAATGCAGTCGAATGTATCATGACAATTATATCAGTTAGTAGCTGTCAAAGCAAATAATTGATTACACAATTAATGTAGTTGATTTTCATTTAATGCTTGGTCAACCATAATTAAAATAAGAGCGTTGGACATGACAAGCATTAACAGAATTTCAAAACATAACAAACTTAGTCGAATGGCTTGCGCACATAGTCGACTTTGGAGCAATGTAATGTACAGTTTTGAAAAACTTTCTCTTCAAAGAATCTCACAGCACACTTTGAAAACGTTTGTGCAAAGACACGAGTTTTAATCGACTTACTTCATAATGAAGTCGACTTAAAACTGTTGTTTTGCCACACAATTAAAGTTCAACAAAAATGCATGTGGTTTTTCTTTTCCAAAACATTTGTCATGCATTCACAAATAAAATCTTGTATATAACATAGTGAATTGCAATGCTCATCAAAGAAACAACACAAACATGTTCTCATATAATCATAATCATGAAAGAAATGAACATATAACACATAATACACATGTGTTATTAATTATGTGTTGTCATCATTAAAAACCAGAAACTCTGAGATTGTAGGTTCAACTAAACCAGTGCTCCCCCTTTTTTTATGATGCATAACCATGATTGATAAACAACCATGTTGTACAAATCAATGCAGATTATCAATGAAATACCAATCTCTAATAATTCTCCCCTTTGGGCATTAGCAAAAAAGGTATGCACAATGGTATTGATATGCAAATAATCAATCATTATAGAGATGCATCAGTAAAACATGTTTAAACAAACAAAGATGCTCCCCCCTGTCATAGATAATCACATGAAAGAGAGTCAAAGTTAGTTTTCTTGGTTTTATGCTTGGTTTTTCCTAGTTTTGGCAGGTTTTGTCAAGAATTGAATGAAGGATGTTGAAGTAGAAAGGAGTTCGACACAAGAGAATGTGGAAAAGTGAATAAATAGTCGCAGCCATCGCTCAGCGTTATCCCAACGTTGAGCGCCAGCCACATAGAGGGTTTCTCTACCAAACGCTCAAGCGCCAGCGCTGAGGGGTGAAATTGTGTGTCGACCTCACCGCCAGGCGGTGGACTCTTCAGAGAACTCTCTGCCCAACGCTCAAGCGTCAACGCTGAGGGTTGATTCTAAGTAACGTACCTACCGCCGAGCGGTGAGCCACCATTGAGCGGTGTACTATTGGACCTGGGCCAAAATTCTGTGATTTTTCCTGAGTTATAAATAGCTCTGCACGAACCAGAAAAAGGATCTTTTGGCAGAAAGGACGTAGAAACACCTTCTTCACCCCTTGGAGGCGGATTTTGAATGCGGGAGCTCCAACTTATCAAATCTAGGGTTTATTTTTTCATTCTTTTCATCTAGATTCACCATGTTTATGGTGAACTAAACTCCATTGTTGTTGGGGAAAACGATGTAATCCTTTGATACTCTGATATATTGAATTATTACTTTATTCATATGTTTTCTTCTATTAATTGTAAGAGTTTTTCCTCCATTATATTTGCATGCTTTGTTTAAGACATTATTCAATAGTGTGATCTTTGATTATATCTTTATGGACACATATAGATAGATTTAGACATGGGGAAATTCTCTTAGGAACAATATTGCCTAGACATAGGAATAAGAGGACCAATTGCCTTAAGCTTCTGTGCGAATTAATGTAATGCATGATCAATAGCTAGGGAGACTAGACATAGTAAACTAGTGATTAGGAGTAGGCTCTTCTCACCAACACATTGGGATTAGGGTAAAATAGAAAGTGGCATTAACATTAATAAAGAAAGTAGAATAAAGTAGAATTCGTAAATATATGAGAGTGGATTAGGATAAGTCGAAAACCCCATGCGTTATCTTTTAGGTAATAGATCAACCTTGCATGTTTATTTTCTATTTTGCATATAAAACCCTAATTTTCATTTTATCAAGTCTTAAAAGATCAAGATATCACATGAACGTTTAGGCCTGAGAGTCTCTAGGGAAACGATACTCGGACTTACCGTTTATTATTACTTGATATGATTCGGTACACTTGTCGGACCTTTAACAAGTTTTTGGCGTCGTTCCTGGGGACTCGTGGTTAAACTATTATAGTAGTGTGATTATTGATTAACTTTGACTTGATTTTTTGTTTTATTTTTATATAAAAGTTCTTTTTAGGGTTTTATTTCTTGTGTATGCAGGATACAATTCATACTAGATGCAAGAAAAATCAACAACCTCTTCTTGAAGGTTTGAGTGAAACCCGGAGGAAAAGGAGAATTCGAACTTCTAGAGAATTATTCCCTCCTCCGGAGATATTGTTGCAACCCTCACCAGAAGCATCCAACCAGAGCACAAAAGAGATAGCTGAGGAGGAAGCTCCTAGGAGACGCACTCTGGCAGATGCTACCATTGTGGTTGGCCTGCAACATTTTAATAGCATTGCAAGGCCGAGGGTCAATGCACTGAATATGGAGGTTTAATTGGCGTTGATTCACTTGGTGCAAAGCAACCAATTTAATGGGCTGTCAACTGAAAGTCTATATGATCATCTCACCACATTCAAAGAGATTTGCAATACGGTGAAGATTAATGGTGTGCCGGATGAAGCGATCAAACTTAGCTTGTTTCCTTTCTCATTGGGAGGCAATGCTAAACTGTGGTTAAATTTTTTCTTGGAGGATAGCTTTACAACCTGGGAGGCTGTGGTGGCTAAATTCTTGAATAAATATTTTCCATAGTCGAAAATCAACAAAGGTAAAATAGAGATTTCTTCTTTAAGGCAAGGCATGGAAGAAACCCTAGGCTAGGTGTGGGACAAATATAAAAGCTTGCTGAGAAAGACACATGTGCATGGCTTTGATGATACAACCATAGTCCTAGCATTCCTTAGAGGTCTTAGCACTCAGACAAAGCATTTTTTAGATGCTGCAATTAGAGGTAGCATTAAAAACAAGACTGTTGAGGAAGCCTATGAATTAATAGATAACATGGCTATCAGTGATATGGAGATGCAAACTGGAAGCATGGATATCTTTCGACTGGAAGAAGTTTCACAGTTACGATCTCAAGATGTATTCCTTGAGCAACATAAGCTTATCACTCAACAATTGGAAGAAGTGATATAGAGACTTTCTCTATTGCCACAGGAAATTCGGACTATTCCAATGGTTCAATGGCAGCAACAAATCACGCCACTTAAGAAGAACACAAATTTTGAAGAACGTTTTCAGCAAACTATGAATAAGATTATATCCTATGCCAAAAGCATGGATGCTATGAGAACAAGAATGGAAACGTACATGGGGAAGATAAAGGGGTGTGAGAGGAATGCAGGAAGTGTTTCAAGGGAAGAATGTAAGACCATTGTTACTAGGAGTGGTAAAGTGTTGGATGAGAGAAAAATTGAGAGAAAAGAGAAAGAAAAGTTGAGTGAAGAAGAAGAGAGTGAACAGAAAAAGAAAAGAGAGGAAGAAGGAAGTGTGGGGAGTGAAAAAAAGAGAAGTGAGGGAGAAAAAAAGAAAGAAGAGGTTGAAGAAAAAAAAGAAGAATTTGAAAAACTCCTTCCTTATCCAAAGATCTAATCAAGGAAGGAGAAAGAAAAACAATTTGAGCGATTTATGGAGATCTTTAAGAAACTAGAGATCACCATACCTTTTTATGAGGCACTACAGTAAATGCCTTCATATGAAAAGTTTTTGAAGGAGCTTCTAATGAAGAAAAGAAAGTATATTGAGAAGGAGACCATTGAAGTGCACGAGAATTGTACTGCACTTATATACAGAAGTTGGAGATGTGGAAGTTGGAAGAGCTTTGATTGACCTGGGAGCCAGCATTAATCTTATGCCACTTTCGATGTTCAAGAGGATTGAGGGCTTAAAACTTAAGCCTGTGAGAATGACTCTTCAACTGGCAGACAGGTCTCTTAAATATCCTTTTGGGGTGGTTGAAGATGTGTTGGTGAAGGTAGATAAATTTTTATTTCCAGTGGATTTTGTCATAATGGAGATGGAGGAGAATGGAGATATGCCTCTCATTCTAGGGAGACCATTCATGAAGATGCCTAAAATCTTGATTGATGTGGAGAATGACAAGCTTAAAGTCAGGGTACAAGATGAAGAAGTGGATTTTGACGTATTTCAAGAAATGTCACATCCCAAGGATGATAAAGCATGTTTCCAAGTTGATATTGTTGAAGAAATCTATATGATATAAGGGAATAAGGTGCATGGTGCTTCTCCACTTCAAAGAACTCTTATTGATGAATGTGAAGCTTTAAATGAGGAAGAGGAGAAGTTGATTGATGAATGCTTGACGGATTTAGAGGCATTAAAGGAAATCCCAACAGATGAGGCCAATTTTGAGAAGATTGACACCATAGAGGAGGTCAAAGAAAGTAAGCTTTAGCTAAAAGCATTACCACCACATTTGAAGTATGTGTTTTTGGAAGAAAATGGAGGGAAGCTAGTCATCATTAGTAACTCTTTATCTCCTAAAGAAGAAAAGTTGGTAGGAGTTTTGAAAGCCAACTAAGGAGCTATTGGGTGGTCAAGTGAATGGGTAAGTCCAGTGTAGGTGGTTCCAAAGAAAGGAGGGATGACGGTGATTCACAATGAGAAGAACGAGATCATTCCTAAAAGAACAGTTACTAGGTAGAGGATGTGCATTGATTACAGGAAATTAAATACAGCCATTAGGAAGGATCACTTTCCTCTTCCTTTCATGGATCAGATACTAGAAAGACTGGCTGGTTAGGCTTTTTACTGCTTCCTCGATGGGTATTTTGGGTATAATCAGATTGTGGTAGACCCCAAAGATCAGGAGAAGACGACCTTTACATGTCCATTTGGTGTGTTTGCTTATAGAAAAGTGCCATTTGGATTATGTAATGCCCCAGCCACATTTCAAAGGTGTATGCAGGCCATTTTTGCAGTATTTACGGATGATTTTTCAGTATTTGGGGATTCCTTCCAGAAGTGTTTGGCCAACCTGGATGTTGTTCTCAAAAGATGTGTTCAAACAAACCTTGTTCTTAATTAGGAGAAGTATCATTTCATGGTAACAGAAGGAATTGTTTTGGGCCATAAGATTTCTGCTAGGGACATTGAAGTTGATGAAGCAAAAGTGGAGGTTATTGAGAAACTTCCACCACCTACAAATGTGAAAGGAATCAGGAGTTTTTTAGGCCATGTTGGGTTTTATAGAAGATTCATTAAAGACTTCTCAAAGATTGCTAAACCTTTGAGTAATTTGCTTGTCGAAGACACGCCTTTTGTAATGAGTGATGAATGTTTACAGGCTTTTGAGGCCTTGAAGAATAGGTTGATTTTGTGACAAATGTCAAAGGACGGGAGCTGTTTCAAGACGTCATGAGATGTCATTGCAAGACATTTTAGAGGTTGAAGTCTTTGATTGTTGGGGTATTGATTTTGTTGGACCCTTTCCACCATCTTTCAATAATGAATATATATTGGTGGCAGTTGACTATGTGAGTAAATGGGTTGATGCTTTGACATGTTCTAGGAATGATGCTAATACGGTGATTAAATTCTTGAAAAGGCAAATTTTCTCACGTTTTGGAACTCCTAAGGTACTCATCAGTGATGGGGGATCTCATTTTTGTAATTCTCAGCTTGCAAAGGTACTTAAACATTATGCTGTGAGACATAAGGTGGTTGCACCTTATTATCCGCAAACAAATGGCCAGGCTAGAGTTTCCAACAGGGAGAAAACGAAACTGCAACAACAAACCATGGCCAAATGAAGTCACTTGTCTCGTAATAGCAGCTCTGTGGCGCCATCAACAAAACTCCAATTTGGAAAGCCTAATTTGGTTGAGAAAAGTGACTGCCACGTGGCAATTGTTGAGATTGTTGACAACACTATCTATATCACTCTGGTTTTTTATGATGATAACAAATTTTTAATAACACAAGTATTGTTGATGTGTTACATGTTCTATTGCTTATTGATTGATATCTTGTTGAACATGTTTTTGTGTTTATCTTGATATGTGAATGCACATTTATTAAGCTTGTATATGTTACATCATATCTGATTGCATTACACATGTTTTGAAAGAAGAAAACCACATGCACTTTTACGAACTTACATTATGTGGCATATCTGCAAGCTGTAAGTCGACTTCATTCCGCCCAATTTGCAACGTTAAAAATGACCGGTGGCATTACCGTAAATAAATTCAATCGCTCCAAGTCCTCTATTGAAATCGTTCGCCGACTAATATTTATTAACGACAAACAAAGATCATATAGACGTAATCTAAAATGTGCTAACGTCAAACAAGTACCAGAACGACGTAAAACAATGACCTTAGAAACACTTAACATCATTTTGAGAAACAACTGACGTTAAATTTAAAATAAAAAAATAACGAAATAATGGTTTGTTTCCAGCAGTATCACTCTCCCCACATTTGACCACCATGCTAAATATTCGACGTTTTATATGACAGAGAGTGAATCCGTTTTTTATTCTTTATTTCTTTTCTCTTTTAAACCAGACAGAACGTCGCCGACTTTATGGTTTCGACGTTTATACCAATGTAGAACGTTGAACAATTTGGAGTCTGACGTGATGGTTCTTGGTGTACGAAATCTAGGTAATCACATAACTTCAGTTAAGGAATCAATTGTCGTTCAATACAAAATAAATAAATAAATACAAAATTCTGTTTTAAATAATATGACGTCACAATAACAAAAGATGGACGTTGTATATTACAGCTAGTAGTTATTCTTTTATTTTTCTTTTAAATCAACCAATAAAACCTCAATTTAAACTGGCTTTGACGTCAACAGTAATTATTTTAAGTAGACATCCATTCATAAAATTTCTCCTATGAACTCCATCTTTCAATTTTTTTCTTTGTGTTTTCTGTTATCTCCTTCAGCTAGTAGTTATTCTTTTATTTTTCTTTTAAATCAACCCATATAACGTCATTTTATACTGGCTACGACGTTTTATTATTTAGTTCCTTTTTTATTATTTTTTCTTTTTCTTTCAAAACAACTATATAACGTCAAATTCTTCTATGCATTCCACGTCTACTGAGTTGTGTTTTAGTGTAGTTTTGCGCGTGTTTTTCGGTAGCCTGGTAGCACCTTCTTCCTTTACTAGTTTCTTCATAAGAAAAGCTTGCGTCTTTTGCATCTCTAATGGCATTTAAACCCAAAACCGAAAGACGGTCGTTCCCTAGACGTCATGCAAACCGCCAATGAAAAAGAATACGGTGACATAAGACACAAGCTTTTCTTACTAGGAAACTACTAAAGGGAGAAGGTACTAATACACTACCAAAAGACATGAGCAAAACTATACCAAAACACAACGAAAACTCATTTTAATCGGTTCAAATGGAAGATAATCCATCAAAGACTAATTTAATCGGAGTAAAAGTAAGTTTAAACGATTCAAAAGAGATAAAACGCACATGGAAATGCAATGCCACGTAGAAAAAAGGCGAGGAGGAAGACGATGAAGTGTGCGTAACCATGGGTTCGCGATTTCTGATTTAACAGGAAAAAAATAGTAAGAAGATAAGTGTTTTTTCAAAATCTGTAGAACCCTGAAACTGCTTTTATAACTTGAAGTTTTTTGATTAGGTGATTCAATTTTTAAGTTTCAAAAAGTTGTTCTCTACCGAATTAGTGGATCTAATTTCGGAGAGAACAACTTTTTGGAACTAAAAAATGAATCAATAACGATCAAACTGTGGAATTGTATAGAGTTAAGCATTATATTATAGAGTCAATATTAATGCTCACAATCACTCTGGTAACAACACAAAATTAATGCTCACAACCACTCAAATTCCTTTCACGTCGAAGTCCCCCTAAAGTTTGACGTTCTATGGGAATTTAAAAAGGAAAAAGAAAAAAAAGAGTGACCTTTGCCTTCTAATAATGAATAATACGTCATATGCACAAGGAATTCATTTTTTTTGTTTGATTAAAAGAAAAAAGAATATAACCAAAAAGACACTTTGGAAGTCTAAAGAAATTGACGTGAACCTCTTCGTTTCTAGCAACAAACTGCATTTTTCCATATATTATTTAAGTAGACTGCCTTTAATTATTTAAATAGACATCAATTTATCAAATTTCTTGTAACAACAGTTGTGTTAACTTGTAACAACTCCAAGGCCTTTCAAAACGCTACAACTTCAAATCATAAAATTCATAAACTCCTTCTAGGAATTAATAGAGGACGTCGAATATTTTCAAAATGGACGTGTTATTTCAGGTTAAAAAGGAAAAAGAAAAGAAGATAAAAGTAAAAAAAAAGGAGATACCTTTGTCGTAATATTAAATAATGCGTCGACTTCCTTTTGTTGGACATTCATATCTTAATATTACGTCGATTAGCTTTATCATTCGACGTAATATTGGTGTTTTAAAAACATATATGATATACTGTTGCATGCAATGTAATGATGTAAAATTAAAATGGACAATTGCAATCATAAAAGTGATTTAATCATACTTAATCATTTTAAACAATTCAATCACCATTCACTAATGTTTGCCAAAAGAGAATTTCTTTAATATTCAAGAGATGATTACAAAACATCCCACCTACAATAGAATTTCATTACTAAATAAAATAGAATAAAAGATTATAAAAAAAAGTCTAACTCAACATCCCACCTACAATTTTCACACGAGTTTTTAATATTATCATCATCATCTTCAGTATCCACTATTTCCCAGGAAATAGTCTTCTTCATTCTCCAACCATTGCATTGTCTCTAGGAACATAAAGGAGTTGGATTGCGCAACAGTGTTCCATGAGGTTTTCTCCATACATTACCCAACAAAGTTACTAACTTATTTCTACACCTTACAACACAGTTGACATTTCTCAAAAATTGCATATACTCAACCCCTGCTTTTCTTAATCACTATCGTATGAACATAATAAGATCAAACCATATACATATTTTGCTTCAAGATAACCCTTTTTGGCAACCATTTTCAAGTCATTAATGCTTTTTTCAATATTTCCCTTATATCTAATTATTTCTCTTAATCCCTCCCTATACAAAGCTTCAATATTTCCACCCTCTTTACAACTTTGCATGAAAATATCAAATGCCCTTGCTTCTTTAAATGACCATGAAATCAACGAAAAATTTTCTAAAGAAATGTGCTGTCACATATAATTGTCTTTTGTAGCATGCAAAAAATCTCTCCAACATACTTTCATGTTGTAATAAGTCTGTGTGAAGTGATTTGATTTGAAAAATTGTAGATTGCTCATCTTCTGTGCGTTGTCTTTTGTTATCTCTTTGAACTGATTCTTCCATTACAATGAAATAAGCAGACTTGTGGCTTTCATGACATTGTCTCTTGTTCCATTGTGTCTTCTTCATCAATTTTGAAGTTGTCATGTTTACTATGCGGTTCAGCAGATTGGAGTTAGCCTTTTACTTCTAAAACGTCCAAGTATTACAACGTACTATCGGTGGTTTTTAAATTGAAACGTCCAAGTATTATAATTCTTCGTTTACTGTTTGAGTATAAAGAAAAAGGAATTAAAAAGGGAGAAACTCTTCGGCTTCTAGCACACAAATAATATGTCATTCCCCGAAGAATTCGACATAATCTTGGTGGTTTAAAAGAAAAAAGAATTAAAAGAGGAGTTACTCTTTGGCTTCCGGCTTACAATAATACGTCGATGGCTTTAGATATGGACATACTATTTGTGTTTTAAAAGAAAAAAAAAGAATAAAAGAATAGTGCGCTAGTTTAAATATTTACTGTCAATGAACGTCGAGTTTTATGGGGCTTCGACATTTTGATTTAAACTTCCAAGTATTTCAACTATAGAAGGTGGATTTGTAATGGTATAGGATGTGTTATGTTGAAGTTATATTGAAACTAAATAAATATATTTCTGAACTTTTATTGAAATTGTAACCTTTCCGTATACCTCTAAATCCTATTCTGAAATGGCTTCTTCATCTTCACGGCGTGGAAAGAAGGTTGCACATGTTGTAAGAAATGCTAGTCCAAATGGGTGGATAATTGATGACAAAACACGATACAAATTTGGATGTTATAGAAAACTCTTCCAGGTGGTCCATCACAAGTACTTGGATCTGGAATTATTCAGAAAGCAAGGGTTTCTTTTTCAAGATTGGCTTGTAGATGTTGGTCTTGCAAAATTTGTAGAAATGACCGGTGATTGCTATCCTCACCTGGTAGAAGTGTTCTACAACAATCTGAAGGTTGTCGATGGTGTTATATGCTCTCGGGTGAAAGGTGTCGATATTAAAATTGATGATGAAATATGGCTATCTTTTACCGGTCCCAAAGCACAAGGCTTCAGGTTTCATGAAAGAAATTATGAACTCAACCAATGGACCAACAAGAAGAATATTTATAAGGAATTTCTGAGAAATCCAAAAGGACTAAAGGTATACAAGCCGTATCTACTTGATGGTTAGAAAATGGAAGAAAAATTGTGTGCTTTTGTACTTACTTGGGTAATACTACCTGGAAGATATATAGGTGGTCGTCTAACTACTGAGGATTTATTTTTGGTTCATGCCATAAAAACACGGATACTAACCAACTGGGTTATTGTTATGAGTGAGCAGATGATTGAAATTGCAAGTAGGCATGGACATAATCTGCCATATGGTGTTTTTATCAGTAGTGTATTGAAGCATCATCAAGTTGATCTTACTCGTGAAAAAAAATGGATGCACCAAATCAAATGAAATAGGAAAAGCGACATAGACCTTTAATGGTCTAAAGAAAACAAAAGATGGCTGGGTGTTCAAGGATCTTGACGAACCTCCTCCTACCTTCAATCCACACACTGAGTTTGAAAGATTTGTTGGGGATCAATTTCGAAGGCTTTCAACAAGAATTTCAAATGATGAAATTTCTTTGATCATGATTCACAACAAATTACATGAAGACAGTTTAGTTGAAACCACAACGAGTGAATTTAATGATGAAGACGACACAACAGAAGATGAGTCTATGGAGACATTTGACTCAGATTAGGAAGAATAGTCCATTTTAGTTTATTTTTCTTAAATTAATGAAATATTTTAATATATTTTAGTATTTTTTTTCTATGTTTGAACTCTGTTTGAAATTTTAGTATATACTTTTCGTGGTTATATTTTCATATTTTTCCTATATTTGGTGTTATTTTGCTTTTCTTATGTTTTTATTTGGTTTAATAAACCATTGGTTGGCATTGTGCATTAAATTCAATGTGATCCACGTGGAATAATAATATTGTTGGTAGCCAGTGTTTTATGTTCGTGTTTGTCTTGGGGAGGAAGGGGTTCTCGAAGCACTGTGTTGCTGAGGAAATGTCTCGTTCATCTTCGTCTTGCAAGTGTTTGGGTTCAGACTTCCAACACAGTAGTGGCAGTGTTAGGAGGTTGGGTTTAAAACTCACTTGCTTTTGTGGTCACATTGCAATTTTACACATTGCGAGAACCCATAAAAACAAGGGCAAAAAATTCTGGGGTTGCCCTAACTTCAAGGTCAGTTTAATATAAGAATAAATGTTTGTTTATTTTTTTGGGTTTTGACGAGGGAGTGTGCCTATATTCGTTCAACAGGGTGAGGGCGGAGATTTCGTTGGCTACAACTTCTTTCATTGGTGTAGTGAAGAAGCAATAGAAGAAGGAAATGTGCTGTATGGAGAAGAAAAGAGTAGAAGTGGAAGAAATGAACAAGCATGTGGAAGTTTGATGATGATGATGGAACAAAGTGTGACGAAGATAGAAGAAGCTGGTGATGAAAAGATGAAAATAGCTTGTTTAGAGAAAAGTGTTGTTATGTTGGAAAAGTGGTTGAAGGTGTTACTGGGGATGGTATTTGTTATATGTGTTTTTAATGTAATTGTAATATGTATGTTGATGAAACTTGGTTGATGACTCCATACAAGTTGTTGTATTGTAATTTGGTAATGTTAAAGTGTGTTTTATTTATAAAGCTGAGTGATTAGTGTTTAAAACTGTGTCATTTGATTTCTTTACTTGAAATGGAAGTTTTTTTGAAATCCTTGAATCTTTTTACATCGAACTCTACAAATAAATGACGATTTAAAAGGAGTGAAAACCAAAGAAAATAATCTTAACTTTTTATTTTGGTTTTCACCCTAAGAAATCAGATAGCTCTGAAATCTAACAGTAAAAAACAACTCCAAAACAATTTAAAAAGAGAATCATACATTGCAAAATGATGAAGTTAAACAACTTTTTTGATAAACTGATTTTAGTTCTCAAAGTTGTTTCAGCATTAAACATATTGTGAACCATATTTCTTTTTCCTAAGCACTTTCCTTTCAGTAAGATAACTTAATTATTTCTATACTATAAAAAGCATTTTGTTCAGTTGAATGTCAAAGGCCACCTTCATATGAACTAAGACATGAATGAGGCACTTTGACATTCAACTGGGCATATTGCAATTTAAAGAACAAACATGTTACGAAATCGAAGGAAAGAGAAAGGTCTTAGAGATAAAAAACATGAATCCTAATATGTTCAATACAGAAACAAGAAGCAAGTCATTACGTGATATTCAAGCCATATTTATAGATGAATGTAGAGAATGTCGGCTTCGATGTTCAAACATCATTCAGTGAAAAAGTTAATAATAAATCTCGTTTGATTCAGATAAGAACAAATTGACCCATAACGTCGAATGAGAAGGGCGTGGGAGTTAAATTGGATGATTAAACAGTAAAATTAAAAAAACAATAAAAAATGGTTGACCTTTGGCTTCTGGTTGAGGAAGACATCAACTGTAATTATAGATGACGTACATCGTGTAATAATGGTTAGTGTCTATATTTATAGATGAACCGATGTCGTACATCGTGTAATAATGCTCAGTAACTAACTAACACCATCTCGTATGGACGTCGAAGCCCTGCTGAGTTTGACATTCATACATCAATCATAGAAAAATTAATATATTTTGTTTGATTCATACAATGACAAATTGAGTACCCGCCCCCAAGAAATTGTGTACTTTTCAATTATCGAAGTGAGATTTGGAGGGATGGAAGTTAAAAAGTTTGATGTGCCTCTCTGAATTTATATAATTCCATTTAAATTTTGCTAAGTTAATATAATCGATTCTAAATAATAAAGAATCGATTCAAAGAGTTATAAATTAAGAAATGCAAATGAGCTTTTAATGATGATTTATGGTGACAATGTGGCTGATTATTTGATCACATGTTTGTTAAAATATTAAAAAGCATAAAAATAATGCATGAGAAAGTTCAAATTTGTTTTTCTAATAATTTTAATCATAATATTTTATTTATATTAAAAACTTAATATAACTATTAAATTTTTCAAAGTAATTTATTTGAATGTGACCAAATTTTTGTTTTAAGAGTTCGTTTCCATTTTTATATTCGTTGTGGACTTTTTATATTTGACTTTTTATCTTCGTTTCAATTGGTCCGTTTCAAATATACAGATCAATAAAATAGTGATACATTGTATATTGTCAAAAAGTTGTTAACATATCATGGTCCTTAATAAAATTGTAGGTTGTACAATCATAACCTGGCCACAATCTAGCAGGTTGATAAGTACCGGAAGAATCGCAAAAAAGATGTACATCTTTATAAGAATCATTCTAAACCAATAACCAAAATGCAAATGCATATTATAACTTCCAAAGTGGCTACATATGTATTTGGTGCCCTACATACAGGTATAAATGTTTAAGGCACCTAAGAAACCCTAAAAGAAAGTCCAATGACATTCGGTCGACCTTCAACTTATACTTATGTTAGTCTGTCTCGACCTTTAGTCTGAATCACCCATCCCAACATTCATTTATAGGGTCAACCAGTCTCGATCGTTAATCAAACTTAACCTGCCTTAATCTTCGACCCAACTCATTTTGTCTTAATTTTTGGCCGAGATAGGTCTGTTTTGACCTTTAACTCAGGACGAGTCTTGTACATCGATAAAACCTGACAATTCTAGATACACATTGTCTCTTCTCAATATTTGGATTTTGGTTTGATGCATCTCAGTTGTTAACTTGTCTCAATCTTTACTACTAACTCTCAATTTTTGTAACCAATAATCTATCTTCACCTTTACTTTATCACTTAACTTAATCATTATTCAAAATTTCAAGTATTATTTTTTAAAAATCAATTAAAGTCTTTTAATATAATCATACCTATCTTTTAATTCGGATTTAAAAAAACATTCATTTCACATAACTTTTAATCATATAATAATATTCATTATGATTTTAATTATTATAACTAAAACTGAATTCTCATAAATCATTGTTATTATTATTATTATTAATATGAAATTAAAATAATATTTTAAAGAAATAAATTTTTATTCTCTTTAAATTTCACCGACAAATCTTTCTTATATTTTATAATATGTAAATATTACAAGATAAATTTACACAAATTCATAAAATAAAATTTTAAAAAAAATATGTAAATCTTATCTTAAAATGGTAACGGGAGGTTATGGGCGGTTTAAATGAAAAAGGAAACAAAAGGGCGGGAGTAATGGAAGGTTATGGAGGTTTAAATGAAAAAAAGGAAATAAAAAGGTGGGAGGCTGAACAAGAAACACTACTACAAAAAAGTGCATAGATAGCGCTTTTTCTCATCATAGATAGCGCTTTTTAAGCGTTATCTATGCGTGAGCTATCTATAGATAGCGCTTCTAAAAAAAGCGCTATCTATTGGTTCAAATTTTTTAAAAAAATAATTATTTTTAAAATAAAATATAAAATATTGGTTCTATTATATACAAACCCACATTGTATATTGGTTCTATTATATACAAAAAAATATAAAATATTGACAAAAATATGACAAATGTCTCAAAAAGAATGTTCATTAATATGAATAAAAATAATGGTCCAATAATATTTCAAAATTTAATCATTAAGTCTAGACATGACATTGTTTTATAAGATAATATATACAATCATAACATATATATCCTATGAGTATTGTACATCACCATAACATAACCTATATACATGTACTAATTACATGTAAATACCAATTTTCCCTAACTTCAATGATCTAACTTTCATGATAATGTTGGCATCTGCAACTAGAAAAATACTGCAAGAAAGAAAGATAATGTAGAATTAGTTAATGAAATTTTACTACAAATTAATTATAAGAATAAAGATCACTTACATTAGTTGGAATTGTTCCTCCTTCACAGTATGTAATAATTTCCTTCATATATTGACACACATAATATCTACAATCATTGCCGTTGGGTTGTCTTGGGCACTAGAATTCCAAAATTAAAAAAACATTTTTATAATTTGAACATAAAAAAGAACCAAAACTCTAGTATACTCCAAACAGATTCAATGCATGATAACAAATAACTATATATCATATACAAGTTTAAACTCTTAATAATAAGTCATGCTTTCATAACAACCATATACTCCTCTAACCAATTTCAAAAGAATACAATTTATTTAACTAACCAATACCATGCAACAAAGAAATAAGTCTTCAATCATTCAAGAATACAAGTTATTCACCTAACCAATACAATACAAGTAACCATAACGTAAACTAAAGGTCACATAAAGCCATTAAGCAATTTAATTATGACAATGAAGACTATACTACACAAAACATACTAGAGTAATGTACCTTAATTGTTGTCCACTTGATATTGTTTGATTTAGACTTTGACACCATGTTTCCTATTTGAGCTCGATAGGTTTGTATAACCCTAGTGAATAAATAAAATTAAAGCATGTATAAGTAAAAACAATTCAACTAAAAGTATTCATATGTGTCAAATAAAAGTAGACAACACGGATATGCTTACATGTCAAACAAATTCTTCAAATCTTGTCTCATTAATGTCTACCCCCACTGGATCAAGATAATGAATAATCTCAAGTTTAAGATTGATTCCCAGCAATACCCAATGTTGGCTACAATTTGAAATGAATGAACAAAATTAGAATTTGTACATCTAACTTTGAAAATAATACATTGTTGATAAAGTTGTAAAATAAGGTATTACCCGGTATTAATAGGTGCAAGAACAAACTTAATAATCACCTCATTATCAAGAAAAAGAGTGACTATTTTTTGCATTTTGTCTTTCATTGACAACTCATATGTTGTGTCAGTCTCTTTTGGTGTATAACTTGTAGTATGACGAAAATCATTATTTATATGAGTTTTTCTATTTTCACCATGTTTGATCCAGCATGAATAACTTTTATCAATTCCATTGCATATTAAATGCTCTTCTAACTCATCTGCGTTCACTACCTTTAAATGACAACACTGCAAGAAAGACAAATGATTCTACTAGGGTTTTCTGCATGCTCAACTGCAAATCTACGAAACTCTTTCACTCCATCCTCATATTCTTTTGATAATCGACTAACAAACATCCATTTTCGGTCCATATTTTATCAATCTTTCACTCTTTTTTTTTTTGCTTTTGACATACCCTTTATTTAGTATTCCTCCTCGCCAACTATTAATTTTGAGGTCTAGGATTTTCTGCCTCAAATTTTTTTATCTAAAAAGGTGACCTTTAATTGGAATTTGTTGGTGACTTTTTTAAGTAAGATTTGGTTGACGATTTTGTTTCCTTTTTCTTTTGTGTGCTTTGGGATGTTGCGAGGGGTGACTGTATAAGAAAAATTGTCAAGCGAGTGTGTTGTGTTAGTGTTGTTTTAGTCTATGCTCTCTATCTACTCAGAAAAACATGTTGTTGATCATAAGCTTCAGTACAAAAAATTTGTGCAAGAGTAGTAGGAATTTCTATTTTGGTAACATGATTGTAGATATTAGCTGCCTGACTTTTTGCTTTAATCTTTTATCCTCATCAATAATTCAGATTTGGCTTGGTTATAACTTTGAATGGAAAGAAGGACAAAGTTGCATCAGGGTTGCTCGACCCATTTCTATCCCACTTGAAGGCAACTCAAGATCAAATAGCAAAGGGAGGTTATTCAATTGTTCTTGTGTCTGGACTTGATAGTGGTGCCTTATGGTTTACCAAGGGAACAATTGAAAGGTGTGGCTTGTTATCATAATATTTTTTTATTAATTATTCTTATCAATGTATGTTCGAATCTGAGTTGAAACTGATCGGTCTATGCTTATTCAAGGTAATCTTCTTCCAGTACTCAACTCAACATGGATTTAGTATGCTATTTTGGAGGTCCCGTTTTTCATGTAATATGTAGTTCAAAATTCCATTTATATTTTTTGTGTTCTTGTATTTTCAAAAGTAAAAGGAAGTACTGGGATTCCTTTGAAAGTTAAACTCAGAGACTAAATGAATTGTGACTCTAAGGTTGTAAGCTCAAAGTTTGTTCTCTTACAAATGATTCTAGGTGACATCTAATTTCACATAGATTTGCATGCTTGCTGAACTAATTTCCTATGCTTCTTTAGGTTTGTGAGCACTCAAGAGATATTGGAACGCGTTTATACTATAGAATCCAAAATTGCGCAAATTGAAGAGGCAATTACAATTCAAGGAAATAATTATATACGGATGAGCTGTGTAAGTAAATATCTAGCTATTTTTAAATTCAATGGCAGCAATTAAAGGTCTGTTTAAATTAACTTGTATATATGTAGGTAGAGGAAAACCAAATAAAACATGAGGAAAGCACTAAAGGGAATTTTGAAAGAACAGATACATGTATTTCATATGGTTATCCTTTGAAACTATTAACTAACTTGTATTCAACAAAAATGGATATATCTAAAGCATTGCTGAAATTTATAATTGTTGCAACTAAGAAGATTTGTTGGCTTTGCTCAGGCAGGAAGACTCAACATGATACAAATGAGGAAAAATCTATTGTACTTTACAAGGTTAGGAAAGTCTTGAATATCCTAATCTTATAGATTTATTATTTTCTTATTTGTTTCTATGAATATATATCAGTCTGATACACAACCACTTGATACAAATGGAGGCACCAAATGAGAAGGAAACCCAATCCCACGTTTATATTACAATGTTAAATTACTTTTCAGAAATAAAAAACGTATTCCACACTGAAACAATTGAAATAGAGTATTCCAAACTGAAACATAGAAAACCCTTGAAATCATATTGGATTCTTCTTCCAATTGCAATTGCAGTAGCGTAAGAGTACACAGCATCATACAAAACCTAACATGTTCAATTCCAGAGATTTTATTTCTTTAAGGGAGAAGACTCACCACAGTAGTGTCGTTCTCCCTCAGGTTTGCCCTAGAATTGACGCGAGTGAGAACGGGTTCCTAAACCCAGTGCACGACCAAATACCCTACGCCCAGTACACCAGCACAGCTCGAAAACAAATACTTCAGTGACGCAATCAAGACCTGATGGAAAACGCATTTTCGTAAAAATAAGGCAAGGAAGAAAAGAAACAAAGAAGAGAATGTGGAAGACGGAATGAGATACCTAAAATGGAAGCCTTGAAACTAAGGAAACGAAGGAACCCTAGCTTGATGCAGCACGCACAGATGAAAACGACAATTGGAACAGAGCATAGACGCGAGAGCCACACGAGATAGATTATAGTGAGTAATAACTGAAACGATTACAACCTCGTAGCAGAAGTGCGAAGCAAAAATCGAAGACGCATACAACCTTGTAGTAGAAGCGCGAAGCAGAAATTGAAGACGCATACAACCTCGTAGGAGAAGCCCGAAGTAGAAATTGAAGACGAAAATAGACTCGAAGGAGAACCGCGAATTGAAATAGTTTTAATACTCAAAGATAGCGCGTATCTTAGAATACGCTATCTATTGTGTGCAAATAAATCACGTATTTTCAAGAAAGTGACATTTATTTCATTTTTGCGCTTTTTTAAACATGCGCCATTGGTGTATTTTAAATTATTAATTAAAAAAGTTAATATTAAATAGTTATATATAGCATTTTTTCTAACAAGCGCTATCTATTGTCATAGTTATAGATAGCGCTTTTTAAAAATACGCTATCTATAGTTCTGCATCTCAATAGATAGCGCTTATTTAAAAAAGCGCTATCTATTGAGCACTATCTATCTCTAGTTTTGTAGTAATGAAAACGTCGAATGTCAAAAATATTCGACGTATAAAATGTTTTTTTTTGTCAATTTATAGGTCAAAGCCCAGTAGAATTTGACGTATCGTTTAAACCAGAGAAGTTGAGAAAGACGTTCCGAGAATTCTATTCAGACATGGCTTCTTCATCATCATCATCAAGAAGAAAAGAGAAGGTTGCCCGGGTTACAAGAAACGCAAACCCATCTGGATGGATAAGTGATGAAGAGATCCAAGTAAAGTTTTTATACTAGAGACATTTAAAAACTATAGTTCCTCACAGGTATCTCGACCTGCAATTGTTCAAGAAAGAAGGTTTCCTTTTTCAAGAATGGATTGCATATCAAGGGCTTACTGATTTTGTCCAGATGAAAGGAAATTGCTATCCAGATTTGGTAGAGGTTTTCTACACAAACCTAAGGGTTGAAAATGGGGTCATTCACTCGAGGGTCAAAGGGGTTAACATTACTATTGACGATAATATTTGGTCAAATCTTGCTGGTCTGAAAGCTGAAGGTTTGGCTTCTCTTATCCGTGATTCTGAGTCAAACATGTGGCTAACAAAGAGAGCTATATATGTAAACTGCTTAATATATCCAGGAAGGTACAGGGTGGATAAGTAGTACCTACATGATGGCTTAAACAAGGAGGAGAAAATTATTGCTTATGTCCTGACTTGGCTACTATTGCCTGGAAGATTGAACGAGGACAGAATATCAACAGAAGATGTATTTCTGTTGAATAATATCAAGACTAGAATCCCAACCATCTGGGTTGCGGTTCTAAAAGACCATATGATCGTTGTAGGAGATGATTATGCACACAAATTGCCATATGGAGTATTTATCAGCAAGGTGCTGGAACTCCAAGGAGTAGATGCATCTCAAGAAGAAAGAATTGTGTGCAAAAGGTCACAAGAAATTGGTGTACCAAGTCTGTCATCTATTGGGATGAAAAGGATTGAGAATGGATGGTTCTTCACTGATGAGCAATCTGTCGGAAGTCCACCTACTCGCGGTGAAGATCATACTGAAGATTCTGACGATGAAGATTCAATGGAATCTTCTTCATAATAATGGGGACTACTTTTCTATGTTTTTTTTTTAATTTTGTAATCATGGCTATTAAGCCCCTGCTGGTTTTTCCATTTCCTTCAGTTTTATTTAGATATGCAATGAAGATTTACTTTAGCAAAAAATGATCTTTGAATTGTGAATGATGACTGCTTTGTATGTGGACTAACTCTAAATTCAGTTGAGAAGAGAAGATTATGCAGTTCTGATATTGATCAAAAACTGATCACTGGTTAAAAGTGCAAATTTCAGTAGAATGCTAACTTGAATCAATTAAGGAAGAAGTAAAAAGAAAAAATTTCATGTCTAATTTAAAAAAAAAGAATATAAAGTTTGCCACCCTCTTGTATTGGTGGAAGAAAATAAAATGTCGAAGACCTATCAAATACGACGTCGAAGACCTATCAAATACGATGTTATATTATTGCGACCACAACACAACTTTAATGCTCGCAGCATACTTCAATTCCCTTAACGTTAAAGCCCCGCCAGCCTTTGACGTTTTATGAGAGGAGAAATAAAAAAAGATCTTAATGTACGGTACTTTTTGATACTTTGGCTTCCAATAGTAGTAGGTCTATGAAACCTTTGCATTTGAAAAGCGCGCATAGAACGTCGAAGGATCTGGGGCTTTGACGTTTTATTTTTATTCTCAAAATTATTTCATCATTAATCATATTGTGAACCATATTTCTTTCTCCTCAGCTCTTCCCTATCAGTACAATAACTTATTTATGGTGTAGACTCTAAAAAGCATTTTGTTATTGATTGAGTCCTGAATGCAGCACTTTATTTAGGGTGTAGACTATGTTTAAGAACATTAATTTCACATATCTTTCAATAATTAAATAAAATTTATTTTTGCATCGAGTGTACTCAAAGTTCGACGTCAACAGTGTAAAAAGATTCCAAATGTAAATTGTCCATAAGTTGTCTCCTCTCTTAAAAATCAGTAGCTCTGAAATCTAACAGAGGAGTACCATTTATGGACAATTTAAAAAAGGAATCATACATTGTTAAATGATGAAGTTGAACAACTTTTGTAGATAATTATTTTAGAGCTTAAAATTGTTTCAGCAATAAACATATTGTAAACCATATTTCTTTTTCGTAAGCAATTTCCTTTCAGTAAGATATCATAATAATTTTTGTACTATAAATAAAAACATTTTGTTAACTTGACCTGAAAAGGGATCCTTCATACAAAATGACGATGAATGAACCACTTTCAAGTTAAAGTTATCAAATTCCAATATGAAGAACAAAGATGCTTAGAAATTTAATGAAAAGAAAATGCAAACAAAATAAAAACTATGAATCTTAATATGTTTAATATGGAAACAGGAGGCAAAGGAATACGTGAAATGCAAGCTATATTTATAGATGAATCGATGATGTACATCGTGTGATTATTCTTAGTAACTCCCACACGCCACCATCTTGTAAGAACGTCGAACCCCTGCGGAATTCGACGTTCAAGCATCATTCAGAGAAAAAAGTAATAAATCTTGTTTGATTCACTTACATAGTGTAATTATGCTTAGTAACCGCCAACATGTATGAACTTCTAATCCCAACCGAAAATGACGTTCAAACATCATTCAGAGAAAAAGTAATAATTGTAGTTTAATTCAGAGATTTTTATTCTCACATAGCACAAAAAAACATTTAATATTATACATATAGCATACTGTGCCTTATATTTACCTAGGTAGCACATTTTTCTTTTAAGGTGAGAATTCAGTTTGCGACAAATCGAAATCTAATTAATATTTTCTTTTTCTTTCTAATCTTAGGTTGTTTATTTTGATGAAATTTAATAAATTTTATTATTTCTATAATAATTATTAAATTAATAATAAAAATAATAAAACCAATATTAATAATAAAATAATAACAATAATATAAAATGTTATTTAATATAATATTAAAAAATATTAAATCATATTAAAATAATAAAATAAATTATTTATTTATTAATTTTAATTTAAAAACAAAATTTAAAGAAATGTTAAACGATTTTTCAAAGTTTAACATATTTTTTAAATTTTTTTATCTAAATTTTAATTAATAATTAACTTATTTTAATATTTTAATATAATATTCATACATGTTTGTTAAAATCCTAAAAGGAAAGAAAATAATGCATGAGAGGGATTTTTTTTCTAATAATTTTAATCATGGTATGTTTTGAAGCTTAATCTTTTCTACTAATTTCATTTTACAACTATTAAATTTTTCAAAGTAATTTTTATGAATGTTACCAAGAAAAAGGTATAAGATTTTGTTTTAATTTTTAGGATAATGATACTTTGACAATATTTTTTTGACAACATTTTAACACCATCTACTATAATCAATCATAATAATCATAAACACAAAAATGGACCAATCACAAAACGACAACATTTGGCTGACATTCAGTTTGTGTCAACCAGTCTGAAATTTAAAGTATTATTTTTTTAAAATCAATTAAGGTCTTTTAGCATAATCATACATATTTATATCCTAAAATTTAAAAATTGAAGACTTGATTAATGTTTTATAATACCTAACTTAATCATAAAACTTTTAAAAGAGAGGAAAGAAATATAAGGTATGGGAATGTCGTTGAATCTAATAAAAAAAATTCATTTAGGATGTATACTATGTTAAAAGAACATTAATTTCACATGACTTTTCTTAATATATTAATATTTATTATGATTTTAATTATTCTGATGTATAAACTTAATTCTCATTAATTATTATTATTATTATTATTTTCTTTCTGAAATTATAATAATATTTTAAAGAAATTAAGTTTCATTCTCTTTAAATTTGACCCACAAAACATTATTATATTTTACGATAAATTTACACTAATATTTTATAAAATAAAATTTTTTGAAAATATGTAAATCATATTTTAAAATATAATGGTAACGGGAGGTTATTGGAGGTTTAAAGGAAAGAAGGAAACAAAGGGCGGGAGGCTGAAGAAGAAAACGTCTAATCACATGTGTTTTATCATACTCTCAATTAATATGTCGAAGCCAGTAGAATTCGACGTATAGTTTTTAAGTTGAGGAGTTAAAGAGTCTACATTGTGAAAGACGTTCCAAGATTTCTCTTCAAACATGACTTCTTCACCATCATCATCAAGAAGAAAAGAGAAGGTTGCCCAGGTTACAAGAAACGCAAACCCATCTGGATCGATAAGTGATGAAGACACCCAAGGAACGTTTTTATACTGGAGACGATTATGATATTGATCAAAAACTAATTAAGGAAGACGTAAAAAGAAAAGATTTCATGTCTGATTTTAAACCAAAAAAGAGGGCCACATTTTGATATTGGCGAAAGAAAAAAACGTCAAAGCTCTACCGAATACGACGTTCTATTAAGCACACCATTAATGCTCCTAACATACTTCAATTCCCTCACGTCCCAGCCCTGCAGCCTCTGACATTTTATGGCAGGAGTGAGAAGAAAAAAGATCGAAAAGTACGGCACTTTCTGATATTGGCGGCTAATTCAGAGAAAACGTCAAATTCCCAAACAATACGATGTTCTATTTAATGCCCTCGTGTTTAAAAGAAAAAAGTAAAAAGAGAGGAATGGGAAAAACTTTAAGCGTCCCATACTAAGTCTAAGCCCCTTCAACTTCGCCGTAAACTTCGCAATTTATAAGAAAAAAAATTACAAAAGGCGCCTACGTTTTACTGGAAACGTCGAATTATTTTGGTCTGCGACGTGGTCTTTAAATATAACGTCACGTATGTCTTGTATTCGACGTGGAATATGAATGTAAAAACATAACACGGTCTCACTGTTTGTTTGCGCTACCATTTATGCTTGAACTTTCTTCTTCGTGGACGACTGCGATAAAGAAAGAAGCTTATTTTTAATCTTTTCTATCTTTGTAATGTCATTCGGTTCCCATTTGTAGGTTTACCGAATGTTTTTCGTTTATCTTTAGGCTGTGTTTCGTACGTGGTCAGCGAACTTCATCCTTTTCTCTAGTGATACCATATCAAGTATTTTTTTTTATCTTTAATATCTCATACGTATGATGTATGTGCTTGTGTTTGTGTTGTGTTTTTCGATTCTGGACATACGATATATGTATAATAGTTTATTTTTTCCTTCAACGTATGATATTTGTGTTCGTTCGTTGTCAGTGAACTTCGTCATCTTCTCTAGTGTCACCATTTCGTTGTCTGTTCTAACTATAATTTACTAACTTTGTAAACAGGTATGACGAGCTCTAGATCAGGTCAAACGGGAGAAGGTGGTAGATCTGTCACTCGGATTCCTACTATCACATCCCGTCGGGTTAATGATAAAGCATTGTCGGTGGAGTTTGATCCTAAAATATTTTTGCCTATACGGGAACATGCAACAGAGTTTAAGAGTTACTTGGGCACGCTGGCAAGATTTCATGTCCCTATTCTCGCTACCCGTTGGGGTGATGTGTCAGAGGTTGAGAAAAATCTGTTATGGTAGGATATTTTGGTATGTTTAAGTTGTTTTACTTCTATCATTGACTTATTTTCGTTGAACATGCTTTAACATTAATTTTCTTTTTAAAAAGGAAAATTGGGTTATTCCTAATGATGAGAGGATAAGGAAGAAGATTTTATCCCAAATTGCAACCCAGTGGAGAGACTTCAAGACAACAATTACACGTAAATTCGTCTTTGGCTCTAAACAGAACGAAACTCCCTATACAAAGTATAAAATATCTGATGAGGCGTGGGTGCATTTTAAAGAATCTAGACTTACTCCTGAATGGAGAGGTATGTTTTATATAATATTTTGCTCTAGTCACACAAGACAGGATGTTAATTTCTGAATTGTATATGCTTAATAATTTTCAATTTTTTCATAGGTGAAAAGGATAGCCGCCCAGGACAGGCAGAGGCTTAATGATACACCACAGTACTTTCTCGTGGTGGTTATGCTTATTAGAGAAAAAAATAAGAAAACTTCGAGCTGAGGAGTTAGGTCTTGAGTAGCCTGATCTAGCACCTCCACCAGCTAGACATGAATTGTGGAAGAATGCATGGACAAAGTCCAATGGCTAGTTTACATCCCAGTCTGCTGAGGAGATATCCCATAGAATTGTAAGTGGAAACTTTTAATTAATTACCATAGTTCATAAAAAATTATGTAACTTTGTCTATTATGATATGCAGGATGAGTTGGTTGAGCAAGAGACTAAAGGCACATTTGTACCATAAGTTAGGAAGGACATCCTGGTAGCAGCCATAGGTCGGCTAGACCGTCCAGGTCGTGTGTGTGTTGTTGGAGGAGCTACTGGATTGAGGGACTACTTTGGCCCTAAACCAAGAAGCACACAAGCCGTGACTCCGGAATTGGTTAGCAACATCACAGAACAGGTGCAAGTCCAAGTACGAGAGCAAATGGAAGAACGCTTAAGAACGCTCGAACAAGAACTTTTGATGATTAGACTACAACAACAACAACAACAACAGTCACAACAGGAGGACGCCCTACAGATGATCCTACCGCATCTCCTGCGAGCACCAAAGACTCATGCTCTAATGCAGATCGTACTGATATCAATATTCAGTATGAGTTTTTGGTTGATGAGGATCCTCCACGTGCAGTGGCCATCGGAGTACAGCTTGCAGGAGGCCAGACCATTCATGGTGCTCCTTTATTGCCCACTGACGCGCGGGTAAGGATTGATGATGCTAGAGACCCCCAGGCTCGAGTGTTAGTGCCGACAGATGAAATCCAATTCGTGGGGGAGGCCTTAGGCACATTTATAGCTTGGCCTAAGACCTTGGTCGTTCCATATTTTGGCCCACCAGCGGTATTGTAATCTTATTTTTATTATCTTAAATATTCAAGTTATAATTAAATGATTCCTAACTTCTATAAATGTGACTTACAAGTCTACCGACCAGAGAAACGAGAAATGGCTCAACCTGAGGCTCGTGGGCAAGCAGAAGATGATGATCCTCTATCCATATTGAGGTCAAGATTACCTCAGTTGGAAAAACAATTGGTAGCAGTGCAGTGGGAGTTAAGAACGTTTGGCGTCGAGTGCCATATTCCATTGTATATTGAATTCAGTGATGCATATGAGCTGATTGATGGAGATAGAATGTTGAACATTTCATGCATACAGCTGTGGTGCATGTAAGTTTTTTATTTGTTATTTTCCAATTTGTATATTATTATTATTACATTTTAATAAATATACTTAACTTTATTCTTATAGGTACATGGACACCGTCGCAGTGGAATCAGGTCGGGGGTCAATTTATGGCTTTCTTGAACCTCAGACCATCCAACCATCTGGAAACACATTAGATTCCAGAAAATCATATATGCAAACATGGATGACCGAGTCTAAGAGAGAGATATATATGGTGTCATACATTGATGCGTATGTTTTCCCAATATTGTCAACTTTTATCAAATTTTAATCAATAAACTCACTGGTTGTTGGTACATGATAGGGGCCATTGGCAATTCATGGTGATCATTCCAAAAAAAGCACAAGTTGTATGGTTTTGTTCTCTTCATAGGAAGATGAAACCGGAGTTGAGGTCCTTGATACAAACGTAAGTATTACATTCTTTCTTATCAATTCATTATGATATTAATATATTAACTTATGTTTCTAATGTTTCTAATGTTTCAAATTTGTTTAGAGTTTTGACTAGGACCAGAGGACAACAAATTGATATTATATATCCTAAGGTTGGAATTCGTTGATCTTTAACCTTTAATTTTCGTAGTCAATTTTAAACTGTTACATTTGACTAAGTTCTTTCACATGTTTACTGTAATAAGCAGAATGGAAATCAGAGGAGATTGGACTGAGGTAGAAATTTACATTTGAAAATCTTACAAATATCAATAAACTTTTGACATTAAAATGAATATAATTATAAAGTTTCCTTCCTTGATTCTGCAACAATTCAACACTACCTCTCCATTGTCCAACGAAGTAATAAATACGATAAGAGAGGAATGGGTAGGATATTTGTTGAATAAACAGTTTAAATAGCTATAGTTTTAGGTTTCCTTTCATGATAGTAGCATTTGCTTACTCATGCAGCTTTTTAACTATGAATAGATGTATACTGTAAATAGATTATTTAGAATAGTTGAATGGAAAAGTGGGTTCTTTTAAGTTTCGATGATAGCATGAATTGATGATAGCATGGTTTAAATTAATTAATTTTGTGCATTTAGGAATTGGAAAATTGGTTTCTGTATTTCAGGTTTGCTTAAATGAGCTAAAACGAACGAAATTTAATAAAAAACACTGAAGGTAACGTCATTTTATACATTGTCCGACGTTAATATATGTATCTTAACGTCTATCATGGCGATGAGTGACGTTCATATAATGCAGTGGATAACGATGATAATAAAACGTTGGGCGAAGTTCTCTACGGCTCAGCGATAGTAACGTCGATTGTAAACATGTTCGACGTCTACCTTACATCGTTCACCTTATAACTGACGTCAAATATTCCTTTAAATATAAATATTTATTCAGAAATTGACGTCAAATTTGCACTTCAAAGTGAATATTACATCGACAATCTTATACGCCGCCGTCAACATTACGTCAGTTTCCCCAACCATATGACGAAAAATCTTTCTTTAAAAATAAATATTTATTCAAATATTGGACGTCAAATTCTATTCTATTTGACGTACCTTAATGTCGATCTACATAAAAGACGTCAACTTTACGTCAATTACATTTGTATTCGACGTAAACGAGTTAGATTAACGTCACCCAATAATATTCGACGTTAATTTACGTCACCCGCTATAACGTCGGTCGCAAATGCGTCGTTAAAGGCCAAAAATAAACGACGTAATAGGTTGTTTATGCACTAGTGCCATTCGTTATTTCCATTATTTGAATAACATAATTAGACAAGTCTTTTTGGAACTCATTTACTTCGAATAAATTATTCATGTTTAAATGTTATAGTTTTGAAAAAATACGTTTATGCACTATGATAGAAAGTTGAAATTACGATTTTTGAATAACCCGTGACACCCTAGAAATTAGGGCATTATATTTTGGTATCAGGACCTAGTTTTCGAAAAATCTTTTGGGGCTTTTGGGGTGTGAGCTCATCTAGCTTTTTTTGTGTGACTCTAATGTATGGATATGTGTATGATTATGTGATTGCATGCGTAGGTGTATGATTTCTTGAATTAAAATGATTAAATGTGTTATTGTTGAATGTGTAAAAAGATGCCTCAACGCCCGCTTGCCCCCTGAGGGGCATTGAGCGTCAGCCTGACATGCCGCAAAGCGCTTGCTTGCCCTCTGAGGGGCACCGATCGCCAGTCTCCATGCAGTTTCGCCTGCTTGCCCTAAGTGGGGGTGATGAGTGCCAGCGACGTAGGCTAATGGGCCAATTTTGTATCTATTTAAGGACTTGCATCCCCTAGGGTTGGTACCTTTTGGAGGCAGAAGCGCAGAAACACATTTTTCGAGTCTTTGGAGGCAGAATTGGATGCAGGAGCTTTCCTCTTTAGTTTTTAGGGTTTTTATATCACTTTCATTCCATTGTACACCTAGTTTCTCCATGACAATGGAGAACTAAACTCATTTGTTGTTAGGGAAGATGTAACCTCTAAACTCTCATGTATTTGAATTTGTTCTGAATTATTATATGCTTCTTTCATTAATTGTTAGGGATTTTCTCCTTTGCTCTATGCTTTTTATGTTTTGATCACTCTTAGCATGATTTTTGGTCTTCTTTGTTATTGCGAAATACCTATAAACCTAGATCTGAAGAATTTCTCCCAAAAGAAATATTGCCTAAGGATGGGGATAGGATGTTTGGTTGTCTTAAGCTTATGTTCGTAATGCAAAATTAATTATTAGGGATGCAAGGAATTGTGGTCTAATAATGAAGGATAGGCTTTTTACGCCGAGGGATGGGGTTCTAAGTAATTTAGAGAGTGACATTAACAATTTAATGAAGAAGATGAATTCTTATATACATGAAAGTAAGGACGGTGAAATCTAAACCCCAACAACATACTCATCTCATATTATCAACATCATCCATTCACTCTTGTGTTTTGCTTCAACTAATCACATTTTACATTTTGTTATCATGTTTATTTTTATTGCATTTGCATTGTAAACCAATGAAATTATTCTTAAGTCTTAATTAGTTAAGGTATTACAAGACTGTTTAGTGTTGTTAGTCTTCTGGGATACGATACTTGGTCTTACCATTTTATATTACTTGATACGATTCGGTACACTTGTCGAGGTCTTAACATGGGTGAGCTGAAATTCTTTCTCGAACTGTAAATCTATATTCATCAAACTAAGTACATCATGGAGCTGCTAAAATAGTTTAAAATGGATGAAGCAAAGGAGATGAGAACTCTAATGCATCCAATAATTATCCTATGGCTAGACGAAAGCTCAACAAAAGTGGACAACACTAGTTATCGATAAATGATAGGTTCAATTTTGTATTTCACCAAGTCTAGACCTAACATAATGTTCAGCGTCTGCCTATGTGCAAGATTTCAGTCAGATCCTAGAGAAACCCATCTCAGCGCTGTTAAACAAATATTTCGCTATCTGAAAGGAATAGCCAATCTCGGCCTGTGTTATAAAGGAAGCAAAAGCTTCAAATTAAAAGGCTATTGTGATGTTGATTATGTTGGAGATAAAGTAGAACGTAAAAGCACAATGAAGGTTGTCACTTCATCAAAAGAAATCTAGTATCGTGGCTAAGCAAGAAGCAAAATACGATTTTGCATTATCAATAATAGAAGCTGAATATATATATGTCGCTCACTGCTACTAACAACTATTATGGATGAAGAATCAACTAGAGATCTACAACTACTTCGAAGGTAAAATCCCTATCTATTGTGATAATGATGTTGCAATTAGTTTATCTAAGAACTCTACATTGCATTCACGCACAAAATATATTGAGGTCAAACATCACTTCACACGTGATCATGTTAGTAAGGGTACTGTGGATTTACAATATGTACACACAGAGGATCAACTAGATCACATCTTCATTAAACCATTAGTTGAAGACAAACTTTATCGTCTAATCACCCTCATTGGTATGAGAATCGTTGAATCAATTTGACTCAAAGTGTGTTACTGTTCTCATATAGCATCCAGAGTCAAACCTTAAGGATACATAGTCCAAATGGTGTTTTACATAACATAGTCTAAGACAAACTGTCTACAAGACAATTGGATACATGCATTAGGTTGTGTCTAAATGTTGAGCCCAACTCTAGAAGTAGTCTAGGAAATTCAAGTCAGAACCCTTTCCTCTATTCTCTCGTTATCACTTTCCAATATCTCTTGCATGTCAATCAAGCCATTACTCCTAATATCAATTCTTTCCCTTCTCTCTCTCTTCCTCGAAAAGACAAATTCTCTTACTCCGCCACCTCTCCAATACTTATCCATTACAAAAGCAATTCATTCCAAAATATCTCGTTCTTCGAGAAATACAATATCTCTTTTCAAATCCAAGTCGTACTAAGTGCATTAAATGGACAAGAAAAATCACAATCGACTATGACTGACTTTTCACTCTATTTAAGTCTACTCTAAACTCTTCATATTCTCAACTCATTCACTCCTCTGGCAAACTTAATTCTCACTTCTCTCGAATGGTCTCTCCAACTTCTTAGTTCTCAAACTCTCAATCATCCAAACCAACGAAACCATCATCCAAAACCTCCCGACTTAGATTCTATTTCTGACTCATAAGAATAAGGCTTTTAACGCTTTTTGCAAACTCTATAAAAGGATAGAAACTGAAAAGAATTTGAAATACACTTATAATTTAGTTATTTTAAAATATATTTATAACTTAAGTGTTATAAAATATTATATTAAAGTTAAAAAATATATTAAAAATTTTCTACATTCAAATGTTTTCTATAAAAAATTACATAACTCAAATTTTCTATTGCACCCTGATTCACTGTTACACATGCAACTACATAGAAACGAGGCATCATCCTTATCGAGCTAAATAGATATAAATATAATATTTTTCTTTTAAAATAATAATAATAATTTTTTTACAAGTAAGAAATTTATATTAAATAGGCAATTAGGTATCATTAGATTTGTTTCAAAGGTGAAATGGAGTTGTTTGAAAGGTGAAATAAATTTTCCTAAATTAACTAATTTTCCTCGTTTAATCAAAGACAATTGTATTAGGATAGACATAGTAAGGTGTTAATAGTTTTCTTACATTTAATCCACAATAGTTTTGGAAACCATCTTCCTTTTTTATAGTTTTTGTTAGAATATATACTCTATTTATCATCATTATATTGTTTCCAGGATTACCTTACTTATCATGATTATATTATGTCTAGGGTTACGTACCCTATTTATCATTATTATATTGCATCTAGGGTTATCCTATTTATCATGATTATATTGTGTTTAGAATTACTTTATTTATCATGTATTTTGTATCACAATTTTCTTATATATAGGATGAGAGTAAAAAGCTCTCAAAAATTATTTTACAGTTTTCAATCTCAAGTGTTTTCTTTTTTTTTTATATATTTCCCTCAAATAAATATTGGTTGCAACTCCGTTTACTTTTGCTTTTAAAAAAGATGGATCCTATCGTGACCCCAATTACTCAAATTACGACAATGTGATATTTTGATAATCTTTTAATATATTTTATAGATATTTGATATTGATTATATGATATAAACTTAACTCATCTATGGTTAACAAAATTCATTTATCACATATGTTATTATACTCTATATTAACATATTTAAAAAGCCTACCAATACATGTTTTCATAGAAACACAATCGTCTAATAATAATTTTATACTCTTAAATATTCATCCACACTTTTATTAACTTGTCTCTCAAAGTATATATGTAGGTAGACTTTTCTCTTTATAGTCATTCATAACTTTATGCTATACTAACTGATAACGGTTGATTTTACCATTATTTGTGACTTAATTTTGATACTAAATGAACCCTTTTTGACTTAAGAACTTGTTAAAGTCTTTGATTTTATATTATTTTGTAAATAAGGAGAGTTGAGGTTATACTTTATGATTCTATTACTAAATTCCCTTAATTTTGTAGGAAATTGGAATGATTTGAATGAGGAGTTGAAGTACCTAGGAGTTGGAACTCAGAAAGGACTAAAGATCAACCAGAAGTGAAGGTTTTGGAAGCTGCAGGACGCCTGAGCACCCTTTTCTGAGGCCCTCAGCGCCAAAGTCTCGCATTGGCGCCTGACTGCCCCTTTCTGAGGCCCTCAACGCAGAAGCCTCGCATGCACACTTGGGAGCCCTTTCTGGGGCGCTGAGCGCCAACTTCAATGTGACGCACCACGCTTGGGCGCCCTTCCAGGGGCACTGAGCGCCAACCTCTCGCATTCACGCCTGGGCGCGCTAAGTAAGGGCGCTGAGCGTCAACGACATGGGCTTGAACTTTTTATTCTGCTTTATTTAAGGACTTGGACGTCCTAGGGTTTGTATCTTTTGAAAGAAGGAGCACAAATTCACTATCTTCGACCCTTTGGAAGCAGAATTAGATGCAGGATCACTCCTCTTCGGTTTTTAGGGTTTATCTTTCATTCTTTTTCAATTGTACATCTAGTTTTACCATGACAATGGGGAACTAAATTCTATTTGTTGTTGAGGGATGATGTAACCTTGTGAACTCTCATGTATTGAATTGATTCACTTTATTGATATATGCTTATTTCATTAATTGTTAGGGTTTTTCCTCTATACTTTATGCATTGTTGTGTTTAACTCATTCATGGCATGATTATTTGTTTCTGTGATATGGACACATATGGATTGCTCCCAAGAGAACTATTGCCTAGACATAAGGATAAAACGCTTGGTTATCTTAAGCTTCTGTACGTATGTAATACAAAATTAATTGCTAGGAAGACAAGACATTGTAAACTAGTAATTAAGGATAGACTTTCTTCGCCGAGACATCGAGTTTTAAGTAAATTAGAAAGTAATATTAACATTAATGAAAAAGTAGAATTTGTACATACATGAGAGTGAACTAGGTGAAATCTAAACCCCAACAACATATTCATCTCATATCTTTAATATCATCCAGTCACCTTTGCGCTTTTGTTCAATTGATTCAACTACATGCATATTTTTATTGTTTTTGCATCTAAAACACCCAAAATTTGTTCATCAATGTCTTAATTAGTTAGAAAATATCACAACTCTTTAGTACCGTGAGTCTCTTGAAAAACGATACTAGTCTTATCATTATTATTACTTGATACAATTCGATACACTTGCTGATATCTTTAATATTAACCCATCTCAAAAACTACTCAATTAAATTCGATAAAAACAAATACTAAAAATGTCTACTTGTTAAAATAAAATGCAAAAGATATTTTTTTTAAAACTTATATTATTATTATTTTTATTTTACTTTATTTTGAAAGAAAAAAATTCTCCATACATCTTAGTTGTCAACTCTCTGAAAAGTGGTAATGGAATGGAAAGGTACTTTGAACAAGGCGACGTTGCGCACATTCTTATCCTTTTCTTAGCTTTCCGTGCATATATTATTGATTTAAGTAATTAATATTAATAATTAAATAATGGCTGGTTTTAAATCTACGTCAGTAACAATACTCTTGCAATTAACTAACTTTCTTAAAATAAAGTATTTGAGTTACAGAAAGACCCAACGAAAAAGCATACGCAAAAAAGCATTCATGATAATTATTGAAACGATATCGAGAAACCAAATATTAAAAATAAATAAATAAAGCACAGGGACCTTTACATCCTCGGTTAATTTGTGCCTATAGTGTATATGATGAATTTGAAATAAAATTGTGTTTACCGATTTTATCCTCACTCCTTTATTTCCTCCAAACATGAATCCCTAATCCATATTCAATTTGAAATTATTGCAAGTCACATATAACTTTTACCTCCAACCCAGAATTTTTAAGATTTCAAATCTCAGGTTCTTAAAATAAGCATCTTAATAAAAAACAATTAAATAAATAAAATGCATTCCTTATTTACTATAAAAATAAATAAAAGTTATACATATAGATAAGATAAAAGAAATAAAGATTTTCTTTACATATAGCCACACAACACCAGAAACAAGAACAATATATGTAGAGCTGTCAAAGTTTATTTTGGCCCCAAGGCCAACCCTGGCCTCTTTGTTAACTAGCTCATTATTTTTGACCCACGTTAGAGGGGGCTTTTCTAAAGCCCCTAGCCCCCTACAGCCCCAGGAAATGGGTTGAAATTTAATTAGGGCCGGGTCAGCCCTAAACCCCAAAACATCATGTATTTCTTTTGAACGTTGAATATTCCAGTTCACTCTAAAGCTCTGTGGCCCTCAACAAGGTGACTTATTCTCTGATCAAAGAGCTAGCAACCGCAACATAGGTGGACGGCGCAGTACAGAGTCAACGACAGACGACGGCGCATGGTGGACGGTAGCACACAGTGAATGACAGTACAAAGTAGAGTCAACGACACTTGACGGCAGCGGTGGTACAAGCGGCGAAGAAGAATCAAGGTTAGCTTCTTTCAAATACTTTTCGTGTTTTTCTAAAGATTGTTGTGACCCAGTTCATCAATGATTCATAAGCTACCTAATCACTTCTCGAGACCCCAAAAAATGCTATCCAATGTATTCTTAGACAAAGGTCAAGGGTTTATTTGTTTTCTGTTGAAGGAAAGTATGTAAAAAATTGTCTGTATGCGTAGCATTCTTCATTTGCAACTTTGCTACTGTTGTGTGCCAGAGGAGTGTTGCTTCTGGTAATGACATTACAAATGCAGTTTCTTCAGTTTGGTGCACTTGGTTATAGCTCTCTAGACATGTATGTGGCTCAAATTCTAGATAATAAGAGTGCTTCTGATAATGACATTACAAATGTTGAATAAAAGAAGTATGACCTGTGAAACATTGGGAAGTGCAGTCCCTGTATTTTAGCAAGATCTATATCAAAATTGAGTTGACCTTACTCATTAATAAATATATTATTTTTTTAAAAATTGAAACATTGACAATTTCATGCTTTTTCTTTATTATTTGTCTTGCAATATTGGTCTGGTATCGGATTGAAATTGTCAATGTTTGCCTGTCATTGTCTGTTTTCTACATCAGTATTACCCAATCCAGTTATTTATGAACTATTTTAGTGGCTTTTAAGTTGTCAAAGAGAAAACCTGATAACAATCTGCATATGCTTCATACTTTACTGTTTGGGAAGAAAACAAAGGTGATCTACCTTATATCGTTTGTATTGTTTTTATCACTTAAGGATGTGCAAACCCTTTAATATTATTGCTATTGCTTAATGTTTTGCAGGCACACAATTTAAAGAGAAACATAGGCCAGTTTTCTGGTTATGTGTGGACTGAAAATGAGGTATTGTTAGTTAGTTATTGTAGTATCTCTGTCCTCTGTTCTATCATGATGAAGAGGAGTCTTAATAACACCCTTTCAAACACTTTCTAATTAACTTTTTACTATGTCATGAAATTCATATTAAACTTGTTAAATAGTGAGAGGGAATTGTATTATTTAAAGGGTTAAGTATAACATTTTCTTCACAATAGGGTTCACAAGAGTTTGTTACTGACGTTTCTGTTAATGTTATCTTTTCGCAAAGCATGAGAATGTCTGAGACTGTAATGGACCCCATAGTTTAAAGATCACAGCTTTATAATTCTTGGCAGGACAAACAGAGGGCCAAAATAAAGGAGAGGATTGATAAATTTGTCAAAGAAAAGTTGTTGTACTTCTGTGATGTTCTTAATATTCAGATAAACAAGGCCAATGCAAAAAAGGTAAGTATTGTTATAGTGTATTTCCATTTTAAAAGACAATCTTGGTACTTTTTAAAATTAAATTATTAAATGAGATTACTTTTAGGAGGAGTTGTCTGCAAAGTTGTTGGAATTTTTGGAGTCCCCACATGCTACAATTGACATTCTACTTGCTGATATAGAGCATGTTCGTTCTTGATAGATTGTTTTAGCCAATTAACCCTTATGCAAATTATGTTTTGCATTGTTGTACTATGATTTCAACAGCTGAACTATATTGAAATTGAAAGCATCTCTCACAGGTTGTTCATTTTAGTTTGAAATTGTTTTCTAGTTAAGTTTCCTAAAATTAACAAAAAATAATTATTAGTAACACCTGTAAACAGCACTGTGATTAAATGCTTATTGGAATCCAATCCTTATATTTTTGAACATTTTTATCAGTGTGGAAGAGTCTAGTATTAAAGAAATAAAAATGCAGTAGGAATAGAAAGAGGGAGAGCAAAATAGGATTTATTGGTTATGGTTGTGAAAAGAAAATTTGGGAGAAGGTGGGTTGTGAGAGGAGGGGAGGTTTACAGGATTTTGAGATTTAGGAAAAAGAATTTTGAGAACTAGAAGAGTGAATCAGAATTGGATTTGGGGTTGAGATGAAAGAATAGGGTTTGTAGCTCTGCTCCTTACTAACTTGTAACTAGCTTGATTATTTGGTTCTGTTATTGTGTATCACACTGTAAGGAACCTTTTTTAGCTCTAATATTTGTTTGATATGTCTTCCCTGTAACAGTGGAACATTTGTAATTCTGTTGTAAATTAATGAACAGATTAAGGCTCATATTTTCTGTTACCATTGAAATTCAAGACGTCTATTGGAAGGCCTATATTCATTCTTGTGAATTGAAGTTTATTACATAATTCATAAAGAATTAGTTATAAAGTTGGTTGCATCCTGATTTTACATTATTTATTGCATTGTCGAATTTTATGTGCAAGACTATTGATTACAAGGTGAAGAATGAGATTTACCTTACCACTTTAAAGTGTTTTTGGTGTCATGATCTTAACAACAAAGTATAGTAAGTCAAGAATGTGAATGAGCACGCCAACATTGAAGTAATTTTGGTCTCGTGGCCTTGCTGTTTGACACATTGTTTAGCTAAAAGATGAGCTATATATATTTATAAATTTATTCTTAGTTTTATAGGACTTACATTAATTTTTCATTTATCTATGCAGCTGTGTGCAATAGTTTTTAAATATGAACCACCTTAATAGTAATCCCTTAACTTTGGTTGATGATCTTGCATCTGAAACTCCTGGTCCATCTGAGAGTGCTACCACTAATAAAAAAGAAGTCTCAAATGTTTGGAATTTTTTCACAAAAATAGGAAAAGATGAGGATGGCATTGAAAAGGTTGCATGTAAGTATTGTGGCAATAACTACAAGGTTGGGAAACACCCTGTTACTAAAAACAATTATGGAACTTCACATTTAAGTCGGCATGTAAATGCATGTAGAAGTATTGCAAACTTATATGTGGATCTTTACCAAGAAGGAAAGTTTGGGACCCGAAAAATTAATCAAAAAATTCATCGGAAGTTACTTGCAAGAGCCATAATCAAACATAGTCTTCCTTATAATTTTGTTGAATATGAAGGAATCAGAGAATGGATAAAGTACATTAATCCTACTGTTGACATGAAATGTAGGAATACTATTGTTTCAGATGTGGAAAAGGAATACCTTGAACAGAAGGATAAAGTTAAGCAAATAATGTCTAGGATTCCTAATAGAATTTGTCTAACCTCTGATGTTTGGACTGCAGTTACTTCTGAGGGATATATTTGCCTAACTGCACACTTTGTTGATGAAAATTGGAAATTAACAAGTAAGATTCTTAACTTTTGTCGAATGAAACCACCACATACAGGTGCTGAATTAGAAAGTGTGGTGTTTGATTGCCTAAAACAATGGGGTATTGATAAGAAAATTTTTTCAATTACCTTGGACAATGCTTCTGCCAATAATAATTTACAAGACATTCTAAAAAGCCATCTTCGAGTTCATAGAAATTTATTATGTGATGGTGAGTTTTTCCATGTACGATGTTATGCTCATACTCTTAATTTGATAGTTCAAGATGGTTTAAAGGTGATTGACAAAACACTCCATAGTATTAGAGAGAGTATTAAGTATGTTAAATCATCAGATGGAAGAACTCTCAAATTCAAAGAATGTGTTAGTGATGCTCGCATAAATATAAGCATGGGTTTGAGATTAGATGTGACTACAAGATGGAATTCAACCTATTTAATGCTTGAAAGTGCAATCAAATATAAGGAAGCTTTTCAAATTCTCAAAGTGGTTGATAGAAATTATAAAAATTGTCCATCTTCTGAGGAATGGGATAAGGGAGAGAAAATATGTCAATTCTTAGAACCATTTTATGAGATTACAAACATGATGTCTGGTTCATCTTATCCCACTTCAAACTTGTATTTTATGCAAATTTGGAAAATTCAACTTATCATTGAAGATAATTTGTTGAATGAAGATGTGACCTTAAAGGATATGGCTATGAGTATGAAAGAAAAGTTTCAAAAGTATTGGAAGGAGTATAGTATTGGGTTAGCTTTTGGAGCTATTCTTGATCCACGACTAAAGGTTGATTTTATAACATATTGTTATAAAAAATTGGATCCTTTAACCTATGCAGAGAAAACAAAGAAAGTGTTAGAGAAGTTCAAGAGGTTATTTGAAGAATATGTAAAGAACTTTTCTACCTCTAGTGTTTCTCTTTCCCAATCACCTACTGAATCCATCTTGATGTCTCAGTCCAATACTGAAGGGAAAAAGTTTAAGAGATCAAGGATTATTTCGGTAAGCATTTTATACCTAGTGTTCATTTTTTTTACAATTTTTCTAGTCTTGTTTTGATAATTAATATGTAATTCATTGTAGGATTTTAAAATGTATCAAAATGAATCAAAATCTATCATTGGAAAGAACGAGATAGATGCTTATTTAGAAGAACCAGCAGTAGATGATGATGAAGACAATGAAGATTTTGATGTGCTCAAATATTGGAAGACTAAGGAGAAAAAATTTGCCATATTGTCTATAATGGCTCGAGATGTGTTTAGTATTCCCATCACTACAGTGGCATTAGAGTCAGCTTTTAGCAAAGGTGGGCGTGTACTTTCGAAATATAGAAGTTCCATTCTTCCTGAGCATGTGCAAATGTTGATTTGTACTCAAAATTGGCTATATGGGTTTGCTGAAAATCCTAGCGGTGAGTGTATGTTATTATTTTTAAAATTACTTTACATTAAATTATTAATTATAGATTAGTTGTTTGATTGTATTTCAATTGCTTGTGATAGATGAAATTGTTGAAGATATTTTTGGTCATGAGAGAATTGATGAGTCTAAACTTGTAGAAGATGTTGAAAGTCTTCAACATTGTGGTCAGTGAAAGTAATCACAGGTATTAAATTAATTTGTTGTGTGAATTAATCTGTATGTTAATTGTGTAGCTTGATTCTTGGTATTAAATTAATCTGTTGCAGTTGTGGCCATGTTCAATATCCACTTGTTTACTTAGTTCAACATTCTCAGCCAAAGCTTAGATCATTGCTATCAGATTCTTAGTAGATAATCAAAGGTAACAGTGATTTCTTTCTTTCCTCTTTTATTTTGGAAAAACATTTTTTGTTGTTGTACATGTTCTGGAAATGGTACTTTCATTGTCAGGAAGAGGATGTTGCATTGTTTTAAATGCAGGGGGGAATTAATATCCACCAATTCTTTACTGGGTATACAGAAGGTCGAATGGATTGGCGTGGTTGGCCTCAAATTTTGAAATTAAAGGATTGGCCACCTTCTAATTTATTTGAGGAGCAATTGCCTCGTCATTGTGCTGAGTTCATATCATCCTTACCCTTCAAGGAATATACTGATCCTCTCAGAGGTGCTCTTAACCTTGCTGTGAAGTTGCCTGACGGTTGTCTAAAGCCAGACATGGGCCAAAGTCTTATATTGCGTATGGATTTCCTTCAGAGCTCGGGCGTGGTGATTTTGTTACTAAGATCCATTGTGACATGTCAGATGCAGTGTGCATTTTGTGCTTATTCTTTTGTTGTCCTGTTATTTTCAAAATTATATTCTGACATTTGAACTTTTCAAGTTATTATTTTAAGGACTTTTATATTGGGAGATGCATAGTTTGTAGGATGTATAGATTGTTTTCTATGATTAGAAATTGCATTTCTCTGTTCTATTTTTTTAAAGTTGATTGTGGCTTCAATTCCATGTCAGTTTCTTTGTTTTGATTGCTTAAATTCTCATTTTATTCTATATTTGATTAGTTATTTCTCTGGTTGGTCTAATGATTGATTGATAATTATAAAAAGTACTCTTTTTATGATTTGTGGAATCATCATACATTCACGTTAGTTCTTTTAAGGAATTGAATATCTGTAAATTGGGTATATATACTTCTGTCAGTTGCATAGCTTTTCCTAATCATATATTTGTTAGTGTTTTGTATTTATTGTTGTAAGTGTGAATGCTTATCAATGAAGGAACTAGCATATCATTTTTAATAATTTGGTTGTTTTAGGTAAATGTTTTGACCCACATTGCTGAAGTGAAATTGAATTCTGAGCAACTTACTGCCATTGAGGAGTTGAAACAAAAGCATTTTGAGGTTGTGAATTATGATTTCTCATGTTTAATTGTTGGATATTTATTTTTTTTTTTGTAAAAAAGAAAGCCCATGGGCTGGCCCTGACCCACAGGGCTTTGGAGTTTTTTAGCCTTTAGGACTTTTTTAATAAAAGACTTTTTGGGTCCTGTGGGCTTTTTTGGTCCCAACCCACATGGACTAGGGCCAGGACCTATTATTGAGACCAATTTGACAGGTCTAAATATATGTAGGCTTAAGACTTGAATATAAAAATACCAAACGTTTGTATATATATATATATATTTGTGTCGATATGTACTCACTCCTAATAATATGAGCTTTCACCATATTTAAATGGTCAGTCAAGACAACCTCCATAGAAGGAGTAAACTAAATTCTCCAATCTAAAATCATGATTAAGATTTAATTAGTACAATGATTAATCTAAAAAATTAATCAAGCTAGTTAATTATGTCAATTAGACTCATTCAACTAAAAACACCCATAAATTATAATATCAATAATATAGTGAATGAAGTATATTATTACATTAATTAATTATCACGTTTATTATAATATAACGTATCTAATAACTTAAGTGCGAGTGTCTTTTGCAAACATAACTGGTTAAAAGATGTTGAACACCCTTAGTACCTTAAAGTTGGAGTTTAGACTCGTTAAAATGTTTGAAATTGGAATCTTCGTAAGGTATATCAAACTTTGTAAAATCAAAAATAATAATAAAAGAAGTAAACATTATTTTACATTGAGTTCAATGAGTTTCACTCTTAATATATATAAATATATTTGAATTAAAAACAAAGAATAAAAAAATAATTTAATTTAATTATTTTATACATAAACTAATTATAATAGTTCCCATAATTTTTTCAATTATCTTTTATGGATGGTTGTATTTTGTGCGGATTGTGCACGAAGTTGTGGACACAATTGTAAGATACTGGTAAAGAAAATGAGAGTGAGTTAGAATTTAAATTACTTGGTTTCTTTTAACTTAATCGAAGGGTAATAGTATAGTTTATGCTTTTATTTCACTTCAAATTTGGAGGTAGGAGTGGCTTTTTCAAAAAAGAAGATGAAAAACAAAGTCCTCTAATTTAAGTGTGGCTTGTCCCCTTCTAGCGCAAATAAACCCTCTTCTCTCCTTTTCTCTCTCTACGAGACTCCACTGAAAGCCATAACTTCTCTCACTTTTTTCCTCAAACTCCTATACTTTCTCACTCACTAATTTTCTTCACTTCTCTCGTCACGTCGTCATCCCCTTCTCCCTCCTAACCTAAACCTTAAAATTTAATCTTCAAAAAAAGACAGAACACAGACAAAAATAACTCCTTTTCTTACATTCGTGACAATGGAATCACCCAACTCATCCCCCATTTTCCCACAATTCACCCTAGACACCACAAAAAACAATAACCCTGACCACTTCATTGTCGAGGACCTTTTGGATTTCTCCAACGACGATGCTGTAAACGCCGACACCATATTCGATTCTCTCCCTGTCAACTCCACCGACTCTTCCAACGTCACCGCCGTTGATAGCTGCAACTCCTCCTCCTTTTCCGGCTACGACCCCAATACCTTTCCGGACATTGGTAGCCGGAATCTCTCCGATGGTCATTTTTCCGGTGACCTATGCGTACCGGTATAACACATTATGTTGCTTATATAAAGTTGTAACATTATAATAATAATAATAATAATTACTGTACTATTATTATTATAATTATTATTATTTTTATTTATTATTTATTACATTAGTTACTACTCCATCTCAAAATCAAGACCAACCACCACATTTCGCAACCTCATTACATGACCCAAGGGTAACGCACACAGCCTGCATTCCAATTTGACCATCTTTATCTCCCTTATAATCGCTAACTTGTGTAAATACATACATCACTATCAGTTTATCCTTCTTAGGCCAATAATTTCAGGATCAGCTTAACAGAATTACCCTCATTTCACGCTCCAATAAACTACTTTTCTTACAATCGTTGCTCCAATTTATTACATTTGTTCTAAACATTAAAACATTAAAACGTGCTACAATTAACTGTTGCACATGCTAAAACGTGCAAGAGTTTAATGTATCGTGTACGTAATAATAAATTTTCAAATTATATTATTACGCAATATGTATAATTTTTATTATTTCATTTAAATTTGAAAGCAGTACGATGATATAGCAGAGCTAGAATGGCTTTCGAATTTCGTGGAGGAGTCGTTTTCCAGCGAGGACCTGCAGAAGATGCAGCTGATATCAGGCATGAATGCGAGAAACGACCACGTACCAAAGGCCCGCGGGTTCCACTCCGAGCCCACAAGAAACGGGTTTCATTCCGAGCCCACTCGAAACAACCCGATATTCAATTCGGAAGTGTCGGTCCCAGCCAAGGCCCGTAGCAAAAGGTCCCGCGGGCCACCATGCAACTGGGCATCGCGCCTCCTCGTCCTGTCCCCAACGACGTCGTCTTCAGACACTGAGGTCGTTGCTCCTGTTTCCACTCATTCCGGCACAAAAAAGCCCGCGAAGACAACACCAAGAAAGAAAGACAGCGGCGATGGCAGTGGTGGAGACGGACGCAGGTGTCTGCATTGCGCCACGGACAAGACACCACAGTGGCGAACCGGGCCCATGGGTCCAAAGACGCTGTGTAACGCGTGTGGAGTGAGGTACAAGTCGGGGCGGCTCGTGCCCGAGTACAGACCCGCGGCAAGCCCAACTTTTGTTCTGACAAAACACTCGAACTCGCACCGCAAGGTGCTGGAGCTGCGAAGGCAGAAGGAGATGGTGCGGGCCCAACAGCACCAGCAACAACAGTTCCTACAACACCATCATCATCAGAACATGCTGTTAGACGTATCCAACAGTGAAGATTACTTGGTCCACCAACACATGGGACCCGATTACAGGCAGCTTATCTAGTACGTGCCAGAGTAGGACAACTGCGGTGGAGCATCCGGTAATTTATTTTGTAGCAGAGTTATTACATGTTCATTAGGACATTCTAATTTGTTATTGTTTCTTTCTTTTTCATCCTAATTCGTTCGGAAATGACTTTTCCTCACTCATAATTTTTGAGTTTATGTAGACTGCACTCATCATCACTCTAATATTTCTTCAACCCGTTTCTCTTTCGCCCATATTTTCTTACACTCCATCCAACAGGTTAATTTCTCTACCTAATTTTTATTTTCTCATTGATATTTCTTTCTAACAACTTTTCCATAAAACTTTGTAAGAATAAAATACAATAAATTATTTCATAAATAAAAAGTTCCGTATAACTTATAGAATATTTTTCATTTTTGGTTTATCCAAATTTTATTTTTAATTTATACATGAACTGATTTTAACAAATTACTTTTATTTTTATAACTTTTTTGAAATTCTTGTATAAAACAAATTTTTTGCGGCTACAAGTAATCGTTTTAAATAAATTTACGAATACAATAATAAGTTTTCGAATGATACATAACAATTTTACGGAAATTTAAGTAAATGCAAACGTAAATTAGTGGTTTAATTTTAATAAAAATTGTTTTTTAACTTAAGATGTTATAAATTATAGTTGATATGTTAAATAATACATTACATTTAACGTTAGCATGTAGAAGTATAAGACTTTGAATTACATAATAAAAACATATTATTAATTACCGTCGAATGTAACACTTCACTACAAAAATAACATATTTTTCTAGGGTTTATTTTTACGGTTTTATAAACCTCAGATAATTTTCGACGATTTTATAAAGAAATCTCAAGTATATTTTTTATTAGTTTGTTTTTTAATATTTCGGCGGTTCCAAGCCAAACCGCAACTAAAATATAATTATTTTTTAATTTTTGAAGATTTTCCGGCAGTTATTTTATCAAACCATAGGTAAGTGTTAATATTATCGATTGTTTTCCATCTCCTCTCCATCACTTGGGTTCATGTCTCCTCCCATACTACTTCTCTCTTCTCTTCTATTTTCTTTTTCGTTTTGTAAATCCTAAGGTCAGGGGAGCACAGCAGCCTGAGAAAGCATTCAATGCTCCAGAGAGAAACAAAATAAGAGTATTAAAAAGCGAAGATGGAATCAGAGGATGGTGAGCATGATTTTAGGGTTTCGAGGATCCGAATTCGGGCTTTAAATGAAACCTAAAAAGGGGCGACAGAAAGAAGGTAGAGACACCAATCAAGCATATTGAGAAACCAAAGAGTGAAAGAGAGGGCTGAGAGAGTGACGGGGTTCGGTGGGAGTATGTGATACTTGTGAAGAGGAATCAAAATCCAGGTATGGGGAGCTAAACCAATATTGGCTTGTTAATATCTGAATTGTTGTGTTAATTGCTGGCTTGTTTAATATAGTAATATCTGAAATACTGTGTGTTTTGGTGATGTTATTGGGTTGTAGTGATAGCTTGCAATAATCTAAAAGTGGAAGTATATGGGACATGCTTTGTTGTAGGAATGATATGCATGATTATATGTTAAAAAGAATTGTTTGTATGAGTTGATGATATGCTTGAATGTATGTTAAAAAGGATTGTGTGTAGGGGAGCTAACCTATGTCTGGATGGAATGAATACCTGGTAATGTTTGATCTATTATAGATGTGCTGTGTTAAAAGGGATTGTATGTAGGGGAGCTAATCTATGTCTGGATTGTGTGAATACTTACAATGTTTGATCTGTAAAATTCTTATATGACAATGTTGTTGCTTGGCTTATATTGTTTCCTTGCCATATAAAAATTATTGATAAGATGTGAGCTAGATGATGTTGGAAAATAAAATTCAACAATAGATAGAAAGAGAATACTAAATAATTAAATTTTTAATATAACAGAAAACACAGAACAAAATCTAAAAGGAAGAACTTCTAATCATGTCAATAACTGTGTCCCACTAAAATATAGTTTGTAATATATTTGCATTATTTTTAGGTGCTTTGATCATGTTGCATCTTCGTCTCCTCTATCCTGTTAAGGTTTACTGTTAAATTCTATTGTTACCTTGTTCCTCCTCATTTGTATCTATTGTTGAATTTATTTAAGTCGGCTTATTTGCCGAATGATATAACTTCATATATGCAAATCTGATATGAGTTTGTGAAGGAATGGAGAACTTGGTTATCAATACATTCTATGTTTTACGTTTACTCTAAGCTTATAGTGTGTTATGTGTGGTAAGATAAGATGAGTCTCACGGTTTATTTCATAAAGGGTGGAGTAAACAATTGTTTTCTTGCCTAACTTTCTAAAAAGATCAGTGTAGTCTTGTGTCGGATGGGCCATAACTCATTGTTATATTGTTAAGCCATCATATCTTGTCTTTGGAGACTCTACCGAATGGGTGCTTTAATTTAAAATTGATGGACTGTACCAAGTCATAGATTTACACGAAATTGTTTGTCTTGGCCTGTAATATAAATCTTAATGGACTTAATTATTGATTGAACCATTTCCTTGTATGCTTATGGTTCCTTTGATTGAATAAAGGCTACTGGTTTTTATTTAATATTGCACCGTACTTTTCCCTTCTATGGAATCCTAGTGACCGTGTAGTATCATTGGATCAAACCAAACCTTGTGTTAAGCTTGAAATATTCTGATTTCAGCAGTCTTGGTTCAGCACTTTCAGAAAAATGTACAGATTCCAATTATATAATAATAATTATTTTGGTTTTTTATTATTACGATGTAATATTAAACATATTCCATGTTAATCACATTAATCAAATTATTTGAATAATAAAAAAATTAAATTATTTTCATTACTGACAGTTTTCAAAACTCCAACTACATAAACCAGATAATATTGGCAGATTTTGACTAACCCACGCAAGTCCTGACAGTTTCTATTAATCCCAACAACTACTATCGGTTTTTACAAATCCCCACAAATGATCGCGGCTATATAAACTCTAGGTTACAGTGGTTTCTGAAAAACACCTACAAATAATGTTGATTACGAACAAAATTTCCATAAATCTTTGTGATGGTAATTTTCCTGACGGTTTTGCCAACCACAGAAAATGTATTTATCAGGGTTAAAACTGTCCATAACACAGAAAAAAAATCCTAATAAAATATGTTATTTTTGTAATGCCTCTTGTACATTACTATTAATCGCCCATTAAATGGTGAAACTTTGTATATATATATATATATATATATATATATATATCGTTTTGAATTTAAGTTTTTCCAAAATAAATTCACATATGAAACATATCTTTGAGAGGAATCTAATGCTTCTATGCAATCTAGGATTATAATAGATAAAACCACAAACATAAAAGAGATATAAGTGTAAAATCAATTACATTCTTTAAATAGTCACATTTAACATTTCACACAATACTCACCACATTTTTAGTTTAGACAAATAAAAAGAGTAGCCTAAAGTAAAAAAAGAGGTCCTAAATTTAGACAACAGTTTACTCATGGTTTTCCAGCCTGAGTATGTAGTCGTAGGCAACAATTTTTTTTTCCTAAAGTCCCAAATGTTCTGCAAATTGTTGCCTTATAAAAACAATAGACGACACTTTTAGACCATAATTATTTAACCACCACGAAACAATTGTGTACCTTTTAACATCTTTCTTTCATTAAGTGTCCCACTAGGAATCAATTATTTGATTGTGATTTGATCCACATACCGGGAGATACTTGCATAATGCAACAATCTCCACTTGAACAACTATCTTATTAGGAACCAAACTCATAACTTTGACTCTGTTCTATGGAACGCTTACCACTAGACCAAAAGCTAGAGTTGATAGTTAGAGTACAATTATTTCTATTTAAGAATGTAGCAGCACAGTTTGATTGTGACTTAGTCCACTTAGCCTCCACCATCATGGAACAATCGATGCACCCTACAAAAGTGTTATTATTATTGGGTCTTGTATTGGTAATATAGAATATTTAAAGTTAACTTACACACAAATTCAAATACATGGTCTAAACTAATAACACTTTTAAATATGTGGTCAAAACTATCCACAACTTTAAAAATGTGATCTACATTATCCATGTTTTAATAATTATTATATATAACTATCTACATTTTCTAATATGTTGCTTAAAACAATTAGGCAACGTTTGTGCTTTACACTCTTTGTTAAAGAGAAAAAAAACTCAGTATATAACTAATAATAAAAATCTGTGACTTATTCATATTTTAGGAAATAGTTTTTTAGTCATTGACATGTAAGCATTTCCTAATCAATAAAATGGTGCACATCTAATGACATGTACAACATAGTATACTTCTGAAAGATTTATGCTTTGAATCAGTTAGAGATTTTGCATTTATCTTGAAATACAACAAATCAAAAGTGAATCACACAATGAAAGAAACTATGCTCAAGTCTCACAAAGGTAAAATCTGTCAAAATTGGTTAAAAAAAAACTAATTCTTCATGTAAAGCTACTCAACTCAATTGAATGAAATATGTTAGATTAGGTTAGAAACTATCAACTAAGAATGGAAAATCTGAAATTAATCGCAATAATGAACTAAAAACAGCAAACCAATCTCTATTTAATATATGTGAAGGTTTCCTAAAAACAACAAATAAACTCAAATTAAACTGTCTACACAAGTTCAAAATAGCAACCATAGTTTACAACAGCAAAGCAAAATCTAAAACAGCAAAGGAAGTTCAAAACAGAGAATAAAATTCAAAATAGCAGTACTGCACTATTCCTAATCTCTAAAACAAACAAATGACTCCAGAAAAACAAAAATATATGTAGAAATAATAAAGGAAAACAAGCATAAAAGCAAAAATGAAACTCCTCCCCCATACTTGAATGACACATTGTCCTCAATGTGCAAGAGGATAACTAAAAAAAGAAAATAGGAGATAAAAGAAACCTAATTAAACTATCCTAAAATTACAAACAATTTTGCCTTATTAAGATTAATCACAAGTCAAGTTTATGAGACGGTGGAAGAGATGAAGTTCGAGTGTTAACCATTTTTTTTTAGGGGGAGAAAAGGAAGAATGTCTTGCCCGTAGGTTTCCAGTTCAAGTTGAGTATAGTAGTCGTTGTGACCAGAGTTAGAGGTTTTAATCATAAATCTTTAAGAGACAAGGGAAACAGGTTCGAAGTTAAGGTAGACTTTATTGATCGTGAAAGGCTATTAAATTTGTGTTGGACAGTGATCGAGGTCATACCTGAATCAAATTTAATATGCAATTAAAGTGCAGTATAGACTAGGAAATGAGTCCTAGGTCGTCTCTCAAAGACCAAATATTGGTTCAGTCATTAGATCAAACACTTGGTGGGGGGGAGGGGGGGTTGTGAAGAGTTTTTGTGAATGGAAATGAACTAAATTGAACATGAATGCAAACACTAATTGAAAACGTTATTCACTAGCTCAATTGCATGCTTCCAATCCCAGATTAGCCAACAATTAAACACTACTCTAACCCCTAATCCAACATAAGCTAGCCAACTAAGCGAAGATTAACCATGTTTTCATAAAAGTGAATTAAGCAAACGTAATGTACACATTCAATCAATTTTGCACCATATAGCTTCATCAACTAAGCAGATATTAAACACCAATTAGGCAACTAAGCGTATACTCAATCGCAAGTGTAAAACAAATTCAACATTATGCCAAGTCAAAGCAGCAGAACACAATTACAATCCAAAAACCTCAAGGAAATGATGCAATTTTGCTAATGACCAACCAAGCAAACCTGAGCTAACATTAAATCGAAATTACAGCAGCAAAACGAAATAGAATTCAACATTAAATCTGGACGAAAATGCACAAAACGAAAATGCAACAGAATTGGTAAAAACGCAATTGAAATTCAATTGCAAACTTAAATCAAAACTGAAAAACGTAAATGCAATTGGAAAACGTAAATAGGCAGTAATGAGAAAGGGCAAAACAAAATTGGAATCGTAAATGGAAGCAAGAGACGAAATTGAAAACGGAATTCATTCAATATAAGAAAAAGGAGAATTAAATGTAAACCTAAAACCCCCACAAAGGGGGGTGAGTGGAAAACGCACCAAGCTTCTAAAACGTAGAGAGAAAAACACAAAATGAGGGGGAGATACCATTCCCAAATCTGATTTGGGGTTTTATAAACCCAAATTACGAAAATGCCCTTCCCATATGGGCTTCTACAAAATATGACCTAAAATTGAACCCAAAGTCATAAAGTTTGACCCAATTACATTATAAACAAATTCAAAACGAAATTAAACTATAATATTGATGTGGCCACCCTCTTGAAGTCCCAAAATATGTTTCAAAAATTGTCCTGCAAATAATAATCCAAATAATTAAGCCCAAATCATTCAAATTATTTAAAATAAGAATTAATAGTCTAATTAAGCCCAAATAGTGAATGAGACAATAATGGAGAATTTATCACAATTCACTAACACAATTCGGTGCGAAAAGCTAAATGAATAGTACAAAATAGTGATTCATCAAAATAAAACACACTTAGTCTTTTCCACTCCTAGGCAAAATCAAGACGCAAAATAAGGAACAATTCAAAAGACATCAAGAGAGTGACTCAACATCCAGACACAAAAACAAAAGGACATAAAAGACACCAAATAAATTTACACAATCCTCAATGAATCCTGGAATGAGAAAAAGGTGTTGTTAAGAACCATTTGATATCCCCCTCAAAGTCAAGAACCACGTTCTTATTCTTGTATACACCACAGGGAAACAACAACTCTCAGTGATTGCAATAACTCCTGATCACGCAGTAAGCACCTTTTGTGCGCAGAACAATCAGACGTTATGAATCAGAAAATCTTGCTTCACAAGAAACCTTCAAGACTTTGATCACCAAGGTAATTCTTGGTTCTTGGAACTTTTCTCTCTTTTGTAAAACTCAAGTCTTTATTCTGAAATAGATATGAAAGTGTAAATCACAATTGTCTTACAGAATTCAAATCATGCGTCTATTTATAGTATAAGTCAAATCAGACGCGTTTTAATAGATTATGCTATTAATCTAGTCGAATACATTTCACAGTTATAATAGAATAATAGCATTCAAAGCCATTAACTGAATGCTCAATTAATGTAATCGATTTGCAATAAATGCTTGGTCAACATATTTAAAAATATGATCGTTGTGACAATTATGTCAAGCATCGAAACAGTTTTCAAATCTTTAACTAACTTAATTGAATAGAAGATGCATTCAATCGATTAAGTAGTAACACTTAGCATATTTTTTAAAACTTTTCTTCTCAAAATTCATCATAGCACACTTGTAAAATATTTGTGCAAACACACAAATTTTAATCGATTTCACCACTAACTTAATCGACTTAAAACTTGTTGTTTTGCCACAGTTTAAAAGTTCAGACAAATGAAGCTTGGTGCTTGTGGTTTTTCATTTCCAAAAACTCATATTATGCATACACAGATAAAATCACATTTCAATCACAATAGTATGCAATAATCAACACAATATGTTCACATTTATGCTTATACAAATATAACACAGTAAGCATATAAGCATGTAATATGTAACATAGTACATACACATGTGTTTTTATTAATATGTGTTGTCATCATCAAAAATACAAATATCATAGAGATTGTGGGTTTAGCAAATCATGTGCTAACCCTATCAACAATCTCAATAATCTCCCTTTTTTTTTATGATGCACAACCATGATTAATAAAACCATGTTTGTACAGTCCTCAGTTAAACACGATTTAATTATCTTAGAAAACACAATTCAATTACATCAAATATTCTCCCCCTTTGGGCATTAGCAAAAAAGGAATTCAATACACTATAATTGAAACATAGATGATAAAACAAGTAGAGATGCATCAATGAGTATAACAGAATTAATATGATGCTCCCCCTGTCAATAATCTTCACATGACTTATGTATTTTCTCCCCCTTTCAGTAACATGTGAATCATTTAACAATGTACAAAACTCCCACTGTCATTATGCATATTTAATCATAAAGTCACAGATGCATAATACAAATATATTAGAATATGTATCACTCAAGCACATTCAACCAATGTATCAGAGAAATGTTACAAAAGTAATATCAGAGCGGAATTGATACATGTTGAATCATCACAACAGTTTAATCACTTATAATCTCAAATTATATTCATAGCGGATTAAGCATGAAGAGATATAAGATGAATAAACATGTAACAGATAATAACTCAAGGTTTAAAGTAACAGATATAAGAAGTATAAACACTTCAAACCCAATGACGAAAACTAATCGATTAAAACTTCATCTTAATCGATTTTTGTTGCAGAGTGTTGTTGATTTTCCATTTTAGCTCAGTCAGCAAAATGTATTCCTACATAACCCTTTAGGCTTAACTAGATCAAGCATTTTAGTATCAATGCAGTACAGTAATCAACATAGTTAAAGTATGAATATGCAATGATATGAGTGTAACAGTGAAATTATCAAATTGAATACATACACAGGTTAATCGATTCTTCAATCAGATTTAAACAATCAATCACAAATTTTAAACTACTCAGATTGATTTAAAAACTGAAATCTAATTTCATTCATATTCAAATGATAAGTACATTCAGGCTAAACCAAAAGAAATGGCAAGTGAAGCCATTCATTACAAAATAAACCATTAAAAAGTTAAAAACAACACAACAAAGACTTAACAGCTATTTTTAAACCCTTTGCTTATAAAGATTATCTATCTTCCCTTCAAGATTTGCAATCCTTTCATTTGTATACCTGAACTGTTCTACAATAAATCGTTCAAAATTTGTTTCAAGAAAGAAGTTGGTGTGGTCTTCATTCAATGAAGGGGTGCTTCCAGAACTTTGAACCAAATCTTCTTCATCCTTGAAATACCATCCCTTCATGGTCTTCACCAAGCCGATGGAAGTCAGGGTGTTTCGATTAATCACATTTGAACATCTTGAGATTGTTGATAGCGGGAGCACTTGTTTAGCTGAACCTACAATCTCAAAGCTTCTGGTTATTGATGATGACAACACATAATTAATAACACATGTGTACATGTGTTATATGTGTTACATGTTCATTTTTTTATGATTGTGATTATATGAGAACATGTCTGTATTGTTGATTCTGTGATGATCATTATTATTCACTGTGATATATAATTGAGATTTTATCTATGGATGCATGACATATGTTTTGGAAAAGAAAAACCATATGCACTTTTGTTGAACTTTAATTGTGTGGCAAAACAACTATTTTAAGTCGACTTCATTATGAAGTAAATCGATTAAAACTTGTGGCTTTGCACAAACTTTTTCAAACTGTGCTGTGTGAATTTTTGAAGAGAAATTTTTTCAAAACTGCATTCAACTGTTGTATAGTCGACTGTATGCACAAGCTATTCGACTAAGTTAGTTTTCTTTTGAAATTTTGTTGGTGCTTGTCATGTCCAACGACTATATTTTTAATGTGTTTGATTAAGCATGAATTAAGAATCAACTGCATTAATTATGTAATCAATTAAGTTGCTTTGACTGCTACTAACTGTTATAATTGTCTAAGTACATTCGAATCTATTAGTAGCAAAGTCGACTTAGGAGCATTAGTTTTATTGAAAACTATATATAAACACGAATTTGAATTCTGTAGAGACTTTTCTGATTCTAATGATTTGATTGATTTCTTTCAGATTATAGATTTCTTACAGAACGTGTGAAAGCTCCAAGAATCCCTAAAGAAGACCGTGGTGTTCACCTTTGGCAATTACCTGAAGAGCAAGAGTTATGTGCTTTGACTGGCTTATCAACCTAAACTTGAGGTGTCTGTTTCGTGATCAGGATTTCAATCTTGTGAAGATTGGTGTTTGCCCTGTTGTGACTACAGGAAGAGGACGTGCGACGTTCTGGACTTTGAGTGTTTCTCAAAGGGTTGAAGACAATAGGAGAAGGGGATTTCTTGCTACTAATCTTTGTTTGTATATGCCTATATTTTGATTAGAGGGTTAGAGAGGTGTTTTATATTTTGACGTGGAGGTCGCTATAAAAGCCTTATTGTAAAAACCTTGATCATTATAGTGCATTTGCTTCCTGGGATTGGTAGGACATTGGATGTAGGCAGGTTGGCATAACCAGTATAAAAACCTGCGTTTGATTTCTTTAACCCTGCACTTTTACTTTCAAAGTCGACTTTAATTTTCACATAGTCAACTATATTCCACTGCATTTGAAAAATCTTATTCCGTGTGTTTCAAGAAAGTTTTGAAAGATCATCCTTTTGCGAAAAAGATTTAGAAAAAACTCTGATTTTGTATTTCACCAATTCACCCCTCCTCTTGGTCTGAGAAACTAAGTCATTCTATATTCAACAATTAGCATCAAAGATGGTTTTCATAAGTTTTTTGAAAAACAATTTGATTACTTTTTTCTTTAAGTTGACTAATCCTGTGAAAATGGCTTTTAGTTCTCAAACCTTTGGCGAAGTTGCATCAACAAATAGACCACCACTATTTGCTGGTGAATATGCTTTTTGGAAAATTCGGATGCAAATCTTTCTTGAATCCGTAGATAAAGGTGTTTGGGATGCAACATTGAACGGTCCATATGAGCCAACTCATGTAGTTAATGGAAAAACTGTTTTGAAAAATTTTTCTAAGTGGACTCAAGATGAAAATCGTAGAGCATAATATGATGTGAAAGCCAAAAATGTAATTGCTTTTGCACTAACTATGGATGAATTTTTTAGGATTTCACAGTGCAAGACAGCAAAAGAAATGTGGGACGTTTTGGAGGTTACTCACGAAGGCACAGAAGAAGTCAAAAGAGCCACTAATACAGGAGTATGAATTATTCAGAATGAAGGCTGGTGAGACGATCTATGAGGTGCAGAAAAGGTTCAAGCACATAGTCAACCACCTGATGGATCTAGGGAAGATATTTGACAAAGAAGAAATCAACATCAATATTTTGAAAAGTCTGAACAGAAGCTAGCAACCCAAAGTCACAACAATTTCTTAGTCAAGATATCTTACAAGCATGAATATGGCAACCTTGTTCGACAAGCTAAGGGAACACGAGCTAGAACTTGGAAGGCTGAAAGAAGAGGAAGAAATTGAAGAAAAGAAGTTTATAGCCTTGAAAGCCACAAACAAAAAAGCTTCAAAGATTGTATTATCTGAGGATGAATCAGAAGTTGAACTGGACAACAATGAGCTAATGACCATGGTGGTAAGAAATTTCAATCGATTTATGAAAAACAAGAGTCAACTTACTGACCATGCAGGTACTGGGAAAGCGAAGAAAATTGCAAGATCAAATGTTGTCTTGTGATATGAATGTGGAAAAGAGGGACATATCAAACCTGAATGTCCAGACCTAGAAGTCAAGCAAAGAGGAAGCAAGATATTTCCTCAAGACAAGAGTAAGAAGTAGAAAAGCGCATATATAGCTTGGGAAAATAGTGACACAGATTCTTCAAGTGATGAAGATTATGATCGTGAAGAAGAATCCAACATATGCTTCATGGCTGACTCAGGCTTGAATGATTATGAGAGTGATGAAGAGTTTGAAAATGAGCCAATTGAGGTCATATACGACTTGTTGCTTGATGCATTTCAGGAGATCCATGCTGAGGCTATGCGACTGCAATATAAGGTTAATCGACTCAACTCTGATAGGAGATATTATGAGCATAGGATTAACAATCTGATTGAAGATAATGAGAAACTGCAAAAAGAGTTAGATATTGCCTTAGAATCTGCTAAAACTGTTAAAATTGAGACTAAAATAGTGGTAAAAGAATGTGAAAAATGCCCTGCTCATATAGAACAAATTGATTACTTAACTAGCATGCTAGCTAAGTTTACTCAAGGTAGAGACAATTTGAATGCTGTTTTAAGATCTTCAGGTAGAGCAATATATAGACAAGGAATAGGCTACAAAGCTCAAAGTAATAGGACAAATACCAAGAAATTTGTTGATTTAAGTAAACCTGTTACACATGCATGTTTCTATTGTAACAACATTGGACATAATGTTAGAAACTGCTTTTACAGAAAGGTTGGAGTTCATAAAGGGATATACAGATGGGTTCCCAAGGAATAACTATCTACAACTAACAAGCAAGGACCCAAATTCAAATGGGTACCATCATCAAAAAATCTGGATTATTTTACAGGATAGTAACAGATATAGTAGCAGTGAAAAACTCAAGGATGAGCTAACTTGATGATATCAAAGTTCTTGAGTATCTACAAGTGGTAACAAATATTTTCTTACTGCATCATGCAAAATATTTTCTTGAATGTTTGTTTGATGAATGTTTGATTGTTGACTGATTGATTAAGATTGTTTTCTGTGAAAATTCATTGTTACGAATTTTAATCGATTGGATTATGTATGAATTCGATTATGTGTTGTAGTATGTGTGTTTCTGTTTCTGAAAACCTTCTGTTATATAGAAGTTAACTTTAAAATTAATGAAATCGATTTGATATCTCTGTTATGGGCTTTCTATGTTTGAAAATTTAAATGGGTCAAAATTAAGCCTGTTTGTTTCACTCTCTTATAAATGTCTGAGATGTAATTTGTGCTGACATTAAGAGAACTCTATCTGTGTATCTTCATAACCCTAAATTGAAAAATAGTGAGTCCAAGAGATCATATCAAATGGCGTTTTCATCTCGTCCTTCGAAAGAAAACAGAAGAAAAGTTGTGAAATCAGCAAGAGAGGCCAATCTTGGAGGTTGGATAAGTGATCATGAAACTCATATGAGATTTGTTGATGGTTGTGTTAGGATCGTTGTCTCACCTAAACATTTAGACTTGATTCTGTTTGAGAAAGAAAACTTTCAGTTTCCTGGATGGATTGAAACACAAGAACTCTCGATACTGGTTCAGATGAAAGGTGATTGATTTCGTGATCTTGTGAGAGTATTTTATCACAACTTAAAGATGGTCAATGGTGATATTCAATCAACGGTTAAAGGCATTGACATTCACATTGACAATGATGTTTGGCAACAAGTAACTAGACTAAAAGCTGAAGGTATATTCTCTCATCTACCAAACTCTAAAACAAATTGTTGGTTAAAGAAAAAGGATATCTATAAAGGTTGGCTTAGATTTTCAGGAAGTGACATAAGAGAAAGTTCTTAAAATGGAAGAGATAATAACTGCACCTCTCCTTGCTTGGGTGATCCTACCTGGAAGAATGATGCAGGATAAAAAGACTATAGAGGATGTCTACCTCTTGCATGTTATGAAGAATGACATTCCCACCAACTGGGTGGAGGTTCTAAAAGATCACATGGCTGGAGCTGCACTCAGAAACTCTCATTTTCTACCTTATGTTGTTCTTATAAGTAGAATACTTGTAATACAAGGAGTGGATATGAATGGAGAAAGAAAACATTCTTGTAACTTCTCAAATGTCATTAACTGAAACATTCTTTAAAGGAGATGAAGATTTGATCTATGGTTCAGGAAATACCTCTGTTGTAAAAGAAGACAGAACAAATTTCTCTCCAGAGACTACTTTGAACGCTTTGCAGCTGATTAGTTCAAAATGGTGATTGATAAACTTAATCAGCTTGAGTGGAAAATTGATAATTCTCAACAACAAAGAGAAGAAGAAGGACTATCTAACAATGACTCTATGGATTCATCTGAATAAGAATAGGAGTGAAGATTTATACAGAATAGAGGTCTTGTGTTTTCAGCTTAGTGTCTATTGTTTTAGTTTATTGCTGTTAGATGAAGTGTCTAGTTGTTTGTTTGATGTTTTGAGTGTTTCTTTAGTAGGCTTTATAAGCCATTATCTTTTGTTAATCTGATTGTAATATCTTTGGAGAATTAATGAAATCAGATATTTTGCTTAAATTCGATCAGTATTAATAATCTGACTAAATCTGTTTAAAGTCAATTATGTGATGGATGAAGTTGAGTATGTTACTAGTTACAGTTACATTAATACATTTTACATACTCATTTCTTACCTGTAACAATTCTTGCATTACAATGATTCTAAAATGCTTGATCTGGAAAACATCTTGAAAGGTTTTTTGCAGGAACATTCGTTTTGGAGATTCAACTTAAATGGAAAGCAATGAAGTCGATTGCGACTGTGGATCAATCGATTAAGTTTAATGGGGGATAAAAATTCCATGATTTGGAATTCTATTATCTTTCTATTGATTATATAATTGTTGATTGTTTCATATTCAATATATCTCTGTTCTATGATTGATTGAAATATTTGAGAGATTATATTGTATTGGTTGATTGATATTGTATCACTGCTGCATAAATGTGCTTACATCATTTCTGATTTGATACAGTACTAAAATATGCTAATAATTGCTCTGATATGATATGTGCATATTGTATTATGCATCTGGGTTTTGAATATAAAACATGCATAATGGCAGGGGGAGCATTGCATATTCTTTGAGATATTTGACATGCCTACATTTAAAGGGGAGATTATATCTTTATCATGTGATTATCTGTGACAGGAGGAGCATCATTGTTTGATGATTATGTTTATCTAATGCATCTTTGTATAACTATTTATCTACATATCATTTTCATCATGCAATTTATTTTTGCTAATGCACAAAGGGGGAGAATGCTCTGATACATATAGCTTTGATACATGCTTTGATAGCTCTGATACGAAATGATATATGTTTATGATGTTTATGCTCTAATTCAAAATGAGAATGCTTCAAATTTCCTTGATACAAATTGATATGTTTATGATATGAGAATTTTGTGATTGATAATCTGAATTTATTTGTACAACATGGTTGTTTATTAATCATGGTTATGCATCATCAAAAAAGGGGGAGATTGTTGAGATTGTCGATAGGGGGAGCACTGGTTTAGCTGAACCTACAATCTCAGAGCTTCTGGTTTTTGATGATGACAACACATAATTAATAACACATATGTATATGTGTTATATGTATTATATGTGGTACATGTTCATTGTTTTTATGATTATGATCATATGAAAACATGTCTATATTGTTTATTCTCTGATGATCATTGCTATTCATTGTGATATATAATCTTGATTTTATCTGTGGATGCATGACATATGTTTTGGAAAAGAAAAATCACATGCACTTTTGTTGAACTTTAATTGTGTCGAAAACAACGGTTATAAGTTGACTTCATTATGAAGTAAGTTGATTAAAACTCATGGATATGCACAACCTTTTTCAAAGTGTGTTGTGTGAATTTTTGAAGAGAAAGTTTTTCAAAACTGCATTGAACTATTGTATAGTCGACTATATGCGCAAGCTATCCGACTAAGTTAGTTTTCTTTTGAAATTTTGTTAGTGCTTGTCATGTCCAACGACTATATTTTTAATGTGTTTGACTAAGCATTAATTGAAAATCAACTGCATTAATTGTGTAATCAATTAAGTTGCTTTGACTGCTACTAACTGTTATAACTGTCTGAGTAATTTGACTCTATTAATAGCAAAGTCGACTTAGGAGCGTCAGTTTTATGGAAAACTATATATAGACGAGAATTTGAATTCTGTAGAGACTTTTCTGATTCTAACGATTTGATTGATTTTTTTCAGATTATAGATTTCTTGCAGAACGTGTGAAAGCTCCAAGAACCCATAAAGAAGATCGTGGTGTTCATATCTTTGGCGATTACTTGAAGAGAAAGACTTGTGTGCTTTGACTGACTGATCAACCTGCACTTGAGGTGTCTGTTTCGTGATCAGGATTTCAATCTTGTGAAGATTGGTGTTTGCCCTATTGTGACTACAAGAAGAGGACGTGCGGCATTCTGGACTTTGAGTGTTTCTCAAAGGCTTGAAGACAGTAGGAGAAGGGGATTTCTTGCTACTGTCTTTGTTTGTATATGCCTATATTTTGATTAGAGGGTTAGAGAGGTGTTTTATAGTTTGACGTTGAGGTCGCTATGAAATCCTTGTTGTAAAACCATTATTATTATAATGCATTTGCTTCCTGGGATTGGAAGGACACAGAATGTAGCCAGGTTGGCCGAAGCAGTATAAAGACCTGTGTTTGATTGATTTAATGTAGAGAGAAGGGATAAGAAAATTCAAACAATGCGTTTTATACTGGTTCGGCCAATACTGCCTACATCCAGTATCCTTCCACTCAACCCGAGATGGAAGCCAATGCACTATAGAGATATGAGTTTTTACACCAAGGCCAAAACAAAACAGACTAGTAGCAAGAACAATCCTCTCCTACAGTCAACCCTTTGAGATCCCCCTCAAAGTCAAAAACCATTTTCTTCTTCCTGTATACACCACAGGGAAACATCAACTCTCAGCGATTGCAATAGCTCCTGATCACACTTTAAGCACCTTCTGTGTGTAGTACGATCAAATGTTATGAATCAAAAAATCTTGCTTCACAAGAAACCTCCAAGACTTTGATCACCACGATAATTCTTGGTTCTTGGAGCTTTTCTCAATTCTGTAAAACTCAAGTCTTTAATTTGAAACAGATATGAAAGTGTAAATAACAATTCTCTTACAGAATTTAAATCAAGCGTCTATTTATAGTATAAGTCAAATCAGACGCGTTTTAATCGATTATGCTATTAATCTAGTCGAATAAATATCACAGTTATAACAGAATAATAGTAATCAAAGCCATTAATTGAATGCTCAATTAATGTAATTGATTTGCAATAAATGCTTGGTCAACATATTTACAAATATGACCGTTGTGACAATTATGTCAAGAATTGAAATAGTTTTCAAATATTTAACTAACTTAATTGAAAACAAGATGCATGCAATCAATTAAGTAGTAACACTTAGCATATTTTTGAAAACTTTTCTTCTCAAAATTCATCACAGCACACTTGAAAAATATTTGTGCAAACACACGAGTTTTAATCGATTTCACCACTAACGTAATCGACTTAAAATTTTTTGTGATTTTTCATTTCCAAAACTCATATTATGAATACACAAATAAAATCACATTTCAATCACAATAGTATGCAATAATCAACACAATATTTTCACAGTTATGCTTATACAAATATAACATAGTAAGCATATAAGCATGTAACATGTAACATAGTACATACACATGTGTTTTTATTAACTATGTGTTGTCATCATCAAAAACACAGATATCACAGAGATTGTGGGTTCAGTTAATCATGTGTTCCCCCTATCAACAATCTAAACAGGTGTAGACAACATCCAACACAGAAATAATCAGAGAAACCAAATACTCATGGAAATCATCCAAGCAATTCAAAACATGGAAAAATAATCAATCAGCTCAAGAGGTGAATCAAAAGTAATAGAACCTCACAAATGCACTATCATTGTTTCTCTCAAGTATCTAGGATAAAGAATTTCAACTCAATGCACTCAAGAAACCAAGAAACAAACATACTTGACAAGTCTCTAATATCAACACTCAAAACATATGGATGAGAAGCTACAAACCAAAAGAAATAGAGTAGAAATGGGGAACAACTGAAAACACAATCAAATTACACCTAAAACCTTTAATTAAATCCTCTTCTTGACTCCACTACTATTCAAAAAAAAATTCTGATTTTTTTATATATGTTTTTCTTTTTTTCTGTCTTGTCTCTTTTCTTTTCATTCTTTTATAGAACACTACTATAAGAAACAAGATACACAACATATTTACAAAAAGCAAAAAGAAAAGGGATCAACTAGCCAATTCATAAGAATCCCCAAGAAGACCATACTTGTTCCCAAAACAATTCTAAAGTTCCAAAATTCCCTATGGTTAAGGTAATCATGGATTTTCACTTTAGGCTAATGTTTGAGCTTCAAAATAAAGAACAGGGGAAAGCATAGGCTCGAAGGGGTTATCAAAGGATTAAACCAAGGTAAGCTTATTTGGCTAGAGAGGCTCAAGAACAATATTGCCTTTATCACTTCCAAACATGCATATCCATCAAGAATCATCAAAAAGAGTCAAGCCAAGGCATATGTGCAAGCAATCAAGAGATATATCACATAAGAAAGAACATAAAGTTGTTCAAATTCTCACACATGGTATTTCTGTCACAATCAATTACTCTCTCAAATATCATAATCATCTTTCCAAGCAGAGAAAAGCAAGATTTAAACCAATCAGTATCAATCAAGTGAAGGAAGAGCCTACAGCCTAAACAAAATCTAGGAATGAATAAAACAACAAGCTTAAAACAGACACAAGCTTAAAACAGAACAAAAACAACAAAAACAAACTAAACAAATATAAATAAAGAAAAAATGAAAATCTCCTCCAATAGACCACACTTAAACTACACAATGTCCTCAGTGTGTCAAACAATAAGATTAGAGCAATCAGTTCAATCAACAGATCATGGACAAGTGCAATAGAAGTGAGAAAAGGAGGAGAAGGGAAAAGAAAACTCCCTTGAGTCATGGTGGATGTTGGCAAATTTGAACTAGCAGAGAAATGTTTTCCACCAGTGGATCCTGAAAGAATGTTTTGAGGGGAACCTTCTCGCGTAACGACTTCTTTGAAGCTAGGCTAGGATCAGATCCAATTCTAGGAGAGATGTCAGACCAGTCAGGTTATGCCTTTGATCTAGGAGCTTCGGTTTGAACACGTTGTTCTCTTGAAAGCTTATTAGGAAGCTAAGTCTTTACCTTTTCTTTTTTGTTCAATAGGAGGTGTGGTGTCGTTGGACCTGCCCTTTATGCAGCAGTAGTTTCGGTTGAATTGGACATTTCTCCCGCTATTGGTAGGCTTACTCGACTCAGAATTCATTCAAGGAAGTGAACTGGTGGGACCCAAGACTCTCCTACTTAAGACACTCCCGAAGGTCTTAGCTTCAGGTTTCGAGGGCAAGGCGAATCCTTTCTTTTGGCACATGGCGAATCTAAGAATTTGGATTCCTCATTCGATCACTTGCGCTAACCCTGATTCTCCTCTTTCCTTTCCCTGGTTCGTGAATTTGCTTCATCCGCCAAATCTGATTGAGTAGGAAATGTCTTCCACCACTGGATCTAAGAAGGAAGGATTGTTGATGAGCAGGTTCAGTTGGTGCCTATTGATCTTGAAGCTTTTGTGTATGTGAGCACATTTGTCGTCAACTGTGAGTGTTTATTGGTCAGAGCTATGTGTACCTCCTGCAATAGGATTAGTGAAATGTGGCTCTAAAGAATTGATATGTAGAGGTACAACACCCAATCCAAATGTATCAGACTGAACATGAGATATACTCTCAGAACATGAATCAAGGTCAAATTTAGAAGCAATATCAACAAAAGACTCAGATTCATGTTCCGTGCATGGAGAATAAGCATTCAGATGTGATAGGAAAAAATGGTTCTCATCATGTAGAGAGGGAAAATTAAAACCATTCTCATCAACAATATAATCATCAACAACAACATACCCATCAATAACATAATCAATTTGAGGTATATTTACCTCCACTTCCCTGAAGATTTCTAGAGTCCCCTTGTCTAGTTTTTCCATGTTCTTGCTTTGAATGGGAGACAAAAGCAAATCACCACTAGTCGTGGAAGATGAAGATGGTCTACCTGGCTCAAAATTACTGCTCATATTTGTATGGTCCTCAAAATCTTTATCAGTATCAACCTCCTCATGTGCAAGAGTAAGGAAGACATATGGAGGTGGGAAAGTAGGTGGTATAGTGAGTACATGAATCTGCTTCCGATCTCCTACATTGATGGCACTAACATCTTCCAGAATCTGAACAGTCTGAAATGGTAATTGCTCTGAATCTTGATATTATTCTTGATGAAGTTAAGTGGCCATTTGTCCCATTTGATTAGTCAAGCTTTGAATTGACGCTCTGGTCTCTTGTTGGAACTGAATGTTCTGCATGGTCATCTGCTTCAATAACTCCTCCAATGTAGGCTCACAAGTAGAAGGTTAAGGAGCTAATTGGGTAGGAACATCATGTTGATGACTCTGGTATTGTTGGTGGACTGGTGAAGGTGTACAAATATTTTGAAATGGTGGTTCTTGATATTGATGTTGCGGTAGTAGAGTACCATACCATCCCAATTTAGGATCATCCATCTAGGATTGTTGTTGTAACCATATTGATCAAAATGATGTTGAGCAGGGAAGAATTCATTCAAAAATAGTCACTTAAGATCTTCCCAAGCAGTGATGGATCTTGGAGAAAGACAATAAAGCCAATCCCTTGCAGCTCCTTATAATGAGTGCGAAAATACCCTTAAGAACATGTGATCATCTAGGACATTTGGAGGCTTCCTTGTAGAGCAAATGATAAGGAACTCCTCTAAATGTTTATGTGGGAATTCTCCTACAAAACCATGAAACTTAGGCAGCAAATATATCAGTCCAGTGGTAAGAACGCAATGAACATCATCCTCATTTGATGTAACTGGCTCCCAAAGAGCACTCTCACTAGTTGGAGGATGAGCCATATTGTTCTCAGCATAGAAATCAGCAAAATGCAAATGAGAATTAGGAATAGAATTTGGTGCAGCAGATGCAATATGCATGAGATATAGAGCAGTAGACACATAATGAGAATCATAATTATAGGCACATGTAGAGGAAGAATCATAATCAGAGGCATTGGTAGAATAAACATTATTCACATAATCAAAATAGGTAGACATGTGGCAAGAGAATACAATGAATTATGCAACTAATTCTATCTAAATGCAAAGACTAAGAATTCCTAAAATGCCTAACTAATCTATGAAAATTCCTATAAAATTCAAAGGGTGGTCATTGCCCAAGATTGCCCCTAATGATGCACTAAGTCAACTTTATCAACAAAAGTCAACACATGGGGGGTAAACATCAAGTATATGTAAATCAATCCAGAATGGGCTGAAAATTTGTGAAAAACCACCTAAAATCATGAAAAGATAGCACAAAAATTTCAAAGAAAAATTCAAAGTGCAACTATGTGAACTAACCCAGGAAAGTGTGAAAACGGTAAAAATAAAACTTCAAAAATAAAAAAGAAATTGTAAACGGCCTTTTTTTGGATTTAGAGGGCATACCTCTTATCATTTCGAAGGAGTAATTAATAGCTCGCATTTTTCTACCCCAAAAGCACATATGATACCTCTAATTCCGACTCCGTGAGCAAAAGTTATTATTTTTGGAAGTTTGGGCTCACCAATTTTTCACAGAACCAAATCTAGACAACCAGTGGTGCTTCTAGGATTTTTCTATCAAAATATAAGCTAAAAGAAGTGACCACACCAAATTTTAACCAAAAATAAGACCTCTAGCTATAAAAATGAAAAATGACAATTAATTAGGAAAAACTGGGCACTATTCACACATTTTTCGTTGTGTGCAACTCTTTAATTGCATTTCAGTGCCTCAACAAACCTAATGGCATCCAATTTCTCCTAATTACGACCTGAACAAACATAAAACAACACAATTAAACAAGCAACACGCACACACAAACCACAACAGAACACACAGAAACGCACACACAATATACACAACAGAACAAAGAACCTAAGACCGAACCGTTGGTCCCCTGAAACAGCGCCAAAATTTGATCTAGGTTGTACCCGAATCAAATTTAATATGCAATTAAAGTGCAGTATATACTAGGAAATGACTCCTAGGTCGTCTCTCAAGGACCAAATATTGGTTCAATCATTAGATCAAACACTTGGTGGGTGGGGGAGGGGGGTTTGTGAAGAATTTTTGTGAATGGAAATGAACTAAATTGAACACAAATGGAAACACTAATTGAAAATTGTTGTTCACTAGCTCAATTACATGCTTCCAATCCTAGATTAGCCAACAATTAAACACTACTCTAACCCTTAATACAACAAAAGCTAGCCAATTAAGCGAAGATTAACCATGTTTTCATAAAAGCGAATTAAGCAAACGCAATGCACACATTCAATCAATTCTGCACCATATAGTTTCATCAACTAAGCAAATATTATACACCAATTAGGCAACTAAGCATATACCCAATCCCAAGCGCAAAACAGATTCAACATTATGCCAACTCAAAGCAGTATAACGCAATTACAGTCCAAAAACCTCAAGTAAACAATGCAATTTTTCTAATGACCAACCAAGCAAACCTAACCTAACATTACATCGAAATTACAACAGCAAAACGAAAGGGAATTCAACATTAAATTTGGACGAAAATGCACAAAATGAAAACGCAACATAATTGGTAAAAACACAATTGAAATTCAATTGTAAACTTAAATCAAAACTAGAAAACATAAATGCAATTGGGAAACGTAAATCGGCAGCAATGAAAGAGGGCAAAACAAAATTGGAAACGTAAATGGAAACAAGAGACAAAATTGAAATTCAAATTGAAAACGGATTTCATTCAATACAAGAAAAAGGAGAACAAAATGCAAACCTAAAACCCCCACAAGGGGGAGTGGAAAAAGCACCAAGCTTCTGAAACCTAGAGAGAAAAACACAAAATGAGGGGGAGAAACCTTTCCCAAATCTGATTTGGGGTTTTATAAACCCAAATTACAAAAATACCCTTCCCATATGAACTTCTACAAAATATGACCTAAAATTGAGCCCAAAGTCATAAAGTTTGACCCAATTCATTATAAATAAATTCAAAACGAAATTAAACGATAATATTGACATGACCACCCTTTTGAAGTCCCAAAATATGTTTCGAAAATTGTCCTGCAAATAATAATCGGAATAATTAAGCCCAAATAATTCAAATTAATTAAAATAAGAATTAATAGTCTAATTAAGCCCAAATAGTGAAAATGAGACAATAATGGAAAATTAATCACAATTCACTAACACAATTTGGTGCGAAAAGCTAAGTGAATAGTACAAAATAATGATTCATCACACAACATTGATCATGAAAGGCTATTAAATAGTTGTCATAGGTACGAGCAAACCACATTTATTTTCACATCTAAAACATACATATAATATATGGCAAAACCAGAATACACATCACAGGCTACAAACGTTGAAAATGTAATTTTGTAGTGAAGGAAAACCATGTAACCAATCAAAACTGACATTGGCATATGTCTAACAGAGTGGCGACACAAAAATAAATACTATAACAACCAATTTATGCAGATGCAGTAAAGGAACATGCTAAAATATGCAAGACAACTCATCACAACACAAAACAACATGGCTTATGAACAAAAACACGATTTCAATCAAAGGGAACGATTAAACATATTTCAAAGTTGAAAAATAATAAGTCATGCTAGTGGAATTAATAAAGCGTGGTCTTTAATGAACAAAATTGGCCTCATTAATGTAGTAGCTTGGCCAAAGGCTAATAGAATGCAAAACAATGGTAACAATATAACATGGTATTATTAAAATATCATGCCCACATTGGTGTAAAAGCTCGGTAAGAAACTATAATCAGTTTGAAACTATGTAGATTGAGGATTCATGATAGAAACGCCTATTTTATCTCAAAAAGATGCATATTTCGCACTATATGATGAATTTCCAAGTGAATTAGTGTTATATGCAACATATGATATGTATTTCATGCTAATCATGTATATCATGACATTTAAAACTTGTTCAACAACCCAAAAATGCAATTATATACATATAAATTCAAATGTAGGCACATAATCGATTACATTATTAATATAACAGATTATGCATTCCATTTAATCTGTTAAAATTCACAGATATGATCAAAAACATGATATATGATCATAAAACCTGTTTTGATCACTTTATAACCTGCAAAAGCAACTTTCTCAACATTGTACACAGTTAGTACATATTAATAATGATGTGAACAACAGTTGTATACCAATATGCATGATCAATGAATGATATTGAAAAATTGAGCACATGACCAAGTGATATATCAGATTTGACACTCAGAATAGAGTCAATACAATTATTCAATGTATTCATCCAATCACAAATTTAGTTCAATCATTGAAGCATTCAGATAATCATTATCACACTCAGTTAGCACAATTCTTGAGCAATGAACATCCATGAATTTAATCAACCTTCAAAATTAGGAGTCAAGGCATTATGGCTTATCCTAGTACCTAATAACAAAGAAAAACATGGTGTTCAAACAAGAAAGCTTTATGGCTTAATATTATAGTTTTCCCAAAAAAGAATTAAACTAAATTATATCCCTAAGCAATACATCTCCATCACTTTCTTCTTCTTAACCATCCATGTCCTCATTTTCGCCATCTTCTTCCATGGCCTCTTCTACTTCTTCATTTTCCTCATCATCATTATCATCATCCAGACTTTGTATCCCAAGGTTCTGCTAAATAGCAGCAATATCTTTGTCAATCTTATAAAAGCAAGACTGGTTAAGTGTTGATAATGAGTGCATTTGCCTAACCATAATCATGGTTGCTTATTAATCATGGTTGTGCATCATCAAAAAAGGGGGGAGATTGTTGAGATTGTTGATAAAGGAAGCACTGGTTTAGCTAAACCTTAATCTCACAGTGTTCTAGTTTTTTATGATGACAACACATTATTAATAACACATGATTTGATATGTGTTACATGTTCTATACTTTATTGTGAATGAAATCTTAAAGAACATGTTTGTGTTGATTTTTCATATATATATGCATATTCACTGCTTTTCTACATGAAACATCATTTTTTATTGCATTACATATGTTTAAGAAAAGAAAACCACATGCACTTTGTTGAACTTATATTGTGTGGCAAAACTACAAGTTTTAAGTCGACTTCATTATGAAGTAAGTCGATTAAAACTCGTGACTTTGCATAGATTTTCAAAAACAGTGTTGTGAGTCATTTTGCAATGAAAAGATTTTCAAAACTGTTTTGAAGTGTTACAGTCGACTGCATGTGCAGGGAATTCGACTAAGTTAATTATTGTTTTGAAATTCTGTTAATGTTGTGATCTATAACAGTTATATTTCTATTGACTGTTAAAGCATTAAATACAAGTCCACTGAATTAAATGCATAATCAATTTGGTTGTTATTACTGCTGCTAATTGACTTAACTATTATAACTGTCTGAAGATAATCGACTACATTAGTGGCTTAATCGATTACAAGAGCGTCTATTTGATAGAAAACTATATATAGATGTGTTCTTGTTGATCATAGAGACTTTGGCAATTCTAACAATTTCATTTTGATATTCCAGATTGTGATCTCTGTGTAAAGGCTCCAAGAACTCATTAAGAAGACGGAGGAGATCTTTCTTTGAAGTGTTTCTTACTGTTTGATCAAATTCTGCACTGCTAGTGTTCATCATATTGATCAAGACTTTTATCAATCTTTGGAAGATTTTTACTGTCCTGTTGGGATTACAGGAAGGGAACTCGTAGAGTTCTGGACACTTTGAGGATTGTTCAAAGTAGGTTGAAGATTGCAGAAGAGGGGATATCTTGCTATAGATCTTTGTGTTGCTGCCTATACTTTTAGTTAGAGGGTTAGAGAGATTGTCTATACTAATCTCGTTGTAAAAACCTTGACTAATATAGTGCATTGGCTTCCTGGTTGAGGAAGAACACTGGATGTAGTCATTGAGGCTGAACCAGTATAAAAATTGTGTTTGATATTCTCTATCCCTTAACTCTTTACTTTCAGTCGACTTTACATTTTGCATAGTCAACTTTATATTTCCACTGCACTTAAACTTCTTATTACTTGTGATTGAAGAAACTTTGTTAAGCTTTATACTTTGCGAAAAAGATTTTAAAAAGACTCTGATTTCTGAACCTCACAAATTCACCCCCCCTCTTGGTGTTGAAACTAAGCCATCCTGTTTCCAACATCCTTCTTCTTCCTCTTTCAGTCTCCCAAGTTCCAACTCATATTCTCTTAACTTTCCAAAGAGAGTAGTCATGTTCATGGTGGTCAAGTCTCTTGATTCAAATATGGCAGTGACCTTTGGCTACTAACTTTTATTCAAGCTTTTCTAGATCTTGATATTTATCTCCTCTTTGTCAAATTTTTTTTCTAGGGCAAGAAGATGATTTACAATATGAGTGAACCTTTTTTGCGCATCATAGATTGTTTCACCTCTCTTCATTCTGAACATCTCATATTCTTGTATCAAAGAGTTTTTCCTTGCTCTCTTTACATCATTGATGCCTTCATAAGTGACCTCCAAAACATCCCACATTTCTTTAGCGATCGCACACATAGAAATTCTACAAAATTCATCAATGGTAAGTGTAGAAGAAATGATATTCTTGTCCTTAACATCATAGTGTGCTCTTCTGTGTTCATCAACATTCCACTTAGAGAAATCTTTAACCTTTGTCTTACCACTCTCAATCTTTTTTGGTCCAAAGGGGCCATTGATCACGGCATCTCACACACCTTTGTAAACTGATTCCAATAATATTTTCATTCTGATCTTCCAAAAGGGATAATTTTCACCTGCAAATAGTGGTGGGGTCTATTTATAGATGCATCTTCTCCAAAGGTTTGAGATATACTGACCATCAGGATCAATTTAATCGATTAAGCTATGAAAGTAGTCAATTAAAATTTGAGTAATTTTCAAATTTCCAGCTCTGGTGCCAATTGTAAGAAAAGAAAGGCCTTTATATCTCAAGCCAAGAGGGGTGTGAATTGGATTAACCCTTTTATATGATCTTTTCGAAATCTTTATAAATTCTTTGCTTTCTTAAAGTCAATAAACAAAAGATAATGAATAAACAAGAGAAAAAGAGTATAGAAAGATCAACACACGCAATCTATATTGGTTCGACTAAGCCTACGTCCAATCCTCCTTTAACAACCTGAGTTGTAGGGATTCCACTGTAATTTATTAAGTATATAGAAATACAGTGATACCCCTTTTAATGCACTCCTCTCAACACTCAAAATCAATATAGCAACCCAAGAGATGAACAACCTTAATCTCTTAGAATACAAGAGTGCTCACAACCCTTAACCCTAGCAAACCCACACTGGAACACAATACACAAATTATCTATGAAGAAATTGATGTCTAAGTCACATTCCTTTAGTGCAGATCAAATCAGAACAACTTTAACACAATTTCTTGAACGAATCTTGATGGGTAATCAACCAATGAAACTTTGATTCTCCAAGACCGTTTCTTGACAGCACTTGTAAGCAAAACTTAATGACAATATTAGTATTTGAAAATGATAATGAATTCTTGTTTTGAAACAGGTCTCCAGACGCGTATATTTAAGATTTTTGAAATTTTCACATATTACAATCAATTAGGATTTTTATGTAATCTGTTAAGCTTTTGCTTCTGTTTTAACATATTATCCTAAGCACATAATTGATTACTTAACCACTCAAGCCAGTTATTGATTCATTTGATCGTTATAACAGATCAGGCTATAAATGCAAAGGATTAGACTATGTAAATTGATTTAATCGATGTAATCAATTATCCCAACACTTAAGCATATTGTCTATCCAATTTCAATTCTAAACAGATTATCTCATTTATGAAACAAATTATGGCTTGCTTTCTGTTTTAACCTGTTATATACCCTATATAATCGATTACTACAGAATAGTTTGCCCATGTTAAGCTTACTAAGTGATCTGGTTAAATCTAACAGATTATATACCATGTTTTATCGATTATTTCAACCAGAAAAGAGATTATCAATCTGTTTTACACATGATTCATTTAACATTAATGAATTCGCATATCAAGCACAAGCACAATCAAGATGAAACAATTCTTATGTCATTTGTTGTGCAAGAAACCATAAAACCATTCTTTTGTTCATCATAAAAAACAAAGATAAAAGAGGTAGTATTAGCTCCCCTATCAACACTAATAATGTAGTTGTTAGGTTCCTCAACTCCAAGCTCTCCTATCATGCCTGAGATGTTCTCCATGATTTACTCATTCTCACAGCTTTCTCTCAATTTCTTTAATCTATTTTTCGGTGTAAGGTTCTGGATAAAAATGGGTATGTATGATCTAGGTTATTTCACCCTAAAGCAACCACACATCGTAAATCCTTAATTAAAACAGTGGGTGTAAAGATTATTTTACTCCTTTTATGGCTCTTAAACAAATCTGGATATATCTTATGGAATTTCACGTGCAGGACTTGTTTCCAAATTAACTTAATTAGCTTAAAAATCAATTTGGAGACTTATTTTGTAATTCCAAGTTACTTTTTTTAGAAAAATATTAATTTGGTGCCTCACTCTTATTTCCACATTACCATATTTTACTCAGTTTCCTGTTTTACTATGTGCACAACTTGGAAACCTACCATTTTTCTTTTTTAACACGTCCATGTTCAGCGCCAAGATGTACAGAAGCTGATCGACCACCACCACCCCAACACTGCATGGCAGCATAGCCTAGCCAGCATCCGCTAGGCATGGCCAAACTCCGTAAAGCCTAGTTGTCCATGATAGAAGTTGTTTGACCTCTACCAAGCCTAGTCGACTTCCACAAATCCTGGTCAGCCTCCACCGAGCTCGGCATAAGGGAGCCTGGTTAGTAGCGTGACTACAACGTCCAAGAAAATGTGCAATTACAGAAATAAATACATAAGCCTATTCACACACATCATGCTATTACAGAAATAAAAGAAAATAAAATTAAATAAACATTTTATGCATACACAAAAATTAAACACAAGACTATCCTAGAACAACATGCTTTAACCACTAGAGCTTTATAATAGTTTATTTTTGTAGAAATGGAAAGGCCTTATTTCCCAATCAAAAGGGGTGAATTGGTTGTATTCAAAAATATGATATTTTCTAAACCTTTGGAAAATCTTTAGCACTTTCTTGAAATGCAAGTAAATAAAGAATATAATGCAACAAAAGATATAAGGGATAGAAAGACAAACACCAAGTATTTATACTGGTTCGGCCTCAATGCCTACATCCAGTTTCCTTTCAATCAACCTAAGATTGAAAGCCACTTCACTATATAGATTGAGTTATACAACAAGAATTACAGAGACCCTCTCTCAATGCAATCTCCTCTCCAACTCGAAATCTAATATAGAAAACAACAACACAGAAAGAATAATCCTCTTTCTGCATAAACCCTTTGAGACACCCCTCAAAGAAACCAGAACCTCACATTCTCTTCTTGGCCACCAGCAACAGGGAAACCACAATCCACAGATTGAAAAATCAACATTGATCTTGGTTTAGAACACCTAAGTGTGTAGGTGATGATCAGCCAATGAAAGCACACAGAAGTTCCTTCACGAATCCTTTGAATCTTCCAACTTACACGCTTCTTGATTCTTGGAGAAAGAACACCCCTGCAATTTCTTATCTCAACCAACTTTTATCAGATTATGATGATGAAAGATCAAAAAAAAATTTTATGCAGAGAGTTATGCGTCAATATATAATTTTCTCAAGTTTGACGCACTTTAATCGATTACAATATTAATTTAATTGGTTAAGTATTTTAACACATTAAGTAAATAATGTAATCGATTGCACAATTAATGTGAGTCAAAACAATTCAAATATGACCATTATGGTAGTTAACACTTAACATGAAAACAGTTTTCAGTGTGCACAGGATTTAACCGATTAGGAAAATAGTGTAATCGGTTAAGTATTATACTTAAGCAAATATGAAAAATTTACAGCTGAAAACACATCATTGCACTCAGTAATCAGGTATTAACAAAGGCACGAATTTTAATCGATTATCCATATAATCGGTTAAAACTTGCAGTTTGCTATAGTTAAGCATTTGTTGATATCTGGTGAATCTAACTGATTACATAAACACTGTAATTGATTACTTCATACAGATATGCATTGTGCAAAGTGTTTTATCATTCAAAATTATGATTATGCATACCACAAATATAAACTCATGTATAACCATAGTAAGTATGCAAACCAAGCAGTTCAAGCAAAAACAAGCATAAAAATAACAAACATTTCAGTTGTTGTGCAAGAAACTATTAAAATATTTTTGTTGTTGTCATCATCAAAAACACACAAGGGTTTAACTTGGGTTTAGCTTTCACATAGTTCCCCTATCAACAATCTCCCTTTTATTTTATGATGCATAACCAGAAACTATTTTTCGAGTTACTTCCAGTTACTTCTCCCCCTTTGGGCATTAGCAACAAAGTTAGCAAGTAACAAGAAAATAATTGCATAAAAGAGATACATCAATGTAAATTCTTACAGACCATTTGCAGAAATTGATGCTCCCCCTATCACGATGCAGTAGCTCTTTTAAAGAATTTGAGCAATAAATTGATACCATTGCAAATCAGAGCTCAAAAATTATACCAAATGAACACATTATAACATGTATAAATGTATCAGAGTAAGAATAACAGTAGATATCATAAGTTCAAAGAAATATAATCAAGCAGTATCAGATTCAATAACTTGTATCAGAGTAAAACAATTGAATGATATTAGAGTAAAACAATTGAATGATATCACTAGCAAAATAATGCTTGATGTAGTTATGATATCATATGCTATTTCAAAATACTCAAAAATTTGATGTAGCAGTTTTGAAGCACAAAGTATTATGTATGATAACATTTTATATAGAGTAGAATAATATGTATAAAAAAATGTGTATTAAAGCTCAAGATAACAATTCAAGCAGTGTATCAGAGTAAACAGTGCTTGATTTTTCATTAAAGCAGTTTTGATATCAAATTCATGTTCCAATACTCATGTACCATGTGCAATGTGTATGTATCAAAGAGTATTTTACACAAAGAACAATTATATATCAAATATAATGTAGTAGAAAATATGATAATAATTTAATCAGAGTAGTATCAAAGCATTATGGTTCACACATATGCATATAAAAGGAATGATGATTTTCAAATCAATTTTGAGCTCTATGCATCCTATGATTTGAAACTTCAGCTAAACATGTGTATTAGAACATTTGAAACTTGTTTAGCATCATAGAAATTAGTTGAAAGCAAGTAAAAACATGTAAAACAAATGTTTCATGCTTTAACATATTAAGTTTAAAAAATCTGACAGAATTAATCAATTATGTAATATGTTAAAATTCACAGATTTTGTTTTTAACAGAGTATAAGATTTTAAAATCTGGTTTCATTACTCCAACACCTGTAAAAACACTTTCTCAACATTTCAACATGTTAGTATCATAAGAAATTTGATATTTGCAGTAATTTGAATGTCAAGATGTATCATTTATGAATGATATAACATGATCAATTTATGTGTCAAATTATGAAAACTGCAGTTCAAATTATTTTACAGATTATGAAATTTGTTTAATCCATTAAAATTCGCAGATATGATCAAGAATCAAAGTTCATGTATATAGACCTGTTTCGTTCACATCAATACCTGTAAAAACATATTTCTCAACATTTTACAATGTTAGTATCCAATAATCATTATATGAACCAACAGTTTTATAATGTATGAGTAATGAAATACTATGATCATTGAATTATTTCACCTAGTGAAATATTAGTTTTAACAATCAGAACAAGATCAATGGAATCACTCAATATGTCCATCCAATCACAGAGCATTTTATCTAATCATTCATGATAAGCACCCTCAAACTCAATTTGCATAACTCTAGAGAAATTAGCATACATGTATACAATCATATAATCAGAATTAAGATTCAAAGCATATTTAAATAGTTTGGAGCACAAAGATGCTTGAGTCTATTTCACTCAAATCTTGACCTGCAAAAACATCTTCCAGTGTATCATACAATGTTACGTATTTTATGCTAATAGTCAAGAACAAGGAATGATAATGATCATTGAATTATAGAATCAAATGTTGGATATTGGATTTAATATTTCATAATATTCAAGCAAGTTTAGATCATTTCAACTTACCATTCTTGATAGTATTATAAATGTTTGTGAATGCAACATTATGTAATCAGATACCATCAAATAAAAGACGAGAGAAAAAATTATTTGGAATTGAAAAACACTCTTTAACATAGATTTAACGGATTATGTTTTTAACGTAACAAATTAAATTTCGCATAAACTATTATTTTTTATATTTTCACTCAATCTCTTCATGTTAAGCAACAAGCACATATCACATACATCAAAATGATTATGCAGAACACAAATGATGCACATTTTATCAAATTTACAGCTTGTTACCACTTTTGATGACTCTCAAGAAGACATGATCACTTTAAATTGTGAGATTTGCTTCAGCTTAATACATCACCTTGAGTCTAGTCCTTTTCCATTCCTTCAATCTCCTGCAAAATAGTTTAAGGGTTTTTATGCAGGTACCCATTTGAATTTTGGTCCTTTCATGTTAGGAGATTTTAATGGTTCCTTAGGAATCCATATAAACTTTTCTTTAAGAACTGGTTGTAGTAAAAAAAGACAATTGAAGAGGGTTTGCTTATGTCAATAAAAACAGACAACTGAAGAGGGTTTGCTTATGTCAATAAACATTCTGGTTCTTAATCTATTATTTTTACCAGCATACCCTATTCCTTTTCTATTCAACGCACTTCTTTGTGAACCAAGAAGGGCATCAGGATTTGACCTACCTAGTGTGAATTTTGATAAATTTTTCATAAGATATTAAATTATTTCCAACTCTGTTGGACAAATTTCACACTCTTGATCACATTTCTTGTTCACATGCATAATGTTTTGAGAGATATTCCCTAGAGATTCTAGTTTTGAATTCAGGTTTTCATTTTCATTACCTAGAGCCTCTATTCTATTCTCCAGCCTCTTGTTTTCATTTTTAAGCTTATTAATTAAGTGCTGGAGTTTTATAGCTTCATCATACAATTCTTTAAAAGCATCAAGTAGTTGATAGTACCTATTTCCAGTGCATTCAAATTCATCGCTACTCACGCTACTTTTAGATATTGTAGATCATGCCATTAAGCAAAAGTTTGTTTCCTCTTGCTCTCTTTATTTTTCTTCACTACCATCATCTTTATCATCTTCTTCCTCAACCTCATCATCTGTTGCTACTCTTTCATCACCCAAATTTTGATTCTCAGTTAGCTTCTGGAGTGCAACAATCTCTTGATCCATTTTGTCAAGCCTGGAGGTGTAGGTGGAATGATGGTTAACCAGTGTTTGCATTTGCTTGACCATATGTCTTTCAAAGTCATTCTTTGGTCTATAGAGAGTTGCTCCAGTAGACATTTCCACATTTAATGAATCAGCATCTTCTCCTTTAGTAGGTTAGTGTTCATCTCTGCTTTCATCTTATTTTTCCATTCTTTAGAAGAACTTTTAAGAACTTTATTAAATGAAATCAAAAATTCCAAAACATTTTTGGGTTGACGCTGTGAGTACTACATGTTATGTTTTAAATAGAATGCTTATTCGTCCTATTTTAAAATGTACTCCTTATGAATTATTTAGAGGAAGAAAGCCAAATGTTTCTCATTTAAGAATATTGGGTTGCAAATGTTTTGTTTTAAATAATGGAAAACAAATTTTGGATAAATTTGATTCTAAATCCGATTAAGCTATATTTCTTGGTTATTCTCTAACGAGTAAAGCATATAGTTTTTTAATCGGAGAACTTTTGAAATAGAAGAATCCATACATGTTGTCTTTGATGAAATTGTGGACCTTAAGAAAAAAACCCTTGAGTCAGATGAATCAGATGCAGGTGAAGAAGAAGACTTGCAAGAGACAACGGTTGACGAGACAAATAATCCTCAACCTAAAGATTTAGTTAAGACATGACAACAACCCCAACGATTATCACTAGACAATGTTATTAGAGATGTCTCAAAAAGGGTAAGTACTAAGAGAAACTTAGCAAATTATTGCATGATTGTGGCTTTTGTTTCATAGTTAGAACCTAAGAACGTCAAGGAAGCTCTAGAAGAAGAGTCAATGGTCTGTAGCAATGCAAAAAGAACTCAACCAGTTTGAAATAGATCAAGTTTGGAAGTTAGTCCCTAGAGAAAGCACCTATCAAGTGATAGGAACAAAATGGGTGTTCAGAAACAAATTGGATGAAGATGGAAGTATCACAAGTAATAAAGCTAGGCTTGTTGAAAAAGGGTATAGTCAAAAAGAAGGTATTCATTAAGATGAAACATATGCTCCAGTTGCCAGGTTAGAGAAAATACGCCTACTTCTTGCTTATGCATCTATTATGAAGTTTAAATTATATCAAATGGATTTCAAAAGTGCTTTCCTAAATGGTTATCTAAAAGAAGATGTATTTATTGAACAACCACTATTTTGAAGATTATAAATATCGAAATCACATCTTTAATTTAAAGAAAACTCTTTATGGTCTAAAATAAGCACCTAGATTTTTGTATGAAAGACTTAGCAATTTTATGTTAGAAAATAGATTTAATAGAAGTAAAGTTGACTCCAATTTATTTATATAAAGAGTATGAAAACATGTTCAGCTTACCAGGTATATGTTTATGATATTATATTTGGATAAACTAACAAATTCGTTAACCCTCTAAATTTACCTATTTTTATGTGTTTAGGAGGTAATTTTAGTTTCTTTTAGCTTCTTATTTTCTAGAATTAGGATAGTTTATATATTTTTCTTTAATTTTAGAGTTTTGTAAAAATAGTATTAATTTTGTTTTTTTAGATGATAAATAGTATTTTTTTTAAATAAATAAGTGTTTTGATATTTTCTTTAAATATAAAAATTTGTTTTTACAGTTATAGGATTTTATTTATTTTATTGATTAAACTCATAGAGTTTTTCTTTTATGTAGATAAGGGCTGAAGAAAATACATTGGATTGGGTAAAAATAGTGTTGTTTGGGCCAAGATGCTAATGGGCCAGCATTAAGCCCAATATTTTAACTTGTTAGTAGTGGACGAAGATTGTTAAAGTGCTGAATTGAGCCAACAAAGTTGAGGCCAACAATTTGAAGTGCACCATTTTTTTTAACTGAGCTGGAGTTGGACTGAAGATTTCTTGGCCCACTGCTTAAGCTGATTGAGAAACTATGCATCTCGATCGGCTAATTTCTTGGTTTGGGCTTGCATTTAAATAAAGTTGCCATTTTCTTTTGGACTTAATGAAACGTTGCGTTTCAAGCAGCTAGCATATGACTAAAGAAGCAAAGTTGGGGTAAAGGCAGAGAGCTTGATCAGATTTGGGGCTTTTCTCCCAAATTATTTCAACCCTCAACCTAGGGTTCATGGTCCAGCAGAGAAGTGAGGTCCAAGCTTGCGATCCTGACTAGAAGTAGAGTGTGATCGGAGCGCGAAGGCAAGACGATGAAGATGATCCAAGGCCTAAACGAATGACAGCCCAAAAGAAGGACAGCCTAGAAGGATGATCAGAAGCGTGCTGAGCTGGATTGACGGTTGGAGCGTTCGTGATCTATATTCGTTGAAGATACTCGAGAAGCTTCCAATGTCAGTTAGTGAGTTCTTCCCCATTTCCCTTCTTTCTTTCTTTTCTTCGTTTTCTGACTCTCCCTATATATAGGGGAATCTTGTAATGAGTAATACGTGCATTGGGAGATTTACATTTGAGAGTTGGTCTTTGTAAAGCCTTGCTGTAAAAACTTAAATCTTTATAGTGGAAAGTCTTTCAATCTAAGGTTGATTGAAAGAGACTGATGTGGGCATTGAGGTCGAACCAGGATAAAAAGACTGTGTTTGTTTCCTATCCTTAATCTTTTTAGTGCATTATTTTCATTATTGTATTGTGCACTTTAAAGATAATTCTAAAGTTTCCAAAAAAGATAGAACAAGAAAGCATTTTTATTCAAAACCAATTCACCTCCCCCCCTCTTGGTAAGGGAAACTAGCCTAAAACTATTCTTACAACTTCTTCACAAGAATACGTCATGTAATTTTAGCTTATAGCTTTCACTATTTAATAATTAAGTGCCTTATGTAGACTTAGATATAACCTTTGATTTTTACTCTGATTTGGCTTGGCGCTTAAATGCTTCTAATTTATAGATGTTTTTCTCTCTGACTCCTTATTTCTAGTTAAGCGAGCATCTAGATGGTTCATTTGATGGATGCTTAGATTATTCCATGTTATCTGTTTTCTAGTGTTCAGATGTTCTTTCTTATGACTACTTGAGAATGAGATTTTATTCCTTGCGTGATATGTCTATGTTCTTTCCCTTTTCTTAGATATTTGATTACTCAAGATTATTTCGTTTAATGTTGTTTGTTAAACTTCAAAACTAGATATGCTTTAGATTATCTAGTCTCTCTCTAGACGATCTTGTCTCAATAGATCCTACTCTACTTTGTCTGATGTTGATCCAACTCGACTGGGTCTGACATTGGTCCAACTTGATTTGACTTGATTGGGATTGAGTTGACCCTAGTAAACTTAATCAGAGGTGTGTCCAACTTGCTCCAACCTTACGTTGGTCTAACTTGACTCAACCTTTTGTGGGTCCAACTCAATTCGACCTTATGTGTGTCCAACTTAAGTTGGCCAAATATAGGTTAGTCTTAATTATGTCCAATATAGACTCGATTCAAATCAACATAATATGGACTCTATCAGCCTTGGTCCAACCTAGACGTAGCTTAGCTAGGTTCCAACACAACGATCTACCTAACTTGAACTCAACCCAACCTAATCTATCATGACCTAAAACCGACTCACACAGACCAATCCATGGTTGACTTTATCCCACAAAACTTTTATTACTATTGTGGCCCTTTGATAAGTACATATTTATGCTTTCATTTTAGGTTTAATTTGAAAATTTTGAAGGAAATTTAGTGTTTAAATGATTGATTTAAACAGAATTTATGATAATTAGACTTATCGAGTTTTTGAATTAAAAGGTCTTAAAAAGTGTTATATAGTTGCATAAATTATTTCTGGATATTCTAAAGTTTATTGATGAAACTGGAGTTAAAGTTTCATTCATTCAAATTGTGAAATTAAATTGTTCCAAGTTGCAAAATAAGTCCAAAATTGGCAAGTTCTAGAAATAATTATACAAGGAGTTGAATGCACCCTTAGTTTGACTTGCACACTTCCTTTTTTTCATAAATGGGACACAGATTGAATCTACTCTACACCCCCTGATTTCTCTATTCACACCCCTCCTACCACTAATAAATTAGGTCTTTTAAGATGTAGCCATGTGGCTATCCTCCATTATGAATCTGGCTAACAATGTGCTACCACGTGTTCTAATACTCCACATACCACTTCGTCTAATGACAACGCACCACGTCATCATCTTTAACCTTTCACCACTCATAACCCTTACATCACCAGATCACCATGGTCTATTTCCTTGTCACTAGCAACCACCGTGAAAGCCACCCAAGTTCATTCACCTTCAAAGCATCAACCATTGTGAATCACGAACAAAATTGTCAGTCATCAAAATCTACCACCATCAAACCATAGCGTTGCGACCTGCACTTTGAACCTCACCTGTCAAAAACGTGAAAACTACACCATTCTTGTCTATAATCATGGAAAAACCCTAACCTTGAGAGAAGAAGGAACTGTTATGTAGCATTCCGTGATTGGACAATATAATGGGTCAAACATTCAACCTTGGTCAAAGTCTCAAAGCTAGTCAAATAAGAAGGGTTAAATTACAAATATTAATATCTTCAGACTTCTTTGTAATTTTAGATTGTGTGAATGTAAGGGTTGAATTGAAATTTACGACAAGATTCAGTGTTGATAATTTATTAGATATTTTACAAAATACTTAATTTAATTATATCTGAAAAGATCAATAGAAAATATCTACCAAATATTTTTAAAATTGATTAAATCATGTCAATATTTGGGAGATATTACATTATCAAAAATTAGATTTCAACAATAGAAATGTCAAGATCCAAGCCCAATGAAATTCTATATAAAGAGTAATGAAAAATAGAAAAGGAGGCATTAGCAACTCTGGTTGGAAGCAGTAGACATCCACCACATATTTGATTGGATTTAGGAACTTTCATATGATTGAATGGGTTTTTGCTACCAATTGATAATGTACATTGATTATTAGTAAAAACTTTAACAATAATTAGTCAAAAATGTACTTTGATTAATTAACTTTTAACTTGGTTAGGAGATAAAAGAAAAGATATGATTAAACATAATAGGATTTAATTAAGAATATACTTTGGTTAAATTTATTATGAATAATCTAGAAAGGTCTTGTTTTTAATTGAGAATCTATTTTAGCTAATAGTAAGATCTCTATAAAATTAATTACGAATGTATTTTAATTAATTTGAAATCAAAAATAATAATCAATTGAACAATAATATGTGGTTAACCGATAATTAATCTATTTTGGAAAAACAATGGAATTAGCTCGTTTTATTATAATTGTTTCAAAGCCTTTTATTTTTTATTTCATTAAATTCTCATTTATATCAATCTTTAATATTAATTCCATTAGAATAGATTTTTACTTTTATCTTTTAATATTTGCATTGTGTTTTACTAACCTTTCGAATAGGATTTCATAATAATCAATTATTGAAAAGTAATTCCATATTCGTTGGGATACAACTCAGGGTTAACTGAACCTTATCTAGTTTGTTAACTACTAACTTGGCAATAGTGAAGTTGCGTTGTTAAGTATTAGTAATTCGATAACATTAACAACAACGTATAACCCTCTAAAATTTTTTATCACATACCCTCTAGCCAAGGTTCAAGCACGTTCAAGAAGAGCTAGAGTCATTTATGCAAGGTGAAACAAAACTCTTTCTCTTAGGCCATCATGGAGCGCCTCTAGTAGATTAGGGGTATTTAGACCTTGTATTAAGGGTCAAGTAGTGTAGGATTTCTTTTTAGGCCTTGTATTAAAGATCAAGAAGTGTAGGGTATTTGAATAATCTTATTCAAGTTGTAGGGCAATATTTGTGCCTAACTTAAGCTAATATTGGGTAATTAATTATGCAACCCTAGCTTGGTGGAGGGTGTCCCACATGAAACACGGTGAGCACATGGTAAGTGTTGAGATTGTTGACAACACAATATCTATATCACTCTAGTTTTTTATGATGACAACACATTTTTAATAACACAAGTATTGTTGATGTGTTACATGTTCTATTGCTTATTGATTGATATCTTGTCGAACATATTTTTGTGTTTATCTTGATATGTGAATGCACATTTATTGAGCTTGTATATGTAACATCATATATGGTTGCATTACACATGTTTTGAAAGAAGAAAACCACATACACTTTTACAAACTTACATTATGTGGCATATCAGCAAGTTGTAAGTCGACTTCATTATGGGGGAAGTCGAATTAAGCTCGAGACTATGCATAGATTTTCAGAAATAGTGTTATGTCAGTTTTTGCATTGAAAAGAATTTCAAAGTGAACTGTTGTGTCGAAGTCGACTGTGTGCGCCACACATTCGACTATATTAGTTGTTTGATTTGAAATTTTGTTGTGCTCATGAACAGTAACAACTATATTTTTAAAATTTAGTTGAGCATTGAATGTTGGTCAACTGTATTGAATGAGGAATTAACTTTTTTGACTAAACTGCTACTAATTGGACTTATCTATTATAACTGTCAAGGACAGTCGACTTCATTAGTAGCGTATTCGACTACAGGAGCGTCTATTTTATAGAAATCTATAAATAGACGACACTTGAGTTGTTTCAGAGAACTTTTAGAAATCTAACATTTTCATATTTTGTTTCAGATTGTTTCTCTGCGATTTAGATCTCCAAGAACTCATCAAGAAGACCGTGGTGATCTTTCTTTAAAGAAGTTCTGAAGGAGAATTTGTTGGACTTACTGGTTGATCAAATTTTGCATATTGAGGTGCTTGCTTGTTGATCAAGGCTCGTGTTGCAATCCGTGGTGATTGTTGTGTTACTTGTTGTGACTACAGGGTTGGACTCGTGGAGTCTGGTACACTTTGAGGATTGTCCAAAGTGGGTTGCAAATTGCAGGAGAGAGGATATCTTGCTGCAAGACTTGCTGTGTGGTTTGCCTATATTTTGGTTAGAGGGTTAGAGTGGTGTTTTATATTTTTGACGTTGAGGTCTCTATAAAACCTTGTTGTAAAAACCTTGACCATTATAGTGCATTTTCTTCATGGTACTGGAAGGACACTGGATGTAGGCATTAAGGCCGAACCAGTATAAAAACATGCGTTTGTAAAGTTTGTAAAGTTTTATTACTTGCGATTCAAGAAAGTTTGTAAAGTTTTATACTTTGAATCAAAAGTTGTGAAAAGACTCTGATTTTGAAAACTCACAAATTCACCCCCCCCCCTCCCCCTTTTGGTGTTAAAACGAAGCCTACCTATTTCCCAACAATTGGCACCAGAGCTGGTTTTCATAAGATATTTGAAAAACTAGTCAACTCTATTTTTTTTTAATCGACTATAGACCTGAGGATGGCTTCCAGTTTTCAAAATTTTGGTGAAGGTGCTTAAACTAACAGACTACCTTTGTTTGATGGTGAAAATTATCCTTTTTGGAAAATTAGAATGCAAATCTTTCTTGAATTCGTGGATAGAGGAATTTGGAATGTAACTTTAAATGGCCCTTATGAGCCTACTAAATATGTAGATGGAAAAACTGTTGCAAAACCTTTTACTAAATGGTCAACTGAAGAAAATAGAAAAGCACAGTATGATGTTAAAGTTAGGAACATTATTGTCTCTGCACTAACTATTGATGAATTTTTCAGGATATCTCAATGCAAATTTACAAAGGAAATGTGGGATGTCTTGGAAGTCACACATGAAGGCACTGATGAAGTCAAGAAAGCAAGGAAGAATTCTCTTATTCAAAAGTATGAACTTTTCCGGATGAAGGTTGGAGAGACAATCTATGAAGTCCAGAAAAGATTCACACACATTGTTAATCACATTATGGCTCTTGGAAAAGTGTTTGATAAAGAGGAGATCAACATCAAGATTTTGAAAAGTCTGAACAGAAATTGGCAACCAAAATTCACTGCAATCTCAGAATCCAAAGATACAAGCATGAACATGGCTACCTTGTTTGGCAAGTTAAGAGAACATGAATTGGAACTTTGTAGATTAAAGGATGAAGAAGATATTGAAGAAAAGAAGTTCATTGCTCTGAAAGCTACAAGCAGGAAAAACGCCAAGTTAGATGACTCAGATGCAGAGATGGACGACAAAGAAATGATGACCATGATGGTAAGGAAGTTTAGTCGATTTATGAGAAAAATGACAGTCAACTTACTAACCATGCAGGTCAAGGTAAAGCAAGGAAAAGCTTCAAATCAAATGTTGTCCAATGTTATGAATGCGGCAAGGAAGGACATATCAAACCAGAATGTCTAGAATTAAAGCTAAAGCAGAAAGCAAATAGAAGGTTTCCTCAAGATAAAGGAAGAAAACAAAAAAAAGCCTACATTGCTTGGGAGAATAGTGACTCGGACTCTTCAAGTGATGAAGATCATGATCAAGAAGAGGAGTCTAACATATGCTATATGGCTGGAGCAACATGGAATTACTATGACAGCGATGCAGACATTTCAATGTTTATTATATTATGTATTGGTCTGGATTTGCTTTCCGTTGAGAATTAAGAGAAAAACATTTTCCTCTTCAATTGAATATTTGAGGTTCTGGAAATCAAATTTACAAAGTAGTGGTATAGTGACAATTACGCCGCAAATTGATTTTGTCGATTTTTTATTTGCTTTATGAAAGTGTTGTGTTTGAGTGGATTGTTTTTAGATATGATTGAAGAGTTGATCAGTAAAGGGCAGCAGCTTAATGCAATTCATTTTACATATGAGGTGGGTCTTGTGGACAAGTTCCCTCTTGTTCCCTTGCATGACCGTGGTGAATCGGTGATTCAAAAAAAATATGTGATGGGAAAAGTCTTTAAAGCATGATGGAAGAGAAACATAAAGAAACAGTTTATGTGTCCAGCGTTTCTTAGCAGCTCCAGAACCGTTTCATAAACTGATAGATTGGGTCTTAGGAATTTTTCTTCAAGCATTGTCCCAGTTGAAGAACGCGAGGGATTGGAGGAAGGGGATGTCGTGGCGGACAGCGCCGCATTTCTCGATGATGTGGCGGGCGACGGCAGGGGAGAGTGTGTGAGCAGCGGAGAGCGCGGAGAAGTCAAAGGAGAGATTGGGAATGGTAAGGTTGGGTGCAGGGGGAGGGGCATTGGGGTTTGGTGTGGGGTATTTGCGGTGGTGTTCTTCGACGAGTTCCAGCGCCAAACCTCTCTCATGACCAGCTGCACCCTCCTCTGGAAGGAGCTCTCCGACCACTTTTCCTCTCTCGTGGAGGACCTCAAGCACAAATTCGAAGCTCTGAAATACACGTCATCACTCACAAATCAATACAGTGACATGTTGTCAATATTTGGTGTCACATCATTAATACATTAACTTTGGTGATACTTAACGGAAGGGACAAATTTGACGCACATTTTATTAACTGTGAACATATTCTAAACACTTTTAAAAATGAGAACGGATTTGACATTAGACAACGAAAGTGGGGTCCAAAGAAGCTATTAAATCTTTTATTAATCTCTAAAATCAAGGCTAGAACATCCCATGTGGTCAACTCTAGTCACCATTCTCTAGAGTTGACACAACCTCTCAAAAAAATCATCAAATATCACCCCATCACCAATAAAACACCAAAAATCATGAATCTTATCCCTTATCCTCAATAGCTTATGCACCTTCATCCTCACCATAATATCTCTTCTAATTTTTACCCTACCTAACTTGAGAAGATTGGTATCACTTTTCCTTGTGAAAATTCTTTTATCTTGCTGACCTTTTTTCACTTCAACCTATATAGACTAGGATCAAACCTTGTAGATTGGTTCAAGTAGCAAGTCTAGCAGAAATTTTTGAGACTAACATGTGGCTACCTACCCTATGAGATACATCTCGTGAAGAAAAAAATACTCTTCCTTGGATTGTTAGGATCTGGCACAAATTATTAGGACCTTGCACAAGTGAATTATTTGATCTGTAAATCATGAATGATAGTTATTACATTTAATTCAACTGCATATTGACATCAAACTTAAGCAATGTTACCGAAGTAGTGAGAATTATCCAGATTTGCAAATGACATCGGTTTTATAAAGACAAAATCCCCCAATTTATCTTCATAAAACTTAGACTACCTAGTCGTTTTAGTTATAATTTTGGGTGAATAACTACCATGAACGCACGCAAACTACATAAATCAGAACTTTTAGTTCAAAATGTTTGGGCAGTTGAAACCTAACAATTGGACTCTAGCATCTTACGGTTCCTCGTCTTTCTCACTACTGTTCTGAGAAGCATACAACTGTCTCTTGTAATTACATTAAACCAGCAAAATAAATTGAATCACACATGACTGTCTAACTATTGAGTTACGAACCAACTTCTTACGGCACAAACACCCAATAATTTTTCCCCAAAATAAAATTAAAGGCCTAAAAAATGCTCCCAGATTGTGTACGGAAGAGCAGCAGAGGAGCTAAAGTAAGCAAACAAATGGCTAAGACAAAAAAAAAACTGAGGTAAAGAAGCAGTATACATATTTCAGACAACAATTCTGAGTCAAATATAAACGATAGAGTTGACAGTCAAATTAAAATAGTTGCACTAAGCCTTCTGAACCTTTTCCACATACGCCTGCAAACAGAGAGAAAAATTGTGAGACCGGTTGTAAATGCCACAGCTAAACAAATTGACATGAGGCAGATGTAGACTCAGAGGCCAACATAAATCTCCGTCGCGCATAATAGCATAAATAGACCATCAGCAACAATCACTATGAGTTAAGAATCGTGCAGAAATTTTAATTAAGTTGTACCCGTCGATAAATTCAGGACGGATTTGATGGATAGGCGTGAAAGGTTTATTAGAAATACTTGTTCATTCTTAATATACAAAATAAAATACCATTAAATTTTGTTAGATTGATAAAAAAAAATTCAACAGGTCCTCAGACTAAGTTTGATTAAATATTAGACAGTATTCTTAATGATGAAATTTGACAACACATAAAAGTCTTCTAGAAGCAAATGTCTCGTCTTTTAAATCTCATATTTTTTAGCAATTTCCAATAAACATCCAAGCCTACCAAAAAAATTAAATGATTAGCTTCATCAATATTTGCTTTCATTAACAGAAGAAAAATGGGCGAAAGGACTGGAATCCTTCAAAACATAACGGGAATGTGTAAGCCAACCCAACACTAACCTGTACAAGTTTATTAAGCTTTGGTTTTGAAAATGACAAATAGTTGTCAATTTTCTCTTGTGTCTGAGGAATATTGGCCCCCTGCATGGAACCAGTTACTTTATCAACAACTTTCTTCACGATTGTTTTATAATCATCTTTGGTGATTTGACCTTCTTTCCATGTTGGTTTCAGAAGCTCCTTAACAAACTCAACCAGTGCAAATTTAAATGCACGAATCCCCTTCAAATCCTTTGTTTTCTTGGACTCATCAGGACCTCCAGTTTGCTCCATGTTTTCCAAAGGACCATTCTCTTTGGTACTTTTAGGATCATCTCGAGATTTGTGTCTTTCCTCAGGTAACACTTCCTTGTTATCATCCTTACCAACTTCAGTGTTTTGACCTGATTGCAACTGGACTAGAGGATCACTCTTGACTAATTCTTCTGGGCCAGCAGCCTTGGAAGAATCACCACGGTTTTGTTTTGATGTGTTGGACAACTGTGATGGAATTTCCGGAACATCTTCTGCAACTCTTTTACTTGGAGGAATGGATGGGGGTAACCCACTTGCAGCAGCACTCTTTGGCTCAACACTATCACACATTGGATCATACTGCTTCAGGAGTCCAACAGCAGGATCAGGGTGGACGAACATATTGGAAACAGGCACAGCAGGATCAGAGCGGATGAATGAATTGGAAACAGGCACAACAGACACCTCAGCTTTTGCTAGGGAAGATGTGTCCTTGGCATAGTGAGAATTTAAAGCAGCATAAAGTTGCGGTAGCTGTTGCCCTGTCCCAAGGATATGGGCCAGAGAGGCTGAGAGATTGGTAAGCTGAGCAAGCTGTTCTTGGCCTACCAGATTCTCAGTGGGAGGAGGATTTCTTGAACTAACTTGTGATAAGCCAGAATCCATAATATTTGGTTCAGCAGTGTATTTTTTCTCAGTGGAGACTTCCTGGTTTGGCATATCATCAACAATTCCTCTCTTTGAAGGTAGAATCGGAACTGGGGCTTGCCTTTGTCCAACTGCTTGCAAGCCAGAAGAATGCAAAGGATTCAAACTCTCTGCATTCTGATTAGTGCCTTGTGCTGAAAGAAACATAAGTTGAAAAGTTCAAATCTATGCATGAATCAGTAGATTTGTTTGTCACCTTTACCATTGCATGTCAATGAAATAACATAATATAATTTCATATTTTGGGTTTCACTGGCAGGATAAAAGATTTTTCAATTTACAAGGAATGACAATCAAATGAACATCAAATAGATGAGTACCTGCAGCAATTTGTATTCTGTCACGTTCAGAGGTGGCTAAATACGTACCACCTTGTTTTACCCCACGCTTATTTTGTTCATGCTTTTCTTCAATGGTGTTGGAAGATCCCACCCTGTAATGCCAATCAGGAGACATTTTCGTATCACCCAACCAAATGTCTGTACCTATTGACTGGGAAACAATGTTGGTAGCAGTACTTCCTGATACCCAACTGTTAATTTCCTTCTTATCACTGGAAAAAGGCTGCTCATCATGCACTCTGCTCTTATCCAAACTATGACTCCATCCATACCTTGTAGGTAACGAAGTGAATCCTGACTCTGTGGCACCAACATTTTCACTTTTGCCCTCAACCAGCTTTCCTGAATCAGATACAGCAACTGTATCATTCCACTTTGGACTGTCCCAAACTTCATCTGCATCAGCCTTGTTACCATCTGAACCCCACCTATCATCCCTGGGCCTTCTATTAGGACTGTCTGAATCACTCAATTTCGGTCTATCCATCCTATGATGATCTCCCACAGGATTGCTTGCCCACCTATCATCTCTTAATCTTCTATTAGGGCTCCTACATGCTTGCCTATCATGAGAAAACCTACAATATTTACCATTTCGACAATTTCCATTAGCAAAAAATTTGCAAAGAGTATCATTACTTCGGTTTGGTCCATGTCCGCCTCCCTGCTCAAAAGAACTATCTCTGTGCCTTCTATCAATATCCCTCTCTCTATTTAATTCATCCACAGAAACTTTACCATGTCCATCAGAATTGTCATGATGCACAAACTTGCATGATGCTCCCATTCTACACCTTCCCTTTGCAAAATTAGTACAAGCTTCATTAGATCTGCCACTCTTGAGAGAATAGTCTCTACTTTCTTGGGGAGCAGAATATCTAGGAGCTCCATCTTTCCTGCTCTTATTTTCCCAACTATCCTCATGATTTTGACTATCATGAAGAAAGTGGCAATGGCTACCTCTTCTGCATTTACCAGCAGCAAAGTCTCTACATGGTTGTGCCGATCCTCCAGCCCGCACTCTATTTCTGTCACTAACTCCTGAATCCCACCTAAAACCATGAGGAGGGCTCCTGCTTCGACTCCTAGTAATTGGCATAATCCAAAGGTAGATAATTAAAACAAAGCAGCTAGAAATATTATTCTCCACCAAAGTAATGACCATGGTATTATCACTAATATCTTTTAACATGAAATTTATTAGGGAAAGAGTGAACATTTGAAAATAAAGAATACTTTTTTGGTAAAGATCTAATATATATAACGCAATCAGAGAGTTCTAGGATGTGCTTTAACTTCAAGCACATAATAAGAAACAAGGCTCTTCAGAAATACATTGGCCCCATTTTAAAGAAAGGAACACAAAATGGTATAAGAACAAGGGAAGAGTGACTTTAGTACAAAAAGCTCTTCTACAAAATCTTAAAACTGCCCCTTCTGAACATTAGTCGATGAGAAAATAAATAGATAAAAGACTATTAGATATTGCGTATAACTGGTTTGGATTAAAGAAAAACTAGATGTCATAAAACAGCCAATAATGTGAAACCAAGTGACCATGATGTCTTTCACAATGTGTCCAACAAATAGAACGTATAAGGGAAAAATCTTCAAGTATTAACACAATACAGAAATTTCTTAGATAGCTAAGTACAGAAATATTATTATCCCAACAACACTGCTGAGGAGGGTTCAGAGGTGTCAGCTTTCTCCTGTGTGTATACAGCTCCTACATTAAGCACAGTGCTTCAGAGGACACAACAAACATATACTGTAGGATCTTTTGAACATGTGCAACTTATAGTATACCCAAACAAGGTTATTTACAGTATGCTCTCAACAAAAAAGTTATATGAATACTTAAATATAATTTTCAACCAATATTCAGCAAATAGGATCAACACAGACACACCAAGAAGAGAAACAAACCTGACTGGCCTGCTCCAACCATTTTTAGGAGATTGACTATGCCTCTTAGGTTTCCATTCCTCAGATTCAGGAGAAATCTTCTTGTTGTAACCATCCTCATCCCATTCCATTGTTGCATCCAAACATCCATAGTCTTTATTCATAACATCGTCCTTATGTGAACCTCGGCCTCCAGAAAAAGGTTCCTTGGATGAAAATCCCATATCAGGCTTTAATTGATCACTTCCTTCCAAATACGACCACTTCGAACTATTGCTACCAGCAACATCTGCAGAGGACCACCCAGGCCGTAATTGCTTACTAGCATCAGGTGAAAATTCAGGATCAACTCTCAAATCCCACTTTGAAGAGCGCTTTTTTCCACTTCCACTCATCTCACTTACCAAAACTGTAATGCTTCACTTCGACAAATGCAGTGTTCTCTGAATTAACAAAACATATAAATCACAAGAATCCTAGGATTATATCCTCAACCTTCTACTATGTTTTTCTTCATTAAAGTAATACAACATGCTAGGAGACATGGAATTAACAAAACATATAAATCACAAGAATCCTAGGATTATATCCTCAACCTTCTACTATGTTTTTCTTCATTAAAGTAATACAACATGCTAAAAGACATGAAAGAGCGAAATTATAAAGTAATGAAAGACGTCCACTGTATGTAAAACAGTAAGTATCAAGCTAGAGCGTGTAAGTTCTGTTGACAGAGCATATATTGTACAAATGTGTTCAGTTGGAAGAGTTAATAACAGTCCGAATCTAACTATCTCCCATCTGCCCCAGGCCCCTTAAGGGGGTTCCCATAGGTCCATCTAAGTGGTGGGAAGAGTTAATAAGCGTCTTAATCTAACTTCAAATGAACCGTTCAAGACATGTATAAGTGACCATTTTCAACAGAAATGAATCATTAGAAAAGAGGAGTACAAGACAGGAGGATCCAAATCCTCCAACAAACATGGAAAAAGGAAACATAAGAAGCATCAATCAAAGAAACATGAGCAGAAAAGAAGAAAAATTATCTAATCCCAAAAATGTTTGAAACAGAAACCACTTGCTGAAAATTCCAGCACTTCATCTGGATATAATTGACTACAGAAACAATTCAGTTGTATTGGCAAATCCACTTGATCTGACTTGGAATTGGAAATTCTCCACAAGTTGCTTTGATATCTTCTTTCTATCTTCTAAATAAAGATTACTAAAAACAGCATATCATTTTTGAGGATGTAGGGTATTGTCTGTTAATCTTTGTACCAAGACCTCCAAAGTGCCATACCCAGATTAGATTAATCAACCAAAGGAACAGCCAAACCATTTTCTACCAGCACAAAAAATGAAGGTATAGGTGTTTTTCAAATCACAGTAGAATGTGCTTGGTATATATGAAAGGTAAGGGTTGAAAATGAATTTATCAAAATTTTCAGAGGATAAATCAATATATGATATCTGGTCAAGAGGTTCCAAGCCTTTTATCACCTTCAGTTTCATATAAAAACTCAGTTATTGTTTTGATGTAGATGTAATGCCAATGGTACAAATCACTATAAACGGTAATCACAACGATTACAAATAGAATACTGTTACAAAACCACATAAAGATTTTGTTAAGATAATCTCATGCAGGAGTTGAGTTATGCACTGAACTTATAGTTTTCTCTTGGTATAACTTTTAATAATTTTGTTTTGTCCTCCAGCCCTATATTCTGCCATATCACGAATTTTTTTAAATCAAACGGGTAACACGTAATTTTGTATTGTGTTGTCTTTTCATATACAGCGCATTAAACAGAACATACCTCGTACCTAGCCAAAAAGTCCCTGTAAAACTAAGGCAATCCTCCGCTCTTAAGCCTTAAGGAATTGAGTTAGAACTTGTACATTTCCATTAAAAAAATTATATCAAAAAAGATGGGAAATATAAGTTTTGTTTACACCTTCATGTTTTGCTTTAAAAATTATAATAAATGGAGAGAAGTTGTAGATATTTCTAGTCCTTTTTGAATTTCAAACCAAATAAGCACTAGTGAATTGAAGCTCCTTTGGTTGCCCCAAATGTAAGTCTTCCCCCATGACATAAAATTAACGATAAAGAAAAATTTAAAGAGCAAACATTGACAGAGGTGGTCAAAGTCAAGAGGAAATGATAATCAGGATAATTGATGGTATGGAAGATGCGTGGAGGTTAAATGAATTATCTATCGGGTTATGTCAAATTCTAAGGAAAGGATACACTTATGTGGTTGCATTGAGAAAAAAATTTCAACCATATTCGACTAACTATCACTTAGATGTGACAAACACCTTGTAAGGCTCTATAATGTTTGCTTATACCATGAAGTCTTCCTTGTGTAATATGTAAGATACAGCCTGACCATTTCTTAATGATCTATTAATCTTTTAGAAATAGTCTTCTTGGTCATCTGTACAACTCTTGGAAATCCCACACTGACTAAAAATATAACCAAATTTATAAGATTTAATCCATCTCATAAATATTTCAAAACACTCAACCATTGACCACTCCAAAAGTAGATCAAAGCTACACTGTCTATTCCATTGATTTTCTTCAATATTTGTTCTTGATGTCAAATGGGCACTGGTGTATCTAGTAAAACATAATTCATGAAGTGGAACATCCTTTCCCTTTCTTGAACTAGTCAATGGTTTATTTATTACTCTGCTATCCCAGAATATATTGAAAATTTCTCCATTTCAAAACTATTCAATATTGAATTGATTAGTGTGCTAAATATCTCATATTGCTCCTGTGGAAGGATCAAATGCCATTGGAAACCCATTTACACCAGCTACTTTGACAGTTTGACTGAACTTGGTAACACCTCCACGCATTGATCACATGAAATTACTGCAGAAAAATTGTATCTAATATTAGCACTTGGAATAATGTACTCTGAGACACAGAACTAAAGCACACAGGAGACTTCCAACCCAACTACACAACAACCTAATATCTCAGATCTTCATAAGCTAATTCTATGGATGAGCGCCTAAAAAAGACTCCTGCTTTGGGGATAGAAAAAGGATCTAAAGATGTAATGGTACAGCAACATGTAGGATTGACCAAATAAGTTTCTTTCCCATAACATCAGTCAAACATATTTTAGGTAAGTGTAGCATACGAAATTAATTTTCACACTATAGTAGAGGCAAGGACAAAATGCTAAAACAGAAAACAAATATCACGATCAAGGTCCTGTAGCTCAATACTAAAACCAAGTAAATCTTATCCAAAATCAAGCACCAAAATGTTCATTATAAAACGGAACAGAGACAACCAAGCAGATAGTCCAACACAAGAAGATGCAATGATAAAAAGGCCTCTCTTATGTTAGTCTAAACCAAAGCATAGCTTTAATGATTCCCCACTAAGAAAAGACAACCTACTAACATTTAAGAATACACAGTCACCGCAACCATAATGATTCCCTATTCTCATGTCTCTAATTTCAATGCCAAAGGGTAAGTCGCTAACTAGGACACTGTCATATTGCCTCACAAAGATAGTGAGCATAGAGGCTAACCCAAAGATAACCACATGAGGAGGAAGTTACTTACTCCAACACAAGAAGAGTGATTAATAGTATTGTAAGAGCGAGTAGAATAGCCTAGTTATCATTAGAACTCTGCTCTGTATTTTCTCTCTTTCCTAGTGTTTTCTTCCCTGGAAATAGTTATTTCTCTGGCTGGTATCATACTTCATATCAAATAAAGGCTACGCAAGTACAATTCCATATTCTAGTTTCCGTTTCTGTTTTACTAACGGGTAGTTTTCGCGTAAACGACATTGATAACACTATTAATCATAACGGACATAATAAAGAAAAGAAAAATAAGATCGAATATCCCACATTCAAATTCAAGCACTGAGGCTCGAGAAACAGAGAAAAACAGCATAAATTAGGTTTCAAGAAGCTCCAAATTGAAATTACAGGAGACGATTTAAACCCTAAATAAGAAGCAGAAAGGTAAAAGCATAGTAAAGTTGAGAGAAGACTCACGCGTTAGTGGTGAAGACGACGTAAAAAGCGAAACCCTAGAATGGAGCTTGTGATTGTGCTATGTCCAAGCTCCCAGAGAAAGAAAATTAGCTTTGGCTTCTCTTTCCTATGCAAATAAGCGGATTTTATTTTTATTTTGCTTTAAAGAGAGGTGTGAAAACACGTAGGTTTCACTTCGGCTTTAAAAAAATTATATTTTTTTTATAAAGTTAAATTTCAACTTGACACATTTAAATTCGTTTATTTAAGTTCAACTCACCTATCTAATTTTATTTTATTAAATTTTAATTTTATAAAAAAATATTTATTATTTTTTGTTTGAAAAAATTTTTAAATTTCATATTTTCAAAATTAATTAAACACTTAAGTTAGAAGTGAAATTTATCTAAATTTGAATAATAAAAAGTTTATAATTTTTTATTTAAAAATAATTGTAATTAAGTGAACTAGTGAATCAATCTGTTTACTCACCAACATGTGGTGAGTTGGATTAGGTTCGAATTTGTCTGACTCGCTAATAAATGAGTCTGGTTGAGTTGACTCACTAAGTAATCAACCCGTGATGGGTCGGGTCGGGTCGGGCTAAGTGGCCCGTTTTGACAGCACTAGCTTAAATATTCTTTTAGGTACGTGATGAGATTATTTCTTTTAGGGTTAAATATGTTTTTAGTCCATATACTTTGGGACGATTTTGGTTTTAGTCCATTTTCAAACTAAGGTACAATTTAGTCTTTCAACTTTAGAAAACTCTAGTTTTAGTCCATTTTACCAAATTTTTTTAACTTTATTTGCGGTTTCAAACAGGTTTCATTATAGCATTTGGATTGTTTACCCTGTTTGACACATTTTGCTTCAATGTTAACTGATAAACGCGTTTGAAACAACAAATAAACTTAAAAAAATTTGATAAAAAGGACTAAAACCAGAGTTTTCTAAAGTTGAAGGACTAAATTGTACCTTAGTTTGAAAATGGACTAAAACCAAAATCGCCCCAAAGTATAGGGACTAAAAACATATTTAACCCTTTCTTTTATTTAATTAATGAAGTTCTATTTTTTCTTTAAAATCAATCTTTTTATACTTATTTTTCAATTAATTTAAAAAAACTTATGCAATCCTTATCATTAAATAAGTTAAATGGTGTTAAGTAAAAAGTTACCAGGGAGTTTTAAAATAACATAAAGTTTGTGACATGGAAGTAGAGTCTACAATCTTTTGGTGTGTGTTCAGTCTACATAATGAGGAGCTCTGTTTGCATAGTGATGAGGTCGATTTGTACAATTGGGATGTTAATCTCCACAGTAATAACTTGGGCTACATAATGGGGAGTTTGGATTGCATAGTAGGGAGCTCGATCTACATAATGGGAAGCTTGGTTTGCAAGTGGAGAGCTCAGCTTGCATAGTGGGGAGCTCAATCTGCACAATGAGGAGCCCGATCTACATGGTGGGGAGGTCGATCTACACTGTGGGGAGATCAATCTAAGCAGTAGGAGAGGTCGGTCTAAAGAGTGGAGAGGTTGGTCTAACCAATGGACCTATTACTAAGGTCGTGACCAGGAAGATACAAGCAGCCAAGTTCTTGACTAACGCGTCAGGCTCCTTACTAAGACAAGATCATTATAAGACTGAATTGTCTAAACGTCCTCATATGTTTTGTAGTTTAATAAACAACAATAAATGAAATGAGCATATGACAAAGAGTCATCTTTGGAAAAATAATATAGTTGGAAGATAAGTGTTTTATGAAAAAGTTTTATGAAATCTAAATGTTTTAAGAAAAGCTTTAGTAAACGCACTAATAAATAAGAAGACGCACTATTAAAATATTTCCTCACAAAATGCGTCAATGTGTTATAAGAGAGTCTTGCTAAACACACTTGTGTTATACTTTGCTAAACATTGCTAAATGAGCTCTCATTATAAGGTACAAAACAATGTTTTTGGTAAACACCTTAAAAGATATAAACATTGTTCCAAAAATATGTGTTGAAAGATATCGGGCTTCAACAATAGAAAAAACTGAAAAGCTTATAGTTAATCTGAACGTGCATTAAAGAGCATTAAATGCATAATGTTTCAAAACAACAAAAGTGATAAGAAAAAAGACATATCTGCTTGTATGCATATCTAGTCTACTTTGTGTAGATTACCTATGTCAAGCATCCACATGCTCCATCATATATGTAAGACTCGTAGAAAATAAAAATATTTTTAATTCTATTTATCATATTTTGCTATAGTAAATAATTATATATGATGTGTTTTGTGTGTTAGGAAGTGCTAAGTTAGTAGATAAAGAACAAGAGTGGGACCTTTAATGCTTTGTTCACTTGGACGAGAGGAATTGGGGGAGGGTGAGTGGATGGATTTGAGGGGACTTGAGGGTGAATTAATTGTTGTTTATTTGAGTGGATTTAGAGGTAAATGAGAATGGATTTGAAAGTAAAGTTTATGAGAATTAGTGTAGGATTTAATTGATGTGACAGATAAAAAAATGTTTAATTGGTAGAAATTGAAGATTACCAAAATGTCCCTAGTTATAAAAGTAATATAAAATGATAATTGTTAATGTTATATTTAATTGTCAAAATGTTAATAAAGAGTAAAAAATTTGAAATAATTATTAAAAATAATTTATAAAATGTCAAAAAAAATTGTAATTTAGTAAATTGAATTAATTTTTTTGAAAATAATTTTTTTTAATATAATTTCTTCTAACGTTTACAATATTCAACCTCTTCAAAGAATTAGTCAAAAAATGTTTGTTATATTAAAAATTGGAAAAATTAGAAATGAACTTCCATGTGCAGACATTAAAAAAAACAATTTACATGCATCTTTTGACAACCTAATAGAATGAACAAAAGGATGTTTTGATGAATCATTATTATCTTTGTACTATTTAGCTTTTCGCACCAAATTGTATTAGTGAATTTTGTTTATTTCTCCATTATTGTCTCATTTTCACTATTTGGGCTTAATTATTCCAATTATTATTTGCAGGACAATTTTGGAATATATATTGAGACAATAAGAGTGTGGGCCACGTCATTCTCCATTATCCACGTTAATATTATAGTTTCATTTCGTTTTAAATTCATTTTTAATGTAATTGGGTCAAACTTTATGACTTTGGGCCCCTTTTTGGTAAATTAGGAGAAGCCCATTTGGAGGGCATTTTTGTCCTAGGGGTTTTATATACCCAAATCAGTTTTGGGAAAATCATCTATCTCCCCTTTAATTTTTCGTTTTGCTCTTGGACGTTTTCTAGCCCCTCCTTGGGGGTTTTAGGTTTTGCTTTCCTTCTCCTCTTTTATGTATTGAATCTCGTTTTTAATTGCAATTTAATTTTTCGTTTTGTGTTCTTGGTTCATTCTCATTTCCTATTGTGTTTTCGTATGGTTCTCCTCCATGCATTTTCATTTTGCTCATTTCTATTTCAGTTTCGTTTCATGCTTAATTTTCGTTCCAGATTTCCAATTTCATTCCTGCATTTTCATTTTGATTTTGCACTTCGTTTTAGTTTTACTTTCATTTGCAATTTCTGTTTCAGTTTCGTTTTGATATTGTGTTACATCTATGCTGTGTTGAATTCTGTATTTATGGAAGCTTAAAACTATTTTGGTTGGGCACTATGAAGATTGCATTGTTTCATGGAATTTCCGCACTATGAATTGTTATTTTGTTGCTCTTGCCTTGCTCAATATTGAATTTGTTTTATGCTTACAATTGGGTAAACGCTTAGTTGCCTAATTGATGTTTGATTTTCGCTTAGTTAATTAAACTGTGTGGTGCAGAATTGATTGAATATGAGCATTGTGTTTGCTTAATTCGCAATTTGAAGATCGAATTAACCTTCGCTTAGTTGGTTAATTCATGTTGAATTAGGAGTTAAAGTAGCGTTTAATCATTGTTAATCTGTGATTGGAACATTGCAATCGAAATAGTGACCAACCATTTTTAATTAGTGTTTGAATTCGTGCTTTAATTAGTTTATTTCAGTTCACACAATCTGTTCACAAAATCCCCCCACCACGTGTTTGACCTATTTCCTGAACCACATTTGATCATTGAGAGACGACCTAGGAGTCACTTCCTAATTTATACTGCACTATGAATTGCATATTAATATTATTCAGGTACGACCCCAATCAAGGAGTTACTATTTATCTGCACTAGACGTGAGCGAGGTGGGAGTAAGAAAAGGAAAGTTTGAGAATCTGCCAAGGAGAAGCGTGAGAAGTAAGCAGGAGTGGGTGGCCATTGTTGTTGTCATGGGAGAGGGAAATCCTTTTAGACATTGCTAGGAACCACAAACCCTTAGAGAGTCATTGGAAACTAGAGGTAAGGGGACAAATCGGGATATATTCTTATGAATGGTGGGTTTATGACAATGTTCTATGTTTTGGTGACTATATTGTGGTGATTGTATGAGCTTTTACGTTGCTTGGGGATTGCATGGATGTAACCTTGAATGCATGCATGTGATTCGTGGGTTGATGATGGTGTTTTACATTATGGTGTTGGGTGCATATCACTTTCTTATCATCTCTGTTTTATTCTTGGAAAATGTGATGGTAATATATATGTTGTATATTTAAATTTGTTTATTTATCGCATGCTTCATATCGGACTGTGAAGTCCTTTCCTCCCTTGTTGTATCATGTTTGTGTCACGGTTCCACACTCTGTAAACTAAAGTGAGTTAGGGTGAGGGTCTTGCACTCCTCTTCCTTTTAGTGGAAGAGATGAGGCGTGTTCTCATGGGTAAGACGGAGAGTTCAGAATATTATTCTTTGTTGAAAGTGTCTTTCAGGAACGTGAAGAAATTAGGGTCTCAGGTTTTTTAAAGGTTCGGCAAGTGTACCGAATCGTATCAAGTAATAATAAGTGGTAAGGCCAAGTATCGTTTTCCCAAGAGACTCACAGCACTAAACAATTGTGTTTTTGTTTAACCAATCAAGACTATAAGAACAATATTTTGGGGTTTTTGAATGCAAAACAATAAAAGTAAATATGCATGCAATTTGATCAATTGAGGTTAAACACAAAAGTGAATGGATGATGTTAATAATATGAGATAAATATGTTGTTAGGGTTTAAATTTCACCTAATCACTCTCATGCATAAACGAATTCATCTTCTTTATTAATGTTAATATCACTTTTTAATTTACCCGAATCCCAATGTCTTGGTGAAAAGAGCCTACTCCTAATTACTAGTTTACAATGTCTTGTCTCCCTAGCAATTGTTCATGCGTTACATTCACATAGAAGCTTAAAGGCAATCGGTCCTCCTATCCCTATGTCTAGGTAATATTGCTCCCGAGAGAATTTCCTCATGTCTAGATCTACCCATATGTGTCCATAAAGATAGAATCAAAGATCACACTATTGAATAATGTCTTAAACAAAGCATGCAAATATAATGGAGGAAAAACTCTAACAATTAATAAAAAGAATCAATTCAAATACAAGAGAGTTTAGATGTTACATCTTTCCCCAACAACAAATAAGATTAGTTCTCCATAGTCATGGAGAAACTAGGTGTACCATGGAATGGAAGAGATAGAAACCCTAGAAAGAGAAGATGAGAGCTCCCGCATCTCCAAATCTGCCCCCAAAGGGGTGAAAATGTGTTTATATGCTTAAGTCATCGAAAGATACATTCCCTAAGGTGTCCAAGTCTTTAAATAGGACATAAAAATAACAGAAAACGGGTCCATGCCCAAAACAAATAATAAAAATCGAAGAAACTAGCCCAAACTCGCTCTGGTTGACTTTTTCAGCATTCTGGTTGACTGATTGACTTTTCTGGTTGACTGGTTGACCCTTCTGCATTTTGGTTGACTTTTCTGGTTTCTAGTTGACTTTTCTGCACTCCAACTCCTTGATACTTCAACCTTTCTTTCAAATCATTCCAAAAAGCCACAAAATCAAGGGAATTTAGTAATAAAATCAAGTATATCCTCAACTCTCTTATTCACAAAACTAAAGCAAAATCATGAGTCTAAGCAAGTTTCTAAGTCAAAAAGGGTGCATTTGATATCAAAATTAAGTATGAAAATAACGGTTTTTGAATCGTTATCACAACCCCAAACTTAGAACTTTGTTTGTCCTCAAGCAAACAAGATGAAACTTAGTCTTCCATAAATCATCATAATGGTTCAACTCTTTCCAAAACTTTTTCTTTCAAGACAAGTAATCACTCAAATCAGCTCATCAATAGAATTTAGTCAAGATGTACACATGCCTTGATTCACAATAACTCATCATGGTGTTCACATAGTCACATAATATCCAACAAATGATATTCTCATGAATGATCAGTTTACTAAGCATAGATGTAATCATGAATTCATGGAATCATTCCTCACCAGATAAAGTGTTTCACTCAATCACACAGGTGTTTCAAGAGGTCACTCCTTCCCTCTACTATCCACATGTCATATAAAATAAAATTTCCTTTCATTTACCACAATCAAACATACTCAAACACACATGTCATCACAAGGACTTTTTCAAGGCTTATAATGTGGCTTGGGCTAACAAGAAAAATTGGTTTTTCTAGATCACAAAACCCTTGAGTTAAGAGAGTTATTCAAACATTCATAATTCAAGCACAAACTCTCTTTTTAACCAATCAATCTTACTCCCAACTTTCCCCTTTTTGCATTGAGCTTATCTTTCTTTCATTCTATCTTTTTCATCTTTTTCTATCTTTTTCATGCTTTGCTCAATACCTTAGCTCAATGCTTTTTTTTTCTTTTTCAACTTTCCCAACAACCCCAAACTTGAACATTTATCAATACCACACAATAATTCTCAACTTAACTCAAGGTAAAGATTTTCAAAAGGGTTTTCATTCTGTTTAAGGCTTAGGTTCAAAAACGGTAGAACATATGGTGCTCTTTTTTTTCTTTGGGACTAAAATTTATGCATTGGCTAAGAAAGGGTTTAATCAAAAATGGCCTTGATCATATGACACATGCATACAATTTAGTCAATCATATAAAATTGGGCAAAATTATTCATACTTTCAAGTAGATAACAATCATACAATAAAAAACTCTAGAGTTCAAAACCTCACTCATAGGCTCAATCACTATTCCAGATATTCTAAATAAACATCCTGCTTAGCATCATAATCACAATCACAACATCATCATGCATTTGTTCACATAGCTTGTGAACCACCACCTGTATATCAACATATTGCACATACTCAACATCATCAATAACAAGCATCATCAAGTAATAATAAGTGGTAAGGCCAAGTATCATTTTACCAAGAGACTCACGGCACTAAACAATTGTGTTTTTGTTTAACCAATCAAGACTATAAGAACAATACTTTGGGGTTTTTGAATGCAAAACAATAAAAGTAAATATACATACAATTTGATCAATTGAGGTTAAACATAAAAGTGAATGGATGATGTTAATAATATGAGATGAATATGTTGTTAGGGTTTAGATTTCACCTAATCACTCTCATGCATAAACAAATTCATCTTTTTTATTAATGTTAATGCCACTTTCTAATTTACCCTAATCCCATTGTCTTGGTGAAAAGAGCCTACTCCTAATTACTAGTTTACAATGTCTTGTCTCCTTAACAATTGTTCATGCATTACATTCACATAGAAGCTTAAAGGCAATCGGTCCTCCTATCCCTATGTCTAGGTAATATTGCTCCCGAGAGAATTTTCTCATGTCTAGATCTACCCATATGTGTCCATAAAGATAGAATCAAAGATCACACTATTGAATAATGTCTTAAACAAAGCATGCAAATATAATGGAGGAAAAACTCTAACAATTAATAAAAAGAATCAATTCAAATACGAGAGAGTTTAGAGGTTACATCTTTTCCCAGCAACAAATAATATTAGTTCTCCATCGTCATGAAGAAACTAGGTGTACCATGGAATGGAAGAGATAGAAACCCTAGAAAGAGAAGAGGAGAGCTCCCGCATGAGGTGAGATAAGTGAAGATGAAGGAGAAGGAAAAATAAACTGAGAGAGGAAGTATATGTAGAACAACCACCAGGTTTTGAGTGCTCTACCAATCCTAATATTGTTTTTAAACTAAACAAAACATTATACAATTTAAAACAAGCTTCTAGAGCTTGGTATGAATGCTTGAGCTTGTTTCTCATCTTAAATAGTTTTACAAGAAGGAAGATAGACACTACACTGTTCCACAAATACGTCAACTAGGATTAGACAAAAATAACTTAACTTTACTAAACGATATAAATACTATTTTATATTAAAAATAAGGTTTAATTGATTTGGAGGTCCCTATTTCTGCAGATTTGTGTCAATTAGGTCCCTGTATTTTGAAAAAGCTATATTGGGACCCTTTTTACGTAAAATTGAATCAATAAAGTCTTTGCCGTTAAATTTTGTGAATGTCGTTAAATATTTGCCTGGTGGCATAGTGAGGTGGCATTTCATAACCACGTGACACATAAAGAGACTTAAAAATCAATTACTTTCCTGTTTACACCAAATTAATTTCTTGGTACAATCTCACTAGAAGTCCCTATTTTTGTCCAAAATCTTAAATAGGTCCATTTTCTTTTTGGCGTATCAATTGGGTCCCTATTATTGTAAATTTGATTCAATTAGATGTCTTCCATCAAATTCACATAACGACAGTTTAATATTTGGTTACGTGGCATACACAATTCAACGAGTAATGACATGTGGCATTTTTATTGAGTATTTTTTGAAGAGCAAAGGTGATATCAAATTGAATCAAATATTAAACTGCCATTAGGTGAATTTGACGACAAGCCTCTAATTGAATCAAATTTACAATAATAGGGACCCAATTGATATGCCAAAAAGAAAAGGGACCTATTTAAGATTTAGGACAAAAATAGGGACTTTTGATGAGATTAAACCTAATTTCTTTATCCAGTAAATTGATTTGATATGTAGTTAATTTTATTTCCAGAAACATCCTCCCCATTTGCAGAAACAAAACGCAAATCCTCATTTCAATTCGAATGAACCCTACATCTCAAATAAGAAGAAATCATAGAGACCCCAAAAATTTGATGAACAACTGAAACCCTAAAATCGCAAAATTAGAAGGGGGAGGAGGATTTCACCGTGAATCAAAACCTATAGAAAAGGGAACCAAAATTGTGACATTCAGGCATTGACGAGGGCGGGGAGTGATCGCGTGTAAGAGGCACAAAGTGCAGCTCCACCCAAAATCGTTAGCTTGAAGCGAGAACAAAGAACCCAAAAGAAATCCCCAAACGACACCCTCGCCGCAACACGCAGAGGCCTTCTCCGCGAAATGCAAAAGCTCTCACCGCGCCTCCGTCGCACCATAGTCGCGCCTCCGCTGTGCTTCAGTGTCTTCGTATTCGCCGCCACGAAGCCTCTCCGTATGCACGAGCCATGGATGGGTTTCTCAAGGTTGGGTGGTCAACAAGATTTGAGAGGAGAAGAAGCTTGAAGCTTCTAATTACAGAATCAAAACGAAAAGGAGGAAGGGGATCTATATTTTGTGAGAGAAGCACCAAAAAGAAACGTTGGAGAAAAAAGTTTGAGTTGCCAGAAGATTTAGGGTTCATTTGTATCACATTTAGGATTTTAGAATTGATAATGAAAAATAATTTAAAGAAATCCTAATCAATTATAATTAAAGAATTTAATTAGGATTCATAGGAACCCGCATCCTTAATTAATTACACTTAAGAAAACCTTCTTCATCCTCTATTCTTCTAACATTTTTTTTTCTTTTTATTTAAAGTTATTGAAAAAAAAGAATGTGTTTTTAAATTAAAAATTATTTAAGTCCATGTAATGAGGTCTCTATGTCCAGGTAATCATTTAAGTTCTATGCCTCTCACATTTAACGCCGTCCACAAAATTTAACGTCAAAAACTTTATTGATTCAATTTTCCGTAAAAAGAGACTCAATGCAGCTTTTTCAAAATACTGGGACCTAATTGACGCAAATTTACAGAAATAGGGACTTCCGAATCAATTAAACCTAAAAATAACTAATCTATTTTAACTAAAAATAATAATACTATTATCTAGTTCAGTTTAGAAAAACTAGAAAAACTAAACCTATAATATTTTTAGTTCATTTAACTGAAAACTGCACTATTATCAAAATACAATTTTAATCCATGGCTTGACGATGGAAAACAAGGAAGATGTTTAAAAGTAACAGAGTACTGGTAGCAATAATGGAGGTGTAAAGTGAAAGCCCCTAAAATTTTAAAAATGATATTTTGTCCATTATAATAGACCTTAAATTGTATGAATTTTCTCAAACAATCTTTTCAAACAAAATTTTCAGAACAAAATATTGAAAACGTATGAAATGATTTTTTGAGAACAAAATGTGTTGAACCATTGTGTTGATTGATGGAAGACTAAGATACATTTTGTTTGCTTGAGGACAAGCAAAGTTCTAAGTTTGGGGTTGTGATAACGGTTGAAATACCTTTATTTTTATAGTTAAATTTGACACTAAACACACCCTTTATGACTTAGAAACTAGCTTGAAATCATACTTTTTGCTTAAGTTAGGGAATAAGAGAGTTGAAGGTAGTATTATTGATATTATGCTTGATTTTCCTTGTTTTGGCAGAAATTAACATGAATTGGATTAAAGAAGTTGAAGTAGTGAGGAATTGGACTCAAGAGAAGAAGGAAAAGTGCTTAAAAGAAGAATAGTAGTTAGCGCTCAACGCCAATTTACCGCTGAGCGCCATCTTTGCTGAAGAGTTCTTTGGACGACGCTTAAGTGCCAACGCTGAGGGGAAAATCAAGTGTAGCAGCCACCGCTGAGTGCTAATCCATCGTTGCTCTTCAGTGAGTTCACTGCCTCTCGCCTAGGCGTCAACGCTGAGCGTTATTCTGAAGAAGTCGCAATCACCGCTGACCGGTAATCCAGCGCTGAGCGCCAGTCTCGTGGGTCTGGGCCAGTTTCTGTTAATTTTTATGAACTATATATTGATTTGCACGACCTAGAGAGGGTATCTTTTGACAGAAAGATCACAAAAACACTCTCTTCACCCCTCAGAGGCAAATTTTGGATGCAGAAGCTCCAATCTACAACTTTTAGGGTTCTATCTTTCATTCTTTTCATTATTTTTATCTAGTTTCACCATGTCCATGGTGAGCTAAACCTCCATTGTTGTTGGGAAAACGATGTAATCCTTTGAAACTCTCATGTATTGAATTATTTATGATTATATATGCTTTACTTCAATAATTGTTAGGGTTTTTCCTCTACACTCTATGCATGCTTTGTTTAACTCATTTAATTGCATGATCATTGATTTTATCGATATGGACACATATGGGAAAATCTAGACTTGGGGAAATTCTCTTGGGAGCAATATTACCTAAACATAGGGATAAGAGGACCGATTGCCTTTAAGCTTCTGTGCGAATGTAATGCATGATCAATTGCTAGGGAGACAAGACATTGTAAACTAGTGATTAGGAGTAGGCTCTCTTCACCGAGACATCGTGTTTAGGGTAAATTAGAAAGTGACATTAACATTAATGAAGAAGTTGAATTCATAAATACATGAGATTGAATAGGATAAGTCGGAAACCCTAACAACATAATTAATCCATACATCATCCACCTGCATATTCTTTTGGTCAATTGATCAACACTTGCATGCATATTTACCTTTTTGCATTATAAAAACTGATTTTCGTTTCTCAAGTCTTAAATAATCAATAAATCACATGACTGTCTAGGCCAATGAGTCTCTAGAGAAAACGATACCTGGTCTTACCATTTATATTACTTGATACGATTTGGTACACTTGCCGAAGTCTTAACACTAGGGTATACCAATGTTTGATACAGCTCGACCAAGGTTTGATAAAGCTTGAACTAAGTCTAGTATAGATCGACCAAGGTTTGACACAGCTCGACCAAGATTTGATACATTGTAACAGTCTATTATGAGCCCATTTTCATGTAAAAAAATAAAAAAATTCACCTCATTTTCATTTGATATTAAACTTTCATGATCAAGTTGTGTCAGACTTGGATAAAGTTATATCATACCTTGATTGAATTGTGTCAAATATAGGTGAAGTTATTTTAGATCTTATTCAAGCTTTATTAGAGCTTAGTTAAATTATATCAAAATTAGCCAAACTTATTAGTTTAGCTTGAATTAGGATGACAAGTTATAAGGAGGTGATCGATTTTCACTTTTCAATTATATGAAAAAAAAGGCTTAAACTCTTCATTGGTCCTCATATTTGTGTGCAAATCTCAGTTTGGTCCTCAAGTTTTGAACTGTCTCAATTGGGTCATAATTTTTGTAAAAATGCACACATTTTACCCTAACCGTTAAGTTGTCTCAAACGGCGTTAATTGATGCTGGGATGAATTTTTTATTTTAGGCTTAATCTCTCCCTTGGTCCTTATGTTTGTGTGAAAATCTCAGTTCGGTCCTCAAGTTTTTCCCCAAGTCCTTATGAAATGCAAATATTTTACAACATTTTACCCCAACCGTTAAGTGTATTGAGACGACGTTAACTTTGAACTGAGCTGTAATTTTTTTTTATGTTTTAAAATCATTAAATCCACGTGGCTATGGTCTTTCTTTTCCCTTCCAATCACTGATCACAGTTCACTCATTCCTCCACCCTCAAACCCTCAAACCCCCCACTCACACCTTTTCTCTCTCTCAAACTAAAAAATGCCACCGTTGTCGACAGTTCAAAAATTATGACCCAATTGAGACAGTTCAAAACTTGAGGACCGAACTGAGATTTTCACACAAACATAAGGACCAAGGGAGGGATTAAGCCTAAAAGAAAAAATTCATCTCAGCATCAATTAACGCCGTTTGAGACAACTTAACGGTTAAGGTAAAATGTGTGCATTTTTATAAAAATTATGACCCAATTGAGACAGTTCAAAACTTAAGAATCAAACTAAGATTTACACACAAATATGAGAACCAATGAAGGTTTAAGAAAAAAAAAAAAAAAGACTTCGTAGTTTGAAGTCGTGCCTATTTTCGTAAATATCCGTAATTTATGCCCCTAAGAAAACCCTAAAAGTCAAAAGTTTGGTCAGCAGCCTCGTAACTGAAGCGGAACCCTGGTCTATGCGGCGGTTTTGTGGAGAGTGCACCGCAATAAAGCTACCATTGTTAGGGTTTTCGTTTTTATGCGAAAATGACAAAATTCAGGAAGCTGGGTCGACCCACCGGTCACCGGATGTCCATGCTCAGGTTAATTAGTTTGTTAGTTAACACTTTCAATTCAGCTCATTCTTTGGGCTATTGGTTTGGAAAGATGTTGAGTCCTGTCTGACTTTCCTTTATGTAGAACCATGGTTTCCCAGTTGGTGAAACACGAGCGTATCGAAACTACTGTGGCCAAGGTACCACTTCAAGCGACATCATTTACCATTTTCTTCAATCTCACATTTTATTCCATGTAATTTGGTTGCGTTCAGGCCAAAGAGATCAGACGACTCGCGGATAATATGGTTCAGCTTGGAAAGGAGGTTTGTGTGCTATTCTTCATCGATTATTTCTGATTCATTTTGGGTTCGGTTAATTTAATTTGCGCTGTAATTTTAGCTTTTGGTTTATCTGTCTTCGAACATTACTTTAAAAACTGGGATGAATCTATTAAGGGGTTGGTTGATGCGTGGAATTTGGAAATACGATTATCTTTTGATTGTTCAATTTGTACTTGGTGTTCTTACCTCCCAATGCATTTCGAAATTTATTGGAGGTTTATATTTTCTAATGGCAACTGTTGATATCCCACCAAGTGGCTTTTTATTTTTAGGTCAAGTTAGGTTGTCTCAGTTTTTCTTGTTTGCATCTTTTCCACCTCAATCAGGGCATATGGCAAGTTGGGGTTTGGGGGAGGAGTTTTGTATTGTGAACTGTGAAGTGAATTTGTCCCTATATGATGATGATGATACACGTAAGGCATAATCATCTTCTCTCTTCTTTGTACGAATTATGGGTCGTTCTATGGTGGGGAATTTTTAGCCTTCCCTATGTTGAGATTGTGACTTTCCAGCCTATTAGAGGTTATATTTAGTTACCGAAATTCATCTGTTCACCCCAGAAAATTGATCATTGCAGACCAAAATACCTGAAGCTCCCGTTTCTCGAGTTACATATCTATCATATTCACCACTGGTTATGAATATCTTTAACCTGTTCCATAATTTCTTCATGCCTTGGTAACTCTTTTGCTATCTTGGTCTTTGTTTTACTATTTCTCCGTCCAAAAACAAATTCATACCATTTCATGATTTCTTAGGTAGTAATAACATGCTTCAGTATCACTGGATCTCTTTAACTCTGTTTGAAAGCACTCCATACTTTTTGTGGGAAGCGTTATAACTTTGATTTGCAATAGAAGGATGCATTATTATTCCTCTATTTTTTTTTTTCATTTTACTTTCCTCTTTTTTCATTGCTCCACAAGATGATGATTAGTTTTGAATTAGTAGTTCAAGGAAAACACAAAATGTTAACTTGTGTTTATATCTTTGAAATTTTTATTTAAAATGATTGCTAGCTTATTTCTACTTGTGAAACTTATCCTAGGCAAAGACTTTCAGCCCTCCTCTGTCCAATTTTGATCCCAGTAAACTATTTTGTCCGAAGTTTGTGAAGACTCTTTTACACTGCTTTTATGGGACTTTAGATTGTAATTGTTAAGAATTGGCAACTGTATGTAACTGTGAATGTGAATTAAGGTGAGGAATGACCATTCTGCATCTTCAAAACTACACGATATTGCAGAGGATTGTTAGAAACTGTATATTTTACCAAAAACAGTTTTGAATTAGGATTAATAGAGATTAGAAACTATTTGTGGCATGGTAGTTGAATCACGAATCGTATCACGTATTGAAGAGCTTAAATTTTGAATCGGGAATTGTATTGTATTGTGAATAGTAATATTCATAGACATTAAAAAATGTAACATATACTTCAATATATAAGATATAGAAATATGCAAAGAAACAATTAATAACACATAACTTCAATAACATATACATCATTTCCCATGTTAAATGTTCTTGTTCCCATGGATTGTGCTTTGTTATTTATGCAGTTCCCTAGAAACAGATAAATGTTGTCAATATTTTTTTTGGCCTTGAGAATAAACTCTTTATCAGGGTAATTATTTGAATTTTTTCATTTTGCTTCATTGCTGGCTTAGGGATCTCAATGTGCTGCAAGACGTGCTGCAAGTTTTGTACGAGGAGATGATGTCCTTCACAAGCTGTTTACAGAACTGGCTTATCGGTACAAGTAAGGAATAAACCAGATATAGTTTCAGTTGTCATTTATGGTAGATAGTTTTAACACTGACCGGAGATTATGTTGTGCAGGGATAGAGCTGGAGGATACACCAGATTGCTTCGGACCCGAATTCGAGTGGGTGATGCTGCACCAATGGCCTATATTGAGTGAGTACATTTTGGTATTCTAGTTTTACACTCATTTTAGGTTTATTTGGGTAGCCCTACTTAATTTCACTGAAGAAGTGTTTATTTGCTCATTGTTCTTGCTGTTGCCTGTCTGCCATATGGTGTTGTCATATAGTTCAATCCTTTAGATCTTCCAAGGTGCTTAAGAATTACGAGGTTGAGAATGAAATTTTATATTCAAAACATTGTATGCTTTGAAACAGGTTTATTGACAGAGAAAATGAGCTTAGGCAGGCAAAGCCACCAACTCCTCAACCGCCACAGAGAGCACCCCTGGACCCCTGGACACGTTCTCATCTCAGTAGGCAATTTGCTCCTCCTAAAGAGGAAAAATCTGGATCTGATTTGTGATTCTATCGAAAGCAATGCCGATACTGTGCTTTTCCCTCCCTAGCATGGGATATCTGAATTTTTGTCTTGCTTATTTAATCTATCTTCAAATGGTTTGAAAAAAAAAGTATTCTCTTACTACTAGAGAAAATGTTCATCGCTATGTAAAAATAATTCAACAGAATCTATAATTGACAAAAGAAAAGGAAAATCTCACAACACATTTATCTTTCTGAAGTTTGATGCCTTAGTTTGATTATATTTTTAGTTGAAACTTGATAGCTTTATTTTAATCTTAGAAAGAATGAATTTTTATTTTGCCTTACGGGAAAATAAAAGGTTTAATGAATCGACTTGTCCTTGAAAACTCCAAAAAAAATCTGATCTGCCTCTCTTTCGGTATCTTGAACCTAAATCAATAATCAATAACTTGTTACGCAACCTCGTGACCCCCCTTTATTTTGTGAAAAGGATCATTGCAAGTGCATTCTAGTGTTGTACATCCGAATAATTGAAATTTTACGTTTGGCAGCTGAAAATCCTACTGCAGATGTTGTGCTCTGTTTGCTTATAGAGTTTCCCTAAAATCCTAACTGTCCTACAGGGTGGCAATGTGATGACAATTACCCTTGGAGCTTACAATATGGATTCATGAATAGACTCAACTTTAGTTTCTTTTTTTTTAAAATATATAAATAATGTAAAATTGTATTGGGTTTTTATTTTTGGAACTTATATTTGTAGACCAAGCTGCATGTCGGGCTAGCTATGCTTCCCCTGCTTTTAGTCGAGCTTTCCTATTTCTTGTTGGCTTACCTACTTCTCACTGGGCTCACTTGTTTATAGTCGGGCTCCTTTGTTTCCAACTCGGCTCCTTGATTATAGTTGAGCACCTTTGCTTCCAGTCAAGCTCTCATATGACTAGTTAAGCTTCTATGTGTTCAGTCGAGCTCTCATCCAAAGCACCTATGTCGACCTGTCGAGCTTCCTTGTTTCATCTGAGCTCCTATACCTCTATCCCAGCTCCATCCTTATTGTTAGGTTGGTGATAATGATGGTTGGGTTGTTACGCTCCATACTAAATGTCGGGCTGTTGAGCTTTGTACAAGAGACCAAACTTTCTTTAAGAACACGTCACATTTAGCACATTTCGCACATAAGTAAAATCATACAAAGTCTGAAGTGCCACTTGCCCACTAATCCATGATTCACGACGTGAAGATAGAACATGTGCTAGAAATCATTTAGTCAAGACTTGAAGGTTTTCTTTCCCATAAATAGAGACCTTCATCTTGGACTCTGAATTCCTTAATGGAAATTATGTTGAAATCACTTCAAACATTTTCATTTCTTGAGAGTCCTTGGCTAGAGGTTCTCGATAGCTTCCTCTAGCCCCCTTTCCTTGACTCTAAATTCCTGTCTACACTAATGACATTGTCTTTAACTCTTCTTATCAAGGTTTAATGAATTGAATTCATATGTCACAACCAAGGTAAGACAAGATGATGAGTCCAAGCCTAGGAAAACAGGTTGGTGACATAACCTATGCTAATATGTTCCGGATCATGCTTTGAGGATATCATGGGAATCCACTCACGATCCTTGAACAACCTTCAATGCAGCTCCTTACTGCCTACCCAATAGTCCAAGTCAAACCTTCCATGCAATTCCGTACCACCTACCCGACAGTCCAGGCTAAACCTTTCATGCAGTTCCCTATCGCCTATCTGGTGGTTCATGTCGAACCTTTTATGTAGTTCCTTGCCGTCTACCCGACATTCTAGGTCGAACCTTTCATGTAGTTCCTTGCCACCTAACTAATGATCCAAGTTGAACCTTTCATGCAGTTCCCTGCCGCTTACCGGTGGTCCAAGTCAAACCTTGAAAGCATAGGAAAACACTAAAAGAGGGGGGATGGGGGTTGAATAGTGTGTTTTAGAATTGTTTTCGTAATGTAGTGTCTGACAAGTATTATAAAGTAAGTTGATCAATAGGGTTTACTTAGATGCTGTTTTTTTGCAAAATGCGTTGAAAAGATATGTTCAATAAAATAGTGTAGTGAACATAAAGAATATGTTTAGGGATTCAACGTCTAGAAGAAGATTTACAAAGATTTTTGCAAGAGTTGTATAAACGCTAGGTTTTATGAAAAAATTTTCAAGTGAAGATAATGATGTTGATGACATTTATAGGATTAGTGTTCAATATGTTAGTGATGATAAGGACGGGGTTTGTGTGTTTGTTATTATGTAGTGTTTATTTGATATTCATATGTTGTATTGTTATGGTTTATTTTAATGGTAGCTTACCCCATATGTGTTTGTGTTTATGTTAATTGTTTGTCATTTTTGACAATGATTGTATAATGGATTATATATGCGTATATGACGTTGTAGATGTTCCAAAAGCATGATAGATACGCAAGATGACGAGAACGATTTGGGGTTCTTTAAAGTTCTTTATGTTTAAATGTTTGGAACGATGTGATCAGATTTATTTTTATTTCCTTGGTTATTTTAATTAATTTTGAATGATGTAATTGAATGTTGCTTTTGGTACTATTATGATTTGATATATTTCCGCACATTTTTAAATATTGAGTTTTTGAAAAAAAATATGTTTTCACGCTATAAGAAGGTTTGAAATGTTCAGTTTTAGTAACAAATTGTGACACTCTGAATTAGGACATTACGGGACATGCAACGACAAAGGGGTAGAGGATAACCCACTTGATGCATGAAAGATTAAGGAAGCCCATGAAGGTCATCTTTGTTGAGATTGTTGATAGGGGGAGCACAAGATTAGTTGTGAACCCACAATCTCTGTAATATCTGTGTTTTTGATGATGACAACAGATAGTTAATAAAAAAACATGTGTATGTACTGTGTTATATGTGTTACATGTTATATGCTTACTATGAGATTTGTAAAAGCATAACTGTGAACATATTATGTTGATTATAGCATACTACTGCGTTTGAAATGTGATTATATCTTTGTATGCATAATATGAGTTTTTTGGAAATGGAAAAACCACATGCACCAAGCATATCTGCATGCCTTAATCAATTACAATGGCGAGTTAATCAGTTAAGGTCATCAGATAGCTGAAGCTTTAAATTGTGGCAAAACAACAAGTTTTAAGTCGATTACATTAGTGGTTAAATTGATTAAAACTCGTATGTTTGCACAAATATTTTTCTTGTGTGTTGTGATGTATTTTGAGAAGAAAAGTTTTCAAAAATATGCTAAGTTTTACTACTTAATTGATTGCATGCATCTTGTATTCAATTATGTTAGTTCATGTTTTGAAAATTGTTTCAATGCTTGACATAATTGTCACAATGGTCATATTTTTAAATACGTTGACCAAGCATTTATTGCAAATCGATTACATTAATTGTGCATTCAATTAATGCTTTGACTACTGTTAATCTGTTATAACTGTGAAATGTATTCGACTAGATTAATAGCGTAATCGATTAAAACGCGTCTGATTTGAGTTATACTATATATAGATGCATGATTTGAATTCTGTAAGAAGAATTGATCTTTACACTTTCATATCTGTTTCAAATTATGCCTTGAAGTCTTACAGAAGAGAAAAACGCTCCAAGAATCCAGAATTACCGTGGTGATAAAGTCTTGAGGATTTCTTGTGAAGCAAGATTGTTCGTTTTGTAAAGTCTGATCATTCTGCCCACAGAAGGTGCTTACTGCTTGATCAGGAGTTGTTGCAATCGTTGAGAGTTGCTGTTTCCCTGTGGTGTATACAGGAAGAAGAACAAGGTTCTTGACTTTGAAAGGGATCTCAAAGGGTTGAGTGTAGGAGAGGATTGTTCTTGATGCTAGTTTGTTTTTGTTTCGGCCTATATTAGATTAGTGAGTTAGAGAGGTGATTTACATTTCGATGTGAGGTCGTTGTAAAGCCCTTGGTGTAAAAACTCAGATCTCTATAGTGCATTGGCTTCCATCTCGGGTTAAGTGGCAGGACACTAGATGTAGGCAGTATTGGCCGAACCAATATAAAACACAACGTTTGAATTTTCTTATCCCTTCTTTTCTACATTAAATCGATTATACTGTGATTGCATTCAAATATGCTTATTGTTTCATTGCATACATTTTTACTTGTGATTCAAGAAAAGTTTAAAGACTTACTCTTTTGCGAAAAAGATTTTAAAAGCAATCATTTTTACACATCACCAATTCACCCCACCCTCTTGGTGTGAGAAACAAAGCACATTTGTTTTAACACTTTTAAACAATGGGCCCGTTTTTGGTAAATTTGGTAGAAGCCCATTTTAGGGGGCTGACTTACTAACCTAGGGTTTAGTGCCTAAAGGGGACTTAGACACTCTCATTCCATATTTTTTGTTTTTTAGCTTCTGGACCAGAGCTCTCCATGAGGTTTTACTTTTCATTTATCTTCTCCTTTTAAATGTATTGAATTTGGTTTTTGATTAAGTCTACATTGAAATTCGTTTTGTTTTGCTATTGTTTTCATTTTAGTTTTTCTCTTATGCTGCTAGAATTTCTTTTTTATTTTGTTCCCCATTTCCATTCTAATTTGATGATTTCGTTCTACAATATGGTTTCCTAATTTCGTTTGATTTCTAGATTCGAAATTGGTTTTCTAAAGCGTTTTACGGTTATGTTTCGTTCTTGAGTTGATTGTAGTTTTGCTTTAATATTTGTATTACATTTTGCTATGTTAAATTTCTTTTTATTGGTAGCTTAATTGTGTTGGGTTGGTGATTGGTGAAACTGCAACGTTTCCATGAGATAGTTGAGCTGTCATTGTGATTCTGCTCATTTTTGCGTTGCATCGTATAATTTGTGTCAAATCTTCGCTTAGTTGATTAGAGTCACAATTGCTTAATTTGTGGCAGGCCATAATTGATGTGTGCGCTATGAAAACTGTTTTAGTCTTCGCTTAGTAGGTTAATTCGTGTTAGATTAGGGTGAAAGGAACAAATATGGTAATCAGGGATTGAAAGCATTGCAGTTGAGCTAATAACCAACCTATCCTTAATCATTGTTTTAATTTGTGTCTTTATTCGTAAGTCTGCTCACACAAATTCCCGCCCACTACGTGTTTGATCCTTTGACTGAACCACATTTGGTCCTTGAGAGACGACTTAGGAGTCACTTCCTAGTATACTGCACTTTAATTGCATATTGATTTGATTTGGGTACGACTTCAATCAAGGCCCAAAGTAAGATTTCTTCTTCTCTTTTTTGTTTTATCTTCTCTTAATTTTGTTTTTCTTTATTCTCTTCTCTTGTCTTTTATTCCTTTCATAGTTACTTAAATTCTTGGTCATAAAGTTTTATTAAGTTAGATCTAGAGTTAGGATTTATTTCTTCCTATTCTTTCTAAGTTTTACTCTATAAACTATGATTTTCTCTATTTTAAAGCTTCTCGTGAGGCAACTTAAATAGGGAAAATACATCACTTTGAGCATTCCATTTAAATATTAGAGTTCCATTAACTTTACCAAGGTAAAGGGGATCAATCCCAATCTCTAACTCTTTATTTCGGCATATTATTTTGATGTATACAATTAACCCATTTTTATTATGTAACTTTTCGTATTCAATTTAAAAATTATGGGTTCATAAATGGTCTCCTTAGGTATGAAAACTTGGAGTTAGGTTCAAAAATCACCTCATTTGATGTAACATCCCAATTCAAGGTGTCAAAAGCATGATAAAATTCGAAACATGCATAACTTTTTTATAGTGCAGAAACAACAATAAGTATATATATATATATATATATATATATATATATATATATATATATAAAGAAAGTAAAAACATACTATTTAAACGAGCGAAAATAAAACAAGGTCATAACTGTTCAAAAACATTATCCAATTACATAGTTCCAAAAGTAATGAAAACAAACAACTAAAATGAAAAGCCTAAGTCTTCCCCATCCTCTCTCGTCTCCATTCTGCATCAGGAATATCTACAACAACCTCTACTTCTATAAAACCAAAGGTCATACGATCATCACACAAACACAAACACAAAAAAGAATGTGGTAAACTACCATTAAAACAACCAATAACAAAAATAATATACGAATAGCAACAAACACAACATATCAAACCAAACATTCATCCCCATCACCCTTATCTTAGACATATAGGATATCAGTCTATATCTTGTACCCAACCTCACAAACATGCTCTTCCAAACAGGGTAGTTCGAGTCGTCCCATCCTTGTGTATTATACCAGAAAGAGTTTGAAGGTTTGAAAAAATGTCCAAAATGTGGGTCATCACTATACAAGCCAAAAAAAAAAGGTGAAGAAAGTGGTTAGATAAAAAAAGGATAGTTTTGATTTGAAAGTAGTTTAGGATCCTCCAATCATGTTTGCGAATCCAAATGACACTAAAAACCTTAGATGGCATTTTAATGACAGAACAACTGACGGATTGCTTTGTCATCCAATCGATTTAATGCAATGGAAAAGTATTGATATTGAATTCCCCCAATTCGACCAAGAATGTAGAAATCTCCTGCTTGGTTTAGCTATTGATGGAATGAACCCATTTGGTAATTTAAGTACCAGCATAGTTCCTGGCCTTTTATTTTGATACTTTACAACTTATCTCCTAGATTATGCACGAAGAGAAAGTACATGATGTTTTCTATGATGATATTTGGTCCAAGGCAGCTTGGAAATGACATAAATGTTTATCTCAACCCACTAGATGAATACTTGAAGTTGTTGTGGGCTGATGAGGTTGAAATATTTGACGCCTTCGCATTTGAAACTTTTGTGATGCATCCAATGTTATTTGTTACTATTAATGACTTTCCAACTTAAGGTAATTTGTCAAGGTACATTGTCAATTGTACAAAGTCAATGCTCGTTTGGATATAGTTGACATAAAGATCCGAGAAGACTTAACACCAAGGGAGGTTGGTAAGCACACTTATTCGGCTCCGCATGTTACACAATGTCTAGATAAGAGAAGATAAGTTTTTGCTGTTGTCTAAAGAGTGTCAAGGTACCACAAGGATATTCTTCAAATATTAAGTGTTTAGTGTCGATGCATGACTTAAAGCTTGTTAACATGAAGTCTCATGATTGCCACATCTTAAATGCAACAATTGTTACTAGTGATTATTCAAGGAATTTTGACCAAAATATTTAGACATACCAAAACTCATTTGTGTTAATTTTTCTCGTCAATTTGTAGTAAAGTCATTGATCCTGTAAAGTTAGATGAACTTCAAGGCGAGATTGTTATTATCTTGTGTTAGTTGGAGATGTTTTTTCCTCCATCATTTTTTGACCTCATGGTAATTTGCTCGTTCATTTAGTCATTGAAATCAAGTGATGTAGACGAGTATACTTAAGATGGATGTATCCTCTTGAACGTTATATGAAATTTTTGATAGGGTATGTCAAATATCAATATCGTCTATAAGCTTCAGTGATTGAAAGGTATAATGTTTAAGAAAGTATTTAAGTTTTGTGTAGATTACATGACTAAAGCAAATCGGATAGGAGTTCCTCGTAGATCATGGTTGAACAGATGTTTAACAAGTAAAAGCATTGAGTTTTTAATGTGGTGACCAAAGATCGCAAAGAAGTTTTTCAAGCACATATGTACAAATTAAACAAAACAGATGAGGTGATCCCTTTTCTAGAAGCACACAAAGTCATTGTGAAGGACAAAAATCCAAGAGAATCAAAGAAATGAAAATTGATGAACCATAACAAAACATTCACGTCCTGGTTTAAATCAGATGTTTCAAAATATGCACATTCTTCTAAGACTTTGTTGTGGCTAGCAAATGGAATAAAGTTTGATATCGTATGTTGCACAAGTTATGAAATTAATAATTGCACATTCTATATGAAGTCTTTGGATGATAAAAACATGATACAAAATAGTGGAGTCAGTCTAGAAGCTGAGTCGCCACAATTTTCCACATTCAAAGATCAAAATCATGTATTTGGATAAATGACATACTATGGTATAATAGAAGAAATATGGAAGGTTGAGCATACTATGTTTTTTATTCCAATGTTTATATGTAAGTGGTTTGACAACAAGAGTGGTGTGAAAATGGATGAATTAGGTATGACTCTAGTTGATTTTCGAAAGGTGGGTTATTTAGACAAACCCTTTATCATGGCACATCAAGCATCTTAGGTTTTTTATGTCAAAGATCCTCCATCTGATCATTGGTACGATAAATATGATTAATCTTCATATTGCTGACAATCATCCATTTAAAACTACGATAAATTTTGATGACGACCCTCTTGTTGACGATGTATGTGCTTTTCGGAAAGATCAGAATGAGATATTATATATGACCAATCTGTATGAATTTCAAATTTACACGTTTTGTTAAATAATATGTTATATCTTATTTTATAAGTCTTTTATTAATCTATTGTATTTTTTATTTTATTTTAAAAAATATGACATCATCAGGGGATGAAGTACCCACTTCTAGACTTAAAAGAGGAACCACCGTATTGAAGTAGCTTTTACTTAGAAAAGCGAATGGAGATAGGACACTTGTCCTTATTGACGTCGTCATTGGTGTGACATCTGGCCCAAATACAAATGTCTTTAAATCCTACTTAGGAGTATGGGTACGTGATCAAATATCTATCCTTTTTCCATCATTCGATCATGTGTCTGAAGTTGATCGGAAAATGATATGGCATGATCTATTGGTAAGTTAACTAATATTATTCCACTTATAGTTTGATTATATTGATAATTTTGTATTGATGCACATTTTCATTATTACAGATGACATCGACATTCCAAATGTGGCGACACTTAGAAATAAGTGTTTATCCTCGATCGTCGAAAAACTTTGGGATTTTAAGACCAAATTGATGTCAAGATATATCTTTGGAGAAAAAAATAATGAAACTTTATGTGCCAAATATAAGGCTACTGATGAAAAACTTGGCGTCAGACTTGGCACGACAAGTTAGTTTACTTCAAATCATTTATTTCCTCATTGACAATTTTATATGATAAGAACTAATTCATTTGCTCTTTGACAACAAACAAGGACAAAAACACAAGATATAAGTGCTCAAACTAAAAAACCCCACTTATTATCTTGTAGTGGGTATAAAAAACCTGAAGAGAAAATCATTAAGCAAAAGTCAGAAAGTAGGGCCCCACCTTTTGAGGGTAACTTTCCCCAACCTCCTTCAACACCATCTCGTCATGAGAAATGAAAGTTAACCAATTTATGATCATCATGCTTCTATTCTTCTGAATCTACATGAAAGATATTAGAAAAAAGTGTAAGATATCAATTCTCTTATAATATTATATTATCATTATACATATTGGATAATACTTTAAATAATAATGTTGTTTTCTTATATTACATGACTCCTTGGTTGAGCAGGATATCCTTGCTACAACAATTGGACGACCTAAGCACATTAGAAAAGTGCGTGCTGCTAGAATTGGTCTGGGCATTCAATACTATTTTAGGGGCTTCTCGCGTTAGACATCACTTCACACACTGCTGACTATGAAGAAAGGTTGACACATGAGATCACTAAGAAGGTTATGGTGTAGATATATGATGAAGTCGCTTCTGAAGTGATTGAAAAAGGGTTATGCACCAGTTCCAACAACAATTTGATAGTTATGGCATTCGTCCATTAGCATCTCCTCCAAGGGAACGTGTTGTGCTTCCCACATGTAAAATTAATAATCATTTTGTGCTAACTTATGAATTCAATATTTTTTCTTTATATAACCTAACATTGGGTGTAACAAGTAGAAGTGGTAAAGGTAGATGTTCAGCTCTAATTATCCCAAGGGAAAACATGGATAACGCTTATCCATGCCAAACATGTGTTTTGGAAGGTACCCGAAAGACACTAGTGACCCGTGGAATAGTGTTTGAGGTAGTCACTATTGTTCATTGAATGAAGATATTGGACGATGAGGTCAAGGTCACGGTTGACGAAGTTGTCGTACCATATGTTATAGTTCTCGTGCCTACAGATAAGATATTTACTGTGGCACAAACATTTCAATATTTTGTGATAGCAAGCTACTTAGCTAGGTTGGGCCAAAGCTAGGAGATGTGTATGGAGGGGTGTTTCCTTGTATGGATGGTGCAAAAATGTGGGTGGGAAAGTTCCAAGGATGATGAGCTATGGTGGGAAAAAGGTAGAAGCTCACAACCTTTAGGAGATATGATGGTGGTGGTGTAGTGTTTGCTGGCTCTTAGGGAGGTTAAGCCAACTCAAGGAGGAAGGTGACTAGAGGGGCCTTTAGGGTTGCTCTAGTCTTGATCTAGGAAATGCATGATTGGATTTGGGCAACATAACATTAATAAACATGCAAGATGATTACAAGGATGGAGACACGTCTTTATATAGGCAAGGATGTCTCCTAAAACCCTAAAAGCAAAGGAAACCCTAAAGGACTAGGTTTGGCCGAGAATTTGGAGGCCTTTTAGGACGGAGACAAGTGTCCAAATCCTCTCCAATGATGGGAGGAAAGGTGGCCACTTATAAACAAAAACCTCTCCAATCCTAGAGTGCCATGTGTCCACTACAAAAGGCAAATCCTCTCCAATGGAAGCATGGCACCTGACACACACTTCCTTTGGTTTGGACGTCCCATATTAAGAAAGCCCTAAACAAACCTACACTATATGGCCAAATACAATGGCCTAAACAATCCCTATGCTAAATATGCTCCATGATGGCTCCAAAGGTGGTCCATAAGGTAGAGTTGATACCATAATCAATGACAACTTCCTCTCTTCTTTAAAGTGCTTGACCATGGGTAGGGGATTTGCCATCATTTTTTTTATTTGGCCTAGGCCGTTGGTTGGTTCTATTGCTAACCCCCCGATATGGACTCCCATTATACACTTCTCAATTTTGAACTTTACATGTTATTGGTGTTCAAACTTAAATATTTTTCCATGTTATAGGAGACGCGTGAAGAGGAAAGTCCTATACCCAAGAAGATTCATTTATCTAAGGATGATCCTCTTGGTGCATTACATCAACTTACTAACATCATTGCGGACGAGTCGATAACAGTTACATGGGATTATATTGTATTTGGTAGAGATTAAAACATCCCATTGTACTTGTATAAGGATGATGTCATGGAGCTTGCGTCAGGGAAAAAAGAGTTGAATATTACCCTTATTCAGTTATGGATAATATAAGTCTATGAACCATTCTTTATATAAAATTGATTTGTCTAGTTATTTATATGAAATAATTTCTTTTTTTTCAGGTATATGTTTGGCGTCAGTAACAATTTGGGGTTTAATGATGTCTATGAGTTTATTGACCTCTAACTCACTCGTGAAGGCAATAAATTTGATGACATCCAATAATACATTACCAACTGCTTTGGACGGGGGGAGGGGATATATTTTGCTGTTATTTTGCGGGGTAAGTGTAGTTTATTAATGTTAAAATCGAATGGCTCAATTTCTCACACCAAGAGGGGGAGTAAATTAGTGAATTGCAAAAACAAAGTCTTTTAAAATATTTTTCACAAAAGGTGATGCGTTTAAAAATTTCTTGAAACACAAGGTAAAAGACTTTTTAATGCAGCGAAAACTTAATCAAATGAATGTAGAAGAAAGTCTATTAAACGTAAAAGAGTAGGGATCAGAAAATTCAAACACTGTGTTTTTATACTGGTTCGGCCAATCTGCCTACATCCAATGTCCTTCAAACCACGGGAAGCAAAAGCACTATAATGATCAAGATTTTTACAACAAGGTTTATATAGAAGACCTCAAGTCAAAAATGTAAAACACCTCTCTAACCCTCTAATCAATATATAGGTAGTAGAAAATAATACTAAAATTTATTATTTAGAATTGATTGAAAATACATTCTCATATCCTCTATTTGTAACAATCTAATTCTCCTAAAAAGGGAAATAGAGAAACTAGGAAAACAAAATAAAATAAAAGATTGTATATCTATTTTCTCTAATTAGGAAGATTCTAAAGATATCTTCTCTAATTACAACACTCCCCCTCAAGTTGGTAAATGAATATCAATCATTCCCAACTTGCCTACAAGATCTTGAAATCTACCCGGAGGAAGCCCTTTTGTAAAAATATCTGCTATTTGAAGTTCTGTAGGAACATGAGTTGTAATCACAAAGCCTCTGTCAAGATTATCTTTGATGAAATGTCTGTCAATCTCAATGTGTTTGGTTCTATCATGCTGTACTGGATTATGGGCTATGCTCATGGCAGACTTATTGTCACAGTGTAGTTGCACCGGGTTCTCCACTTTGACTTTAAGATCATCCAAAATGATTTTCATCCAGAGTCCTTCACACATTCCTTGAGCAAGAGCTCGAAATTCAGCTTCTGCACTAGAACGAGAAACTCTATCTTGCTTTTTGCTTCTCCATGTTACCAGACTATCTCCAAGAAACACACAATACCCAGAAGTAGATTTTCTGTCAGTAATAGAACCTGCATAGTCAGCATCAGTATATATCTTCATAGTCAATGTGTCTTCCCTTTTGAATAATAGCCCCTTTCCTGGACTTGACTTCAAGTATTGGAGAATTTTGTCAACTGCTTGCATGTGTCTCTCTCTTGGATCATGCATAAATTGACTCACAACACTAACTGCATAAGCAATGTCTGGTCTTGTGTGTGATAGATAAATCAATTTTCCTACCAATCTCTGATATTGGGCTTTCTCTACAGGAGCACTTTCTTCACATCCCATTTTGTGATTCTGTTCTATAGGAACTGTTGAGGTTCTACATCCCAGCTTTCCTGTTTCTTTGAGGAGATCAAGTACATATTTCCTTTGGGAGATGAAAATTCCTTTCTTGGAGTAGGCAACCTCTATTCCAAGAAAATATTTGAGTTTTCCTAGGTCTTTCATTTCAAATTGAGCTGCCAATTTATCTTTTAATGCCAATTTTTCTGTTTCATCATCTCCTGCAATAATCATATCATCCACATAGACAAGTAATAGAGTGAGTTTACCTGTAGAAGAGTGTTTTATGAATAGAGTATGATCTCCTTGGCTTTGTTTGTATCCCAAGGAAACCATTGCTTTTGTAAATCTTCCAAACCATGCTCTAGGGGATTGCTTAAGACCATACAATGCTTTCTTCAGGAGGCATACCTTGTTTCTTTCATTTTTCACTTCAAAACCTGGGGGAATCTCCATGTACACTTCCTCATCTAGATTTCCATGAAGAAAGGCATTCTTCACATCCAACTGGTGTAAGTCCCATCCAAAATGGGCAGCCAAAGCGAGAATAACTCGAACTGTATTCATCTTTGCCACTGGGGCAAATGTCTCCTCATAGTCAATCCCATATGTTTGGGTATATCCTTTTGCCACCAATCTAGCTTTATATCTTTCTATTGTCCCATCTGCCTTATGTTTCACTGTGAATATCCATCTACACCCTACTGCCTTCTTGTTTCTTGGCTTATCAACAATCTCCCAAGTTGAATTTCTTTCTAATGCATTCATCTCTTCTTTCATGGCTTGATTCCAATGTTCAAGTTTCATGGCCTCTTGGATTGAGGTAGGAATTTCTGTGGCATCAATGGCAGCAATAAAACTTTTGTGCTTATCAGAGAGATTGTTAGTGCAAACATACTGAGAAATAGGATATTTAGCACATGATCTTCTTCCCTTTCTCAATGCAATGGGTAAATCCTCAGTAATACTTACCTCCTCATCATTGATATCTTCAGGGATCCTCACCTCCGGATTAGACAATTTTTCTTGCTCGAGAGTCGAAGTGGGTTGTTCTCTTCTTTCATATTTTTTGCCAAAAAATCTGTCTTCTTCCTCACTGTGGACTATGGTAGCTTCATTGCTCAGGTCTTGGGCATCCTGCAAAGACAAACATGGTAATGACAAGAAGGAGAGTTCATCCACTTCAAGTGCTTTCTCCCCCTGAAGTGGTGGACTGACATAAAAGGATTGTGTTTCATGAAAGGTGACATCCATGGTGACAAAGACGCGCCGACTCTGAGGATGATAACATTTGTACCCTTTTTTATTAGAAGGATACCCAATAAAGACACATTTAAGAGCTCTGGGATCTAATTTACCACGGTTAGGATGATGAGAGTGAACAAAAACAACACATCCAAAGACTCGACTAGGTAGACTCGTTAGTAGGGAAGAAGAAGGAACAAAAGACAATAGAGACTCTATAGGACTAATGCCATTTAAGATACGAGTGGGTAACCTGTTGATGAGATATGTGGCAGTTAGCACAACTTCTCCCCAGTAATTTTTTGGAACAGACATTTGAAAAAGAAGAGCTCTAGTTACTTCAAGAAGATGACGATTCTTTCTTTCTGCAACCCCGTTTTGTTGAGGGGTATTAACACAGGTTAGTTCATGAACAATACCATTATGAGACAAAAAATTAAGAAATTCATGATTCACATATTCAGTACCATTGTCAGACCTAATTTTTTTTATATTTTTTCCAAATTGATTTTGGACAAGATGGAAAAAATTAACAAAAATTTGAAAAACTTCGGATTTATTTTTCATAAGGTATGTCCATGTGACACGGGTACAATCGTCAATAAAAGTAACGAATCATCTGGCTCTAGAAATAGAATCTATGACAGGACCCCAAACATCAGAATGAATTAAATCAAATGGAGAAATACTCTTTTTATGACTAATAGGATAAGATGCACGATGGTGTTTTGAAAATTGACAAATATCACAATTAAAAGACTCAACAGATTCTTTGGTAAACAAGTGGGGAAATAAGGACTTGATAAGACTGAATGAAGGATGCCCAAGCCTTTGATGATGTAACCATATTTGGGATTTTGCCCACGTCTCAGATGTTGCTTGTTGAGTCATGATTTTTGTGTTGCTTTGGTCATCAAATTTTAAAAAATACAACCCACTCTGCTCTTTAGCAGTTAAAATTGTCTTCCCCATGGCAAGGTCTTGAAAAACACAATAAGTTGGAAAAAATGTTACTGAGCAATTTAAATCCTTTGTGAGTTTTTGCACAGAGATAAGATTGTTAGCTAATTGAGGAACATGTAAAACATCCTTCAATACAATGGATGAGTCCAAAATTATATTCCCAGAGCCGCATATAGGTATACCCTGACCATTCGCAACTGTAATAAGTTGTTCTTTATTTCTTTTACCATATGAGTCAAAGGACACACTAAAAGGTGTCATATGATCAGTTGCACCTGAATCGAGGATCCAAATACCTTGAGACACATGATCAACAGTATTGAGGCAAATCCTACCTTTTATGGACAAAGTACATGATCCAGAGGACTTACTCATTGATTCATCCATTGCTTTCAAAGGAATAATTTTTACTTCAGACATCTCGTAGAATGCAACGAGGAGTCTCCAAGACAATAACGGTGTATGGGTCACACCGAGAAAAAAAGGAGCAGAACTTAAAAAACCAGATCTATTCAAGAAAAGGTCAAACGGGTCGACACAAACCCTAAGAACAGACTCAGGAGTCTCCGGCGACACTTCTGTGGCGGCGACGGCGAGTGGGTCTCGCCGAAAAAAAGAGAGCGAAACTTAAAACTCAGATCTGCTCAAATACAGCCCAAACGAGTCGTCACCGACCCTAGGAATAGACTCAGGGTGCTCCGGCGACCCTGTCTGTGGCGGCGCCGACGAGTGGGTCTCGCCGGAGGTGGGCGCGTGGGCTACACGCGCCGGCGACGGTGGAGGCGCGTGGCGGCGCGTGGTGGCTCCTTTCACGGAGCGACTTCCGGCGTTGTGGTCGTCAGAGTTGGGCGCACCTTTCTGTGCTATCAACTACCCCAACTGGCGACGGCGGCAGCGGCGGTGGTTGGACAACGGCGACGACGGCAGCGGCGGTGGTCGGACAGCGGCGGCGGTGCGACTGTGCAGCGGAAGGAGTTCCAAGATCGGAAGCTCTTGATACCAAGTAGAAAATAATACTAAAATTTATTATTTAGAATTGATTGAAAATACATTCTCATATTCTCTATTTGTAACAATTTAATTCTCCTAAAAAGGGAAATAGAGAAACTAGGAAAACAAAATAAAATAAAAGATTGTATATCTATTTTTTCTAATTAGGAAGATTCTAAAGATATCTTTTCTAATTACAACATAGGTTGTACAATACTAGACCTGCAACAAAAATCCCCTCTCCTGCTGTCTAAACCCTTTGAGACATTCTCAAAGTCAAGAATGCCACACGCTCTTCTTCTTGTAAACACAACAGGGAACCTCAATCCAATCTTCAAAAGCTTGTAGTCTTTGATCTTGCAGTTATACCCAAATGTGCATAATTGATCAGCCCTTTGAAAACACAGTAAACTTGCTCTTCAAGAAATCACAAGGAGATGATCACCACGGTCACTTCTTGATTCTTGGAGCTCTTTCTCTGTTTCTGTCAGATAGCACTTTCTGGAAAAGATATCACAAACTGTTAGATTCAAAATAGTTCTTACAGAAATCAAATTCACATCAATTTATAGAATAACTCATCACAGACCATTTTAATCGACTACGCTACTAATGAAATTGAATATAACAATTTTGTTATAGTAGTTAGCAACAATCAAAGCAATTAATTGAATTCGCAATTAATGCAGTCGAATGACATTTAATGCTTGGTCAACATATTTAAAAATATGATCGTTAGACAATTATATCAAGCATTAACCGAATTTCGAAACAATAACATACTCAATCGAATGCAACATGCATGTAATCGACTATGTACATTGTTAATCATTGTTTTGAAAAACTTTCTCTTTGAAAAATATCACAACACACTTTGAAAATAGTTTGTGCAAAGACACGAATTTTAATCGAATCACCCCATAATGAAATCGACTAGAATTGTTATTTTGCCACACAATTAAAGTTCAACATAAGTGCTTGTGGTTTTTCTTTTCCAAAAACATGTGGCATGCATTCATGTATAAAATGACATATATAGAATAGTGAAATGCAATGAACAACATAGTAACAACACAGTTATGTTCTCATGTATGCTCAAACAGATTCAACACATTGATTATAAGCATATAACATGTAAGCATAGAACAAGTAACACACAGTAAACATGTGTTATTAATTATGCGTTGTCATAATCAAAAACTTAGATATATCTGAGATTGTGGGTTCAACTAAATCTGTGCTCCCCCTATCAACAATCTCAACAATTAACTTGAAAGTTTCATATGTGATTTTAAGACATAAAAATTAATTTATTATCTATTTCAAGTAACATTGGCAACTACTTGTAGTTTCCCTATCTGACAACATTGCTATGTGGTTCTAATCATTGCACAAGTTTTCTCCCAAACATCTCAAACAAGTAGTAGATTGATAAGAATCTCAATGTTATGAACTTTATTTGTTATATAATTGTATCCTAAAACATTCTTTTTTTCATAGTTCATTTGCAGCACATATGATGTTGTTAGGGAAATCAATTGCCAATGCTAAAAAGCTTGGATGGTTGACCCTTAAGGTTTGGTATTTTGGTCCATACTTTCCTATAATTATTTTATTCCAGATATCTTTGTTAATTAATTATTATTGTAATGATATATTATAGTGTAATTATTATTTTCGAACTCATATGAGTGTGATTACTATATAATGAATTGGATGACGACAACTATTCGTGACCATATTACAAGTGACTGGGAAATGGTAATATATATTTGCATTTAATAAAAAAAATTGTCCATCATTTGGAAATCATATATACTAATTGAATTCATTGTGTTTTATGCAAAGATTTAAGACTCTTGTTCCATTTTCCAGCATGTTTATTAATTTCATAAGGAAAACCCTTGCAAAACATATCATATATTTGTAAAATAGTATGTAGGTGTTAGGTTATAATATTAAGTACATTAGAATATTAAAACATTGAGTTTCTGTGAAATATATATGATTATAATTCTCTATTTTAGTGAAAAATATATCATGGTATGTATTTGTGATGTATATTTTTTATATATTATGCATGTCTATTTTTGTGATTTTGTTATGTAGGATGTCACACAAAACCACATTTAAAAAAACACAAACTTTAGAACAATTATGATAAAAACCAAGGTAAAAAGAGGGTATATGACATCGATTTCAACTCAAATTGAGGCCATGAACCTTTACATTAAAATACTATTTTAAATAAAATTGGACCTATAATAGTGGTTCATCTAGGAACTGAAGTAGAAAAAGGTATATTGGAACTATTCTATACACCTTATTATATTTTAAGTAATTATTTAATTTTTAGGATCTGTGGCAGAACTGTTGTTATAGAGCCAAATAATTAAATAATTATTTAAAATTTGATAGGAGTTATGACAATGATTGCTATTGGAATCGCTGTCACAAACCCAAAATTATTATTATTCTATTTTAATTTATTTTCTTTTTACTGTTTTGATTTTCTTATAACCGAAGCAATATCTTCAAATTTTGGCTTTGGTTCTGAACGGAGGCCAAAAAATCTCCTTTATTTCGTCTTAATATGCCTTGATTATGAAACTGCTACTATAGCTTGAAAATATCATTGTCGTATCCTTTTACTGCACTAGTTTTGTCATGATTAGCCATGTGATTAATGAAAATCTAAAATTTTAATAATTGTTTCATTTGATTGCAAATTCATTTATGAACTTCTAATATGTAACGATGAAGCTTTAAAGGTATAGGAAAGATTCACCCTAGTACTTTCTTTCTTTTCTAAAGGAAGAAAATGATGTCTAGCTTAACTTTTCATGTAATTCATGATTTTGTATTTTAACCGCACATAAATATTATATACATTTCACAAATAAAACATTTGAATGATTTATTAGTATATTATTTGTAAAATGAATAGAAATTAATTTTCCTTATCCAAGTAAACGACACATTAAACAAGTAGATTACATTTAGTAACATCAGTTTTTGAGGTGTTACAGCATCAACTTTTAACAATAATTCCCTTGTGTAAGTATCATCAATCTCACATTTAACGACAATTTCCCATGCACCGTCATTAAAATGTTTGATTTTATATATTGTAAAATTTTCACTGCATTTTCTTTAACGAGACTTTATAATCATCTTTTGAATTTGTTGAATGGTAATTTTGCAATGTGGATTCTTCTTATGAAGTGTATTAAGTGTTGAAAAGTTGTGTATAAAAACCATTTTCCTAAGCAACGAAGTTTCTGATAAAGTTGAAAGATAGCGAAAAGTGGGAATGATAGCTTGTAAAAGTGAGAATGCTAGAATAAGGAGAATTAGTGGCAACTTTTGGACATGATTAACAGTAGAAAGGAGAGGCAATAAACTACACTGGAAATCGGACACGACAATGATGTTATTGGAGATTTAGCTTAATAGTTAAGAAATACATGCATGTCTCCTTGTTCACCATGTCATAAAGATAAAGTGATTTCTTTCGTATTATATTAAAAGATCAAATAAAAAAATTAAAATACTTGAGAATAAACTGCGGTAAGAAAGTTACTTTTTACTCACTGAAATTATTAAAACACTCAATTGAACATTGTAGTCTCTCCTTTTATCAATTATTCATTTTTCTATCTTCCATGGCTCATAAAATTTACCTTCATTCGTTTATAAATTATACGAACTAGACATTAGAGACATATTGGCTGTTTTAATAAGCAATCTTAAAGAATCGTATGCCTGTTGAGAATCAGAACATTATAAAAAACTGAGTTAATTAAAGATGAATTGTGATTAAGGTAATAATAGATAGCAGGTAAAAAATCTATTCAAGAAAATCCAATAATAAAATAAAGAATTAAGATTCAGGATAAAATTTACTATTCATTGAATATACACACATCATTATGAGTTTTGACCTGATCATTAGCACTTTTTAGATCTACTTCTCTACTTACAAATACAACGAGAAGTTACATCAATCCCACGTGATAAGTTATTAATTAATACAACAATTACTTTCTTCAATTAATGACACGACTGGTTTACTATTGGAACAATTCCAACTCAGCACGAACCACCATCAAGCATAGAACAATAATATAGAATAAGAACGAGGAAGGCGAAGAGGTAGGGAAAAAGGCAAAGAAAGCTCTCTATCTCTCTACTATCCATTCACATCCAGTGGATAACGCTGGAAGTAGCAGCCAGCTAATTCCTAAGACGTAGACTTCACAACAACCTTCCAATTTTTACATTAACAGTGCAACACTCACTCAATCTTTACAGCACCGCCTTTTATAAAGGGTGCATCCTTCCACTTCAACCAAAAACCACTAACTGGTTCATTCATACTTTCCCACACCCAACTTCACAAACCCAATGGAATATGGCAAATTGGGGCCCGCTGACCCAGGTGGCTCCTCCCGCCGCTCCACCACTCCTCTTACAAAACTACCCCTCTCTTCATCTTCCGCAACCAGCAAAAGAAAACTCATCATTGTCTCAATTCTCGCAGCCGTCTTAATCGTCGCCGCTGCCATCTCCGCCGTCCTCGTCACCGTGGTCCGCTCCCGCGCCTCCAGTAACCAGAACGGGTCCAACCTATCCCGCAAGCCTACTCAGGCAAGACCCGTTTTTCTTTATCCATAGAAATTAAATATAAATAGGTTAAGCAACTCAAATACTCGGTACTCCTAAACATTTTCTAAACTCACTATCAGTTATTGATTTCCTTTTATATCATGACCCCAATTAAAACAATCAAATTCCGACATTGCAGGCAATATCCCGAACCTGCAGCAAGACACGTTTCCCCGCCTTATGCATCAACTCCCTCATCGACTTCCCCGGCTCCACCACTGCCTCGGAGCAAGACCTCGTCCACATCTCATTCAACATGACCCTCCGCCACGTCAGCAGGGCGTTTTTCGCCTCGTCCGGCCTCTCCTTCGCTGCCACCGAACCCAAAGTTCGAGCGGCGTACGAGGATTGCCTCGAGCTATTGGAGGAGTCAATGGAAGCTCTTTCCCGATCCCTCGACTCCATCCTTTCGCCTTCCGCTATATCCGACAGCGACGGGTTGAGACCTGGCTCTGATGGATCTACCGACGATGTGATAACGTGGCTCAGCGCCGCTCTCACTAATCATGACACGTGTGCGGAGGGGTTCGAGGACTCGAGCGGGAGCGTGAAGGAGCAGATGGTTAATAACTTGAAGGACTTGTCTGAACTGGTGAGCAATTGTCTCGCTATATTCTCTGCGAGTGGAAGTGGCGATTTCTCGGGGGTGCCTATTCAGAATAAGAGACGATTGATGGAAGAAGATGATGAAGCTAATGTTTCCGATGATATCTTGGCGAAATTTCCGAGATGGTTGAATAAACGTGATAGAAGATTATTGAGTTTGCCAACGTCAGAAATTCAGGCAGATATAGTGGTGTCTAAGAACGGTGACGGAACAGTGAAGACAATTGCGGAGGCCATTAAGAAAGTGCCAGAACACGGCAGTCGCCGGTTCATCATTTACGTGAGGGCAGGAAGGTAATTAAACAAATATCATCTGAATATATTTATTAATGCGAATAATATGCCCGCTTTCTATCTTTCAGAAAAGTATACACTTTTCGAGATAACGAACATTGCACTTTTTAATTATTGTCTTGTTTTTATTTAACTGTTTTCATTATCGAATGCGATATATGTACTGAATGAAAGACAACATGGTCGGCGACGAGTTACTATTGTTTGAAAAACACTTTTCTGCATGCACTCCTCATAATTGTAATAATGCGAAGGTATCATTATAATTTCTGACAATGTTTACGCCTCAATTTCCGTTAATTTAGGTTGATCTTAAATCAAATTTGTTGACTCGAAGAGGGAAACATTTTCAATTAATTGCTGGTGAATTGTCTTAATTTTTTACACCGGTGTTAATTGTGTTTTATGATTGCAACTGATAGAAGTATTACATGTGGGGTGACTTTAATTTGGATATGATGGAATTTTCAGGTATGAGGAGAATAATTTAAAGGTCGGTAGAAAGAAAACGAATGTGATGTTCATAGGAGATGGGAAGGGCAAAACTGTCATTACAGGAAAAAAGAATGTGATAGATGGCATGACCACATTCCACACTGCATCCTTTGGTACATTCCTCTTTCATCGCTGCTTGTTGTTTCCAACTATACAAATTTTTCTTATCTTTTTGCACTGTGAGAAAAGTATGGGTAGAAAAATGTGAACCATTGACATTCATGATAATTGAACACTACAAACTTGCACGTGGCCCATGTCGTCCTACTTGTTAATGTTTATATTCGTAGCTGTCTAGTTGCATGTCTTTTCGATGTCCAAGTTAAAATCCGCTTGGACAATCTTACCCCCACCGGTACCATTTCTATGTTTATGTTGAAAGTTAACTTCTCCATAATGAGGAGCTTATTAGCATGAAGTTTTTAAAAGTAAAAAATGAAATTATATTTTTGTAAACTATAATTAAATTATGTACAGGTTACTAGAGAACTTATTAATTAATTTGAACAAAAATAAATTTAATTTTTTGCTTGAACTCAGTGTAGAATTAGTTTTTCAAATAAAACTCGATACGTGTCTCGTAATACTTTTATAAAGAAAATTAACATTTGACCGTTGTTGGTACATATGCATCATTATAGTCCATGCATAGTAAATCCCTTTCCGTACACTCTTTCGAAGTCAAAAGTAAATTTTTATTTTATTGCTACATTTCATCCAAAAAGTGAAAATTACTTGCAGAATCTAACCACCAAAAATTTGGTGAAATTTTTTAATTGATTAAAAGTAACTATAGTTCATGCCTCAGTAAAATAACATCACTAACTTCGGACCTATTTTATTAATGTTTGAAAAATCCAAGTGATAAGAGAAGTGGTAGTTGGTTGTTGGAGTTTAAAGAAACCTGGCTGAACTAGAAAGCATTGCATAAACCTTACGCATTATATCGCGCCCTTGTCAAAGCAAATGATTATTCATTTCTTAACTTTTGATTGTACACCATCTCATTATCATAATTACTAGTAGTAACATATCCAAAATTGAATTATTGGTTGTTGGCTAGTCTTGCAATGCAAGACAAAATTATCAATCGGAACATGTGATTATGTCCCAAATTAAATTAGGCACTACAGTTCCTATTTATAATTACTTTTAAAATATAAATAAATTTTAACTATTTTCACTTTATTTAGTGAAATATTTTTAAACAAAAATCCTAACTACAGTTTATATTTAACATTGATTACGTCATGCTAATGTATTTTTTTCTCCACGAGTATGACATTTTAAGAAAAATATTAAGTTATTAGTAATATATAATGTATTAACATATTTTTTTAATATGTGAAATTTGTTTTTGTTTTTTACTTATGAATGAAAATGGATATAATGCCTTGCCAGTTAATTCCATTTAGTAAATGTTCCTAATTGACTGTGAATTATGGCAGCTGCTAGTGGTGCTGGATTCATGGCACGAGATATCACGTTCGAGAACTATGCTGGACCGGTGAAGCACCAAGCGGTGGCGCTCCGCGTTGGAGCCGATCACGCGGTGGTGTACCGGTGCAACATCATGGGGTACCAAGACTCACTCTACGTCCACTCTAATCGACAATTTTTTCGTGACTGTGACATTTACGGTACTGTAGACTTCATATTCGGCAATGCTGCGGTCGTCTTCCAAAAATGTAATATTTATGCCCGTAAGCCCATGGCCCAACAGAAGAACACCATTACAGCCCAGAATAGGAAAGACCCAAATCAGAATACGGGCATATCTATGCACAATTGTCGGATCCAACCTGCTTCGGATCTTGTACCGGTTAAGGGCAGCTTTCCCACCTATTTGGGCCGTCCATGGAAGCAGTTCTCTAGAACAGTGTTCATGTTATCCTACATGGGTGACCACATACATCCTAGTGGATGGTTGGAATGGAATGGAGACTTCGCTTTGGACACATTGTATTATGGTGAGTACATGAATTATGGTCCAGGTGCAGCTGTGGGCCAACGGGTCAAATGGCCTGGTTACCGGGTCATTACTTCTTCTGTGGAGGCAAATAGGTTCACGGTGGCCCAGTTTATATCCGGGTCAGCCTGGTTACCATCCACTGGAGTGGCTTTTGCGGCCGGGTTATCCGCATGAATTACACAGCAACGTATATACAGATGAAAATTCCAACGAAGCGTCTAACACGTTTTCAATTCTTACGAACTAGAAAGAACATTTCAACCTCGCCTATATGCAATTTAAGAAAAGGAAAATGGCTCATTTTTTTTTTTACCAAGATATAGTATTTTGGTTCTAATCATTTATATCAATATGATGATAGTAATAAATGCAAATAAAACAAGGCTTTACATGAAAACTTATGTATTTTTATTTCGTACTGCCGCAAAATCAAAATGAGTCAAAGTGCCTTTGTCATTTAATTGATATAATTAAATGAGAAAGGAGGGTATAATTACGGTTTCTGCATATTAACTCTGTTCCACTTTGCATTATCACATCACTGATCACGTTATTGTGCTGCGTGCTTTTTCCCTATCCTTCGAAGAGCCTTATTAGGCTCACATTTGTTAATGCTTTTTGTGCAGGTAGTTTCTTTTTCTTTTATCTTATGGTTGTTGGGTGATTATTGGCTTATTAACTAGCCAAATCTTTTTCTGAACGTGGTTCTTTCAACAAGTGGTGTGATATGAATGAATTTAAGTTCTTAGTGTGTACTTATGAAAGTTGAAACACGAGAGGAGATTGATAGAGGAATATTTTGTGTTAGTACAAGCATCATCAAACAAAACTAAGTTTCTTTAAGTATAACCTAAATCAGTCTAAGAAATATTGTCATGTGAGTTCGAATGTAAAATAATATGTTTTTGGAGGATTTTTAGAAGTAAACGGAATAATTGTGAAAATAGAATATAGTAAATAATTATGTGCTATACGAAATATACCGATCAGAGTTAACGGTTATTCATGGGTAATTATCAGGTATTAATGGGTCAAATTGTCTTACGCTTTACAAATATACGGTATTAATGATTAATTATTGAGTTTGATTGTCTAAAAATATATTGCGTTAATACGTTTGACTGTCACAAGCCCTATAAATATAGGATCGACATTCACGTACAAAGGGCGTCTTCTATCCTAATAAAATATAGACCTCTTTATGAAACATATCTGACTTGAGTGTGAAGTGTCTTCTGTAGGTCAATCACCAATTGGGAAGGATTACTTGAAGAATTGGACGATTTGAGTATAGCAAGGAAGGACGACCGACCCCAGATAAATATTATCGAAACAACAAGTAAAATGCAATATGTTGAACTAGTTAAAAGACATAAATTAAACAATTCGTCACCCGAAATCACCACATCAGAATACAACTTGTAAGATTGACATCACAGAGTCAGAGAACATCTCGGAAGCTCGCAAGACCATGATCGGGTTATCAATAGAAAACAAACTAGTATGTACAAGGTTATTTAAAAGTGAAAATAAATTAACGATTATACGAAAATGAAAGAGATTTTGAAAAGCTTATAAACATAAGCAAGGAAATTAATTATGCAAATAAGGAACAAAAAATAAAATAGAAGAAATGGTTTAGTTGGTGCTTAAATTCATCATTATTATAATCGAAAACCAAATGAAAAATTCAAACAGTGAAAATAAATAGCTCCAACCACAACATTGTAACTAAAACTTCACTATTAAAATCCAAAAATTAAAATAGGTGAAAAGGATACTAAATAAGAAGAATGGAACGGTGAAAAGAAGAACTTAAAATGTATCAAATTAAAAACAAACTCAAATTACAACTATCACATTGTTGAACTCGAACTCGAAACATGAAAATAATATCAGAAGTTCAAAACATGTTTTTCAATAGTTCGCACCTAAAAAAAATAAAAGAAAGACCATTTCCTTACCTATAATATTACTTCCTTGAATATATAGGAAAGCTTTATGTCTCTTGGTTGCTACCATCGACCCAAAATCAGAATTCTATGCAACGAAAGTTTGAAAAACTGTAAAAGTTGTTTTGTCTCCATTTTGTGTGAGAATGTGTGTTGTTGGCATAACATAATTGATTTCTGTTTTGTCTACTGATGTGATAATGCACAATCCTAACTTCTGTAAGACTTGGGAAAAATCTAATGTAATAAAACACATGCTTTTCACAAGTTTTGTGTAACTCAGTTGGCAAAAGCACCATGTATGGAATTTGTGGTCTTGTGTTCTATTCCTACATGTGCAATGTTTTGTTTTAGTTCATGGTTTAGTGCTATCAGAACTCATAAAATTCTGATAGATATATTATGTTTTTTATTATAAGAAAAAAAAGTCATTATCTATCACAAAAATCTATAGATAACTCATAAAATTCGTAGGTAACAGAATCTTACTTAAGAATTATCTAAGGACCAAATTTGTGTTATTATTTTAAAATAAATTGTAAAAGATCTACTCCTTATATTGCGGAAGACGTTCGAGCTTGAACCGCAAGCTTCGCGCAGCCAACGTCACTTTTCGTGCTCAATTCCAAAATGTTGTTGCCACCGTTAATATTTTTGGTGTGCAACGTTCAATTTTTTGCATGGTCCTTTATTTTATTAAAAATAATATTTTTTAATAGAAAATATTTTAGATGTTTTGGATAATGGGCCTCGTCCATGAGCTCTATAAATAGAGCACCTCCTCCACTCCAAAATCATCAGTTCTCTCATTCTCTCTTCTCTTTCTCTCATTCTCTTATTATCCTCTCCTTCCTTTTATTTCTTAAAATATTCTGGGTATTTTATTTTCTCTTTAAGAGATCCTTATTAGTTCTGAGATCCTCAGAGATTGTTCTGAGAAGTTCCTGTTGTATCCTGGGGGGCTTGCGCAATACACCGCGGATAAGTCCTTAAGGACAGTGACTCTACACGCCTTAGGAAATTTTGTTCGTGATTCTGTCAGCTTTTCTACAACAATCTTAAGGACTTATGGCTGACAACAACAACAAATCAACCTCGGAGAATTAGAATACTGTTTCCGGAACTCAGACGATCTTCGCCAAACCATTCCCGGATGTATCAAAAATTGAAGTATTCTCTGGTCAGAATTTTCAGCGCTGGCAAGAACGTGTATCAACCCTGTTAGACATGTATGGAGTCGCCTTTGCTCTTTCATCTTCAAAACCTGACTCCAGTCTCCCTCCAAATTCAAAACAAGTTGAAGATTGGGTTCATGCAAATAAGGTATGTCGTCATACTTTACTTAGTGCACTTTCTAATGATTTGTTCGATGTATACTGTTCCTATAAGGAGGCGAAAGACATTTGGGATTCGTTGATTCTCAAATACACTGCTGAAGATATAGTCAGACAAAGGTTCATTATTGGGAATTATTGTCACTGGGAAATGGTTGAAGACAAGGACATAAAGTCGCAAATCAATGAGTACCACAAGCTGCTCGAAGATATCAAAGCGGAGAACGTTCTTCTACCAGATGAATTTGTCTCACAGCTTCTGATCGAGAAATTGCCGCCTTCCTAGACTGATTACAAGCAACAACTGAAACATAGACACAAGCAAATGTCATTTTCAGAACTGATCACTCACATAATCGTTGAAGATACCAACAGGAAAGAATGTGCTGCTGCAAGGGCCAAAGCTTTGTCTGCAAAAGCAAACGTGGTAGAAGACAGACCTGCTCCAAAAAGGTACGAACATAAACCTGATCACAATAAGAAAAATTATTTTCGAAAATATCGTCCCAACGGATCTAACCCCACCTTTAAGAAGAAAAGAAATTGCTTCGTATGTGGGAAGCCGGGCCATCATGCACCGCAGTGCAGGCGCAGAGCAAGAAATGACAACCCTCCTAGGGCCAATATAGCCGAAGGAGATGATATTATTGCTGCGGTCGTTTCTCAAGTAAATCTGATGACCAATGGGAGCAAGTGGGTGGTAGACTCTGGTGCTACCAGACATATATGTGCAAACAGAAGTGCCTTTACTTCTTACACTAGTGTAGGGGATGAAGAAGAACACGTCTACCTTGGTGATTCCAGGACCACTCCTGTTCTGGGAAAAGGGAAAGTTCTTCTCAAAGTCACATCTGGAAAGACTCTGGCCTTGAGTGATGTTCTACATGTGCCATCAATCAGAGTTAATTTAATCTCTGTGGCACTACTGGGAAAAGTGGGGGTTAAAGTGTCATTCGAGTCGGACAAGATTGGAATGACAAAGAATAATGTTTTTGTGGGGAAGGGATATTGTGATCAAGGTCTCTTTGTACTTAACATTTCTGAAAATA